>JBCNJP010000023.1:55684649-55703628 GCA_039602395.1 Deinandra increscens subsp. villosa
TTTAAATAAATGTTTGAAACTTATATTTTCAGAAGATAATGGTTAAATTAAATGTTCATTAGATGTTATCATTCATAACCATGACCATGATGCCAAATCAGTCACATGCCCACATTCAGTCATTTTCTCGGGGTGTGACAGACGTGGTATCAGAGCCATGGTTATAGTGAATTAGGATGCATCAGTCTGCACCTAGTCTATAACCTAAGCTCTGTATCATTCATTTGTGTGTGTGTGTGCATTCATGCATTGCCTTGTATGTGTGCCAACTTGCAAACCAATGTGCTTTCTTTTAGTTGATTGCCTAACATAAGTATTATATATATTATTGTTGTAACTTGGAATTGTCACAGCATGGCAAACAAGGAGATCGTTGTGATACCTTCTGACTCTGAACCGGAGCCAGACTATACTCCGTCTTCACCCAATGATGTGCCTAAGTCGCCAGACTACACGTCGTCTTCACCCGTCCCAGAGACTGCACCTTTCCCCGACCATTCGACTCAGGTTGACACTACGAAGGACAACTGGGATCCGATTACGTCAGATGACGAGTTCTACAAGGATGAGCCCGAGGAGACTATCCCTACTACTTTCTACCCTCCTGTCGCTGTGATGTCGGTTCCTGATCCCATTGTTTCTATCCATGACCCTCCTGTATCTCACCCTCCTGCACGAGTTCTTGACCCTTCGTCTACCCATGCACCGTCTCATCGTCTCTACTGTCTTGCTCCAGGTGGTCATAGGTTGAAGCATACACCTAGGAAATCTATCATTTGCACTCGTCCTATGTCCACTGCCCCTGTTGATGAGCCTGCCCCCAATAGGCAGTGCGTTTCCGAGCCGCCCATTGTTTCATCTATCCTTGAGGCACCATTTGTTTCGTCTGTCCACGTGGTAGGAGAGTCATCTGCCGTAGCTGCTGCTCGTACTGCACCCATCTATGATGGTAATCCTGTCCTTTTGTTTGACCTCCTCTCCATTCAGTCACGTTTGTCTGGGCATGATGATGCCATTCGTCGAGTCATTGTTGAAAAACCGTAAGACGAATCTTACTAAAGGTTTGCTTGATCGTAGAGTGAAAACGAGGTGTAAATAATAGTTTGTTTTATTGAAATCAACATAGACTCAATTACAAACTCTCTCTGAAGCTCTCTAGAGAAACACTGTCAAAAACACATAGTTAAGAACTGGTCTCTCTTACTTGTTGTTACATTCAATGCACAAGTTCCTATATATAGACGTCTGCTCCGAGCTCCGTCCGAACTCCAAGTTCGACGGGTCCGAACCTCAGGTTCGGACCTAGTTCGGCCGGCAGCTTGAACTTGTCTTGAATCTTCATATTGTCTCGTTCAGATACTTCACATGACGCACAGATTATGTATCAACAAACTCCCCCTCGTCATGTGCAGTATCTGTTCGCCAGGTAAAACATATTCTTTGAACAAACTCCCCCTTAACTTGATGGTAGCTTGATCTTCGAATACTTGACGATGAACAGTTTTTTTCATCTTTATCAACAGCTTCAGAAGACTTGAAGTTGTGATGAACTCTTTACTTTGAGTACCTGGCCCCACATAAATAATCTTGGTGCAAAACTTCTCTTCGAGAATCCAAGATATGAATTTTGAAAATGTTTTTCGTATCTTGTGTCGATCAAACGAAAACAAATAAGAAGTAAAATCTTTTTTTATTTTTAGAAAGTTTATATCAAAACAAACCTAAAATCTTTTTGACTTTTCAAACTTATGCTAAAACACACCAAAAATCTTTTTGTACTTTTCGGAAATGAAATGTAAATGCAATGCAAAAACAAACTCTATTTTTGGTATTTTGTGAGAAAGATCACGACGCAAGATCATATCAGACATAACGTATCTAGCACATTTCAATTTCAGTCTTAATCAGCATGCAAGCCAAGATAATCGCAAATACAACATTGATTGTTTATTTCAGCATGCACCAATCATATTTATCGTTTTAAGATATGCTTGAGGTAATTTTTATTATGCACTGATAACTCGGCCTCTACCCTATCAGAAATACTAGCAAATCATCATGTTTATCATATAGAAGTAACTTTTATTCGAGATTTAAGCATCCTTGATGAGTCATGCAAAAATAAAGCAGAACCTCAAATACTTAGCAATCAGGTCGGTCTTTCGACACGCAGAGAAAGCCCAAGTATTTGAGAAAATAAGAAAACAAAACAAGTTGAAATTGTATAATCCAACAACAATCAGGTCGATACTTCCGTATACGCAGAGAAAGTCTGATGGATTATACGAAACACCAATGAAAATAAAGCAGAACGTCAAACGAACAACAATCAGGTCGATCTTTCGATACGCAAAGAAAGTCCGATCGTTTGACAAAATAAAGAAAATCAAACAAGTTTAAATCTTCCAAAATGAAAACATGCATTCATCAGGATATCTCTTTATTCTATTTTTGTCTCGGAATCATCACATAGCATTCATCAAGAAGCAAACAACCAAAGATTATCAGGCAAGCTTTATGTTTATATCTTTACTTTCAGATATCAGATTAGTCATGCACATTCACAGATTATACAAGAACCTACAGCCTTTAGACTTACTCTATCCATGGCAGATAACGTATACGCTGATGTACTATCATTTCTCGCTTTTGTCGGATCAATTTCTCAATTTTTCATCTTTATATTTTCCAATTTCTCCCCCTAAAATTCAAACAAATACTATTTTTTGAATTTTCCAATTTTCTCCCCCTAAAAAAATATGAACGAAAGAAAAATGAATAACAAAAAAATAAAACTGATCGATCAACACTTCACACATTTTGAAAAAGATATTTTTGAAAATCGGTTTTTCAAAGATAAGAACAATGCTTTTTAACTTAAAACCACAAGTATCTCACTGTCAGCAACCTCTCGATTACTAACAGGTCTTCCTGAAGTACCTGCAAACACTAGAAAATAGTAAGTTCTTAAAACCCCGACCCTCATCCCCAACGATGGTAGGTCGTCCAGTGTCTTCAACAAAATATGTGTTGGCCGTGGAGATAACTTTCGGTCTCCATTCCTGTTTTGGTTTGATGATTTCTAGTGAACCATCGTCAACTGATGAGTGACAATCAAAACTACTACCCAATTTCTCCGAAAGAGACTTCGGTTTCCATGAAATTTTTAGTATTGGGCATTGGTTCACTAAAAATAATGCCATCAAGATCAACATACTTTGTATGTTTGGCATTGGATGATGAATTGTTAGTTGTCGTAGGAACATTATTTGCATAATGACCTTTCTTACGAAAAACAAAACAAAGTCGTTTACCAGTTGAATTGATAGAAATCGGTTTTCCAAACTGATCAGTCAGACATTCATCATAAACTTTTGAAAACACAGGTTGAAATTTCTTTGGTTTATGAAATTTTGGAAAACATTTTGGAGAATCATAAAAATCAGAATCATCTCCATAACCAAAGAATTTATCTTGACAATAAAACCTGTTAGAATTAGCAGAATAAAATGACTCTGAATTTACTAAGCTTGTGGTGTAGCATCAGATATACAAGAAGACTCTTCAGAAGAAAGCTTTTCATCTGGTGACGATACTTTCTGCTTCCAACATTGTGTCTTCTTATCTGAAAACACCCTCTGCTTCTTTATCTTCTTCGCTTTGAACTCTTTTTTGTTAAAATCCTTAGTCGGCATTTCTGTTCCTTTAAATCCCAAACCACCATTCTTGTGAGGACATTTATCTTGAACAGAAATCGGTATCTCATGACCTTGTTTGACAAGCTTAGTAAGTTCAGACTTGATACCTTTCAAATCATTCTTCCCGGAAATCAAGGAATCATCTATCACAATTTCAGAAAACTTTGGCACTTTCACATTTCCTGGATTTCCATAAGACACCTTTTCTTTTTCAAGAAATGTAGATTTGGAATCAAACTTCAACCCTTTGCGGTAATCAACCTCCTTTTTATTCTTCTTTGATTTGAATTTTAGTTTCTTCCCTGAACTGGTATTAACAAACTTTGAATAATCATGCTGTTCAACAGCAGATGATGTAGCTGGAACAGACATTTCAATGTCCACTGGAGCAAGAACTTGATGAAGACATTCATCTTGACCATCTTTCTCACTCTTTTCCAGTTTATACATATAATTCAGAAAAGTCGGTGAATGGTTGCAATTTTTCAATTTACGTTGCAAATCAAACATCTCAATCTTTTGTCCAGATATTTTCATATTAGCTTCCGACAATTATTTCTGCGAAGCAATGTACTTGTCAGACAATTTGTTATAATCACTGATATGACACTGTCTCAAGCGATAGTCTTCCAGAACTTCTTCAGTAACTTTCTCTACCTGTTTCTTATAGTAAATAACATCCTGTTTCAAAATGTTATTTTGACTTTGAATCTCACCATTTCCATCACGCAACTTGGTAAGTTCCTCTTGAAGTTGAATTACTCTATCGGCAACTTCGACAGCAGCTTTAGTAACTTTTTCATATTTTTGTTGAAGAGGATAACATTTCTCAAATAAAGCATCAAAATCTTCAACAGCTTCCTTTTCCTTAGCTTGAGATTTATTGCATTCTTCAACCAACAAAATTTTCTCTTTCAACCATTCTTTCTTAATACTAGCAAACTCCAAACAATTTGCACATGATATAGACACATCCTTTTGAATTTTGGTAGCTAAATCATTACAAACTTTACTTTTCCAATTCTCCAATTCTTTTGTCAAAGAAACATTTTCTTCAGTCAGCTTTTCCACCTTATTCTCTAACTTTTCAATTATACCTTTAAACTTCAAATCTTGATCAATAGTTTTCTGAGAAAGTTTAGACATATGTTCCTCACACTGTGTCTTCACAAAATCCCATATTCGTTTTGCCTTTCGAAACTTCCTGATTGGATTTTTAAGAGTTATAGGCAAAGCTAACATAAGAAGTGTAGTTGCCCTTTCATTTTGATCAAATGCTTCCCTTTCTTCACTTGAAAAATTATGCATTTCCTTAAAATCACCATCACTATAAGCTGGATACTTATGTTCGTTTATAATTGGTAACCATAACTTTTCATCCAAATCATTTACATATCCTCTAAAATTTGTTGCCCAACCATGATAATCTTCAAGATTTATCAACTTTGGCACATTCTGACGATGACGCTCAGCGAAAACCTCAATTCCATACATTCTGAGAATTTGAAAATTCTGCTTGGTCCGAACTCCCACCGAACTTTGTCCAATCTCAACTGATCCTCCGATCTTACTCCGAACTTTGTCCGAACGTGATTACACAGTCCGAACTTAGACCTTTGTCCGAACTCATCCGATCTTACTCCGATCTTACTCCGAACTTTCACCGAAACAAGAAGGACCGAACGACGTCCGAACTCTCTCCGAACTGGAATTTCGGAGCGGTTATTTTTCGGTTACTCCGAACCTCGAACGAACTTAGACACTCTCGACATAATTTTCGCGATTTTGAGAGAAATAGGACAAGATTTTTTACAGGAACTCAGGTAAAACCCATAGAAATGTTTTAGTAATGAAAAACACTCGAAAAGCTCAAAGATTTACTTGTTTTGAATAAAAACACCTCGGTTTTATCAAGAAAACGACTACAATCAAAGCAAACGCAATAGAGCAACCTGGATTTGCTCTGATACCAATTGAAAAACCGTAAGACGGATCTTACTAAAGGTTTGCTTGATCGTAGAGTGAAAACGAGGTGTAAATAATAGTTTGTTTTATTGAAATCAACATAGACTCAATTACAAACTCTCTCTGAAGCTCTCTAGAGAAACACTGTCAAAAACACATAGTTAAGAACTGGTCTCTCTTACTTGTTGTTACATTCAAAGCACAAGTTCCTATATATAGACGTCTGCTCCGAGCTCCGTCCGAACTCCAAGTTCGGCGGGTCCGAATCTCAGGTTCGGACCTAGTTCAGCCGGCAGCTTGAACTTGTCTTGAATCTTCATATTGTCTCGTTCAGATACTTCACATGACGCACGGATTATGTATCAACAATTGTTGAGCTTCGTTCATTATTGTCTTATCACACCATCCAGACTCTTGAGAAACGCCTGACTTCCATCGAGGATCATGCCGTCGCTACCGGTTTTGCTATGGATTCCCTGCACGCGAACCTTACTAATGTTTCTGACTCGACCACTACCATGATGTTGACCATGGAGATGCTCCAGATGCGCATGCAAGCTATGAAGGATACGATGAGGATATTTCAGACGTTCATGGCTTCACTCAGCCAGGTTGCCGGATTGTTCTTCATGCCGCCACTACCACCATTTCCCAGAGGCCCGTACTAGTGGTACTACCTAGTGATGCATTCGTATCAGGTTTAGTTAATGTATGAAAACTATGTTGTATTTTGGCAAATGGAGCTGCGCCTCCGACTTTTGAAACAATTATGGTATGTTCGTACTTGAATTGTAATGTTTTTCATGATGTATATTTTCGAATATTAATTAACTATGGTTGTACTACTTTCATTATAGCTTCTTATGGATGCATAGTTGTTATGGTTGTTGTGCATGTATGGTTGTTCATTATAGATATGTAGACTATGTATTGTCATATATCGTCTAATTATATTTCTTGTTTACATTCGTGAAATTAAGAAAAACATGTCTAGACGCCGAGGACGCCCGCGAACCAATCGAGCTGATTCACCTCCACCCGCACCACTGAACGCTGAACAAGTCGAGGCCTTAGTCGCCCAATGCATTGCTGATGCCATCGCTGCTAACGAAGCAAATCGCGCCGCCGGAGGCCATGGTGAAGGTGCTCCTGGTGGTAAGACCTTCAATAAATGTTGGAAACCTGAGAATTTGAATTTCCTCGAATTGTTTTCAAGGTTTTGTCTAACGTTTCAGGTGCCCGTGAATGTACCTATAAGGACTTCATGAATTGTAAACCTATCAATTTCAAAGGTACCAAAGGTGTTGTTGGTCTTATTCGCTGGTTCGAAAAGACTGAATCTGTTTTCCGTATCAGTAACTGTCCCGACCACTCTAAGGTCAAATTTTCTGCTTGCACATTCATTGATGGTGCTCTCTCATGGTGGAATTCGCATGCCGAAACCGTCAGAACTGACCAAGCGCACACTATGCCTTGGGAAGAATTGAAACAACTACTGAGAGATGAATACTGCCCGCGAGAGGAACTTCAACGTTTGGAAGTTGAGTTCTGGGGACTCACCATGAACGGACCTGATATTGCTGGGTACACCAAGAGATTTCATGAACTTGCTCATCTCTGTTCCGCATTGGTGACTCCACCATACAAGAAGATTGAGCGTTACATTTGGGGTTTAGCACCCAACATTCAAGGGAATGTATTTGTCTTCCAACCCTACCACTCTGCAAGCCGCCGTTCGTTTGGCACATAGCTTGACCTATCAGGCTACTCGCCAAGGTGTTTCCTTTGCTAGGAAGACTTCTGAACCTTCCAAACCTGTTGTTGATGTCTGCTCACCGTCTTCTTCATCTGGGAAGAAGTTTGACCGTAAACGCAAACGCGGTCATTTCGGTAAAAAGAATTCTAAGAAGCGATCCGAGAAACAACCCGAAAAAGCCCCTGAACCAGTCAAAGCTTTTGTTGCTTCTGCTTCTGTTCAAGAACCAAGGAAATCTGGCTACACAGGGAATCAACCACTGTGCTCAAAGTGTAACCTTCATCATACCCTGGATTGCAGTAACGTCCATTGCAACAACTGCAAGGCCAAAGGTCACATTGCCAGAGACTGTCCATCCCGCACCTGTTATGGTTGAGGAGCTGTTGGAACTGCCCGTGGAAGAGCCTTCGTGATGAACGCTGGAGAAGCCCGATAGGACCCAAATACTGTCACCGGTACGTTCATCCTTAACAATTATTATGCCTCTGTTTTGTTTGATACCGGAGCGGAGAAAAGCTTTGTGTCTACCGATTTTTGCCCGTTACTTAAAATCAACCCATGTGCCTTAGACACTAAGTACACCGTAGAACTAGCAGATGGTAGTCTAATCGAAACTGACAAGGTTTTCCAAGATTGTTCCCTACTCCTTTCTGACCATTCGTTTAACATTGACTTGCTGCCCGTCGAATTGGGAAGTTTTGATATCATAATTGGCATGGACTGGTTATCGAAGAATCATGTGGAAATCATCTGTCATCTTAAACAAGTCAAAATCCCGCTGGAGAATGGCGAAACTCTAATCATTCAAGGTGAAAAGAGTGGAACCAAGCTAGATATCATATCTTGTATGAAGACACGCTGATACCTTCGTAAAGGTTATCATGCTATTCTAGCACATGTCGTTGGTAAGGAATCAAAAGAGAAAACGTTGAAGGATGTTCCAATCGCCCGTGACTTTCCTGAAGTATTTCCTGAAGACTTACCAGGACTGCCGCCAGGCAAATAGAATTCCAAATCGATCTTGTTCCAGGTGCTGCACCTGTAGCCCGTTCACCCTATCGTCTCGCCCCTTCTAAAATGCAGGAATTATCCAATCAGTTGCAAGAATTGTTGGATAAAGGATTCATTCGACCCAATTGCTCCCCCCGGGGTGCACCTGTTCTTTTCGTCAAAAAGAAGGATGGATCATTTCGCATGTGTATCGACTATCGCGAACTAAACAAATTGACTGTGAAGAATCGTTATCCACTTCCAAGGATCGACGACATGTTCGACCAACTTCAAGGATCAAGCTATTATTCAAAGATTGATCTACGATCCGGTTATCACCAGTTGAGAGTTCGTGAAGAAGATATTCCCAAGACTGCTTTTAGAACCCGTTATGGTCATTATGAATTTCTAGTAATTCCATTTGGCTTAACAAACGCACCCGCCGTATTCATGGATTTGATGAATCGTGTGTGTAAGCCATACTTAGACAAGTTTCTGATTGTGTTCATAGACGATATCTTGATCTACTCCCGTAGTAAGGAGGAACATGAACAACACTTAAAACTTATCTTGGAATTACTCAAGAATGAGAAGTTGTACGCGAAGTTCTCCAAGTGCGACTTCTGGCTTCGTGAAGTACAATTTTTAGGTGATGTAGTTAATGAGAAAGGAATTCATGTCGACCCTTCTAAGATTGAAGCAATTAAAGATTGGAGTGCACCCACTACTCCAACTGAAATTCGCCAATTCTTAGGACTCGCTGGCTATTATCAAAGATTTATCGAGAACTTTTCAAAGATAGCCCAGCCTCTGACTGCTCTCACCCAGAAAGACAAGAAATTTGTCTGGGATTCTAAAGCCGAAACCGCCTTTCAATTCCTGAAGCAAAAGTTGTGCAATGCACCAATTTTGTCCTTACCCGAAGGAACAAATGATTTCGTGGTATACTGTGACGCATCCCGTCAAGGTCTAGGATGTGTACTTATGTAACGAGACAAGGTCATTGCTTATGCCTCACGACAATTGAAGATTCACGAAAGGAATTACTCAACTCACGATCTTGAGCTTGGAGCCATCGTTTTCGCTCTAAAGATTTGGAGACATTACCTTTACGGTACAAAGTGTACGCTATACATCGACCATAAGAGTCTTCAACACATATTCAATCAGAAAGAGTTGAACATGAGACAACGTCGTTGGATTGAGTTGCTCAACGATTATGATTGTGAAATCCGTTACCACCCAGGTAAAGCTAATGTTGTTTCCGACGCATTAAGTAGAAAAGACCGAGTGAAACCTCTCCGTGTACGTGCCCTCAGATTGACTATCCAATCAAATCTCACCTCTCTCGTTCGTGATGCCCAAGTCGAAGCCCTCAAGGATGAAAATATCCCTAATGAAGGCTTATGTGGAATTGAAAAGCAATTAGTCAAGAAATCTGACGAAGCTTATTATTTCATGGAAAGATTGTGGTAACCAAATTTCGGTTCAGTGAAGAAATTAGTCTTAGATGAAGCTCATAAGTCTAGGTATTCAATCCATCCTGGTTCTGATAAGATGTACCATGGTTTGAAAGAGTTGTATTGGTGGCCTAAGAGGAAGGCTGAAATCGCTACATACATTGGTAAGTGTTTGACTTGCGCGAAGGTCAAAGCTGAATACCAAAAACCCTCTGGTTTACTCGTTCAACCCATAATCCCAGAGTGGAAATGGGAAGGAATTTCCATGGATTTCATTACCAAGTTGCCAAAGACTTGAGCCAGAAATGATGCCATTTGGGTTATCGTTGATCGCCTGACTAAATCCGCTCATTTCCTGCCCATTCAGGAATCCTACACCACTGAACAGCTTGCCAAAATTTACATGAAGGAAATTGTGTCTCGTCATGGAGTACCTATTTCTATCATCTGTGATCGAGATAGTCGTTTCACCGCCCGATTTTGGCAAACCCTTCAGAAAGCTTTGGGTACTCGCCTTGATATGAGTACCACATACCATCCTCAAACTTATGGCCAAAGCGAAAGAACCATTCAGACTCTCGAAGACATGCTTCGTGCTTGTATCATCGATTTCGGTAACAGTTGGGATGAACATCCTGCCGCTAGCTGAGTTTTCGTATAACAATAGCTATCACACTAGTATTCAAGCCGCCCCTTTTGAAGCTTTGTATGGAAGAAAGTGTCGCTCAGAAAGCTTTGTATGCAAACCACTGAAGTTCTTTAAAGGAGATCGTGTCATGCTAAAAGTAGCACCTTGGAATGGTGTTATTCGTTTCAGAAAGCGTGGAAAGCTTAACCCCCGCTACATCGGTCCTTTTGAAATCATCGAGGAGATTGGACCAGTAGCATACCGTCTTCAGTTGCCTCCCGAACTTAGTAAAGTTCATGACGTGTTCCACGTCAGTAACTTGAAAAAGTTCTTGTCTGAGGAATCTGTCATTATCCCCTTGGACGAAATTGAGATTGACGATCGTTTACACTTCATTGAAACCCCTGCTGAAATCTGTGACCGGGAAAATCAAACGATTAAAGAAAAGTCGTATTCCCATCGTAAAGATTCGTTGGAACTCACGCCGAGGTCCAGAGTATATGTGGGAACAAGAAGATCAAATGCGTGAGAAGTATCCGTCTATTCGCCAATGCTGACAACCCTGGTGGTCAAGACTAAATTTCAGGATGAAATTTCTCTAACCAGGGGAGTATGTGACAACTCGTACTGTCCAGGTATACATTAATATTATAATTATGTGCAATTAACTGTGATTCTATGTGCATTAGGCTAATTTGTCTAAATTAGATGACTTTACGTGCAAACATAGACAATCTAGGTCCGACAACAATTACCCGTAATGGAAATCAATCAAAGTCCCGCAACTATTCGAAATGGAACTTCAATAACAAGAAAATTTCATAAATATTAAATTGTGGAACTTTAAATATAAAAAGAACATTTTATATTTTTCTAACAATTACGTAATGTCAAACGTATTTCATCGGAACGTTTACTCAAACGACCATTCTAGTCAAATAATAACATGGTTTTTAATTCTAAAAACCATTTAAACTTCAAACAATTTATTTTTCCTTCAAACTATTTCTTTTCGTCAAACAAATTTCGTCAACTTTTAAACGTAACCCGCTCACGTCGAGCAAACAATTAAATTCAAACTTGGAGTACATCGTTAGTACACAAAAACAACAAAGCAAAAATCAAGGCTTGTGACATTTTCAATTAAACCCGACGCTTATTTATTCTATCGATTTATATGAATATATAAATCATTCGAGATCGAGCCAAAAACCGACTTTCTATATGTTTATCGTTTCGACCCAAATAAAGTGTCGTTGGACTCGTTGGATCGACCCGGACTCAACCCGACCTGACCCGAGACCCGGTTCAGCCCAGTGAGTCCAATGGGCCTACCGGCCCATTTCTTCTTTCTTTTCTTTTTTCTTTTCCTTCGGCCCGCCTCACGGCCCGCAGGCCCAGCCGGCCCAGCCCACATCTTTCTCTCTTTTCTTTCGGACCGGAGCCCAGTCCCTCCTCTATTCATTTTGGGCTGAACCCGGACCCATCACCCATCTCTCTTTCTTTCGCATGTCCCGAGTTCGATTCCCTCCACCATCATCATATTATTTTTTTTCGGTTTGTTCTCCTTCCATCGAACCGGCCCATCATCCCAACCAACTAAACCCTTAACTAAATGTTCTTGTAACCAAACCACCTTAAACCTTTGTTAGCTTGTGTTTCCAATAAGCACATGTGTAAAAGGTTTTCTCACCATGATATTAAACAAGATTGTAGGCTAAGTACATGACAATCCCCTTAACCTTTGGGTAATAGCATTAACCACTTACATAAGAGACACACTTGTCTCCCTTAGCCACCCTCATGTCTCTTATCCCTCCTTCCTTGAGCCGGCCTAAGTGCACCTCTACACCATCACCCTAGCTCACTTTTAAATCAAGTAACCAAGAGATTCAAACCAAGACCTCAACCTCCTTCTCTCATTCCTCTCTTCTTCTTCTTATTCTCGGCTCAAACCACCACCGAGCCACCTCCACTCTCGGCTCATTTGGACCGAACCCAAGCCCTCACTAGACCACCTCTTATAACCCTTAATCATCTCATTTCACCATTCACAACTTCAAGAGAAACACACACCTTCTCTCACCTCTTTCTCTTTGCTTTCGGCCACCATAAACCACCGCCACCATCACCATCATTCTCCATCCTTTCACTTTCCTTTAAAGTTTCTAAGTAACCCTTAGACAAGGTAATCACTTTCTACTCTCATTTCATCATTTTCTTTCACTTCTTCTTTCAAATCTCCCATGAACACATAATCTAACCTCTAGCTTTCTTTCTTGTCAAAAATCCATGACAAAACTCTTGTTCCTTCATCACCATTCCTTTCAAATTCAAGATCAAGGTTGGGTTAGGAGCTAAACTTGGAAGCTTATTCAACAACCCATCAAGTCCTTTACCGATCCGGAAAACTCTAAGTGAGGAAACTTACTTTCTTTGCTTATTTTTCTATAAATCTTCATATTTATATGTCACATGTCATGTTCATGATAAGTCTTGATTTAGTTGTTGTATGACTTGCTAGCAAACATGTATGTTAGTATGGTTATGTGCTCATGATGGAAACTAGTTCATGTTAAATTTGATTATTTGACTAAAAATAAAACATAACTTGTATGTTTGTTAAAAAGTGCCACTTTAATGACCAAGTTTGGACAACTACTAGTTCTTGTATGTTAAAAATATTTTGGAACACTTAACTTGGTGTAAAACATGGATACAAAATGTTAAAAATCGGATTTCATGAAAAATATATGTTTTGTAAAAACTGATCAGAGATGACACACTTTCTGCGTGTCATAAAACTGCTGTCATCTGGAAAATACATGTAGTATGAACACTGATCAGATATGACACACATATTCTGCGTGTCATAAAACTGTTGTCACTTTAGAAAAATATACATTTTTCCAATCTTTCTAACACTTATAGTTTTGACTCCAAAACTGAAAACAAAGTTATTTAAGGATGATTTTGAGTCATAAAAGTGTTTAACAAAGACCCGACCATGAAACTCTAAAGAAATGTAAACATGGGATTTTTATGATAAAAGTACCATTTATTTTCATGAAAGAATTAAGTTTAAAACCTTGTGACCAACTTGTGACCACTTAGGACTTGTGATGTATTATTAGGGATGCCAAAGATGTTTACCAAACATACGAAATGATTTGAGAAGTTAAACACTTAAAAACAAAACGATTAAATATCGTAACTACGACTTTTCGGTAAAAACTATACCATATTTTTGGTTAAGAATCGAATCTGGTCCAGAACATGAAACATGCTTATTTTGACATATAAAAATGGTTTATAAAGTTCAAAGTTGGAAAAACATGTTTTATAAACAAACCGGACAAAAACTGTAACTTTCGATTACTCGAAACGTCGGATTTTACAAGTTAAACTTCCACCGATTAAATTGGCAACTTAGAACGCTAAAACACATTAGAACAAGTCTATTAGCAAATACTAAGTGCTAAGGAAACTTAAGAAGTCATAAGACGAGTCAAATCGGTCAAACCGGTGAAACCGGCTAACTACCGGATGAACCAACACTTAATTTTTACCAAAATATAACTTCATATATTTTTGGAAACATTTCTTCATAATAAATAAAAGATCTTATTTATTAATCAAAAGGGTTTAAAACCTTACAAATATTTAATAAATTAAATATTTATAATTCTCCTAACGTTTGAAGAAAAATAATCCATATTATTCAATATTTATTTTTCAAACGCAAAAATCTAATTATTATTTATTTATTCAAATAAGTAATAAATTCCACTAACTTCAATATTATTTATTAGCCAATAAATAATGTCTTAGGATTTCCATCACTGCCATCGGGTAACAACAGTCGAGACTTAACCTTGAACATTGAGTGACGTATTCACTAACTCAAGATAGCCAAACCCTAATACGTCATAACATTACCTTGTAGACGTTTGCTAGGCTAAGTTCAACCAATCATATCTGTCATCCATCTTCAATCATGTGAGTCTTCACGGCCCCTTTTACATTTCTGTTTTCTAACCTAGGGGAGAATTCAATGATTACTTTTCAATTTCGTTTTTGTCAGATATTATGATAACTGTAAGAAGTATTGATTGCATGTTCTTTTCATATCCCTAAAGTGTGTATTCATGTTGATTCATGTTATAAGTCCCACTATTAATTGAGTTCAATTAGTTCATTCGAAACGATAGCTTGTGAGTAGATCTATTTTGGTTGACGACCCTGCCCTGACTTGGTCGCTCCAGTCATGACTCCACGGTTATAGTCAAGGGGTACATTTGTTATTCTGGTCATTCGGTGTCCTTGGGGAAGGATACCAGGAGTGGGTAAACAGTTAGTTTTGAATTCAAGGTTCATGATTAATCTTTATAGCAACAGTATCAAATAAACTAATATTCTGACACACTAAACATTTTGAAACATAAATTCCAACAGTTCTAGTGTCATAAAACCTGTGAACTCACCAACAATTATGTTGACTTTTTAAATTCTTGAATTCTCAGGTGATTAGAGACTGCAACTCCATGTTTTTCTGTTCCGATCCTGCTTGTCATATCATGGTCTGCCTGTCGTGTGTTCATGCATTTCATTTTGGAGATTTAGACGCATTACGTCCTAGGGTAGTTATGTTTATAAATCTCATGACTATGTCTTTTGGAAAACTTATCATGTAACCACTACTTTAAATCCGCTGCCACGGTTTTAGATATTTAAATAAATGTTTGAAACTTATATTTTCAAAAGATAATGGTTAAATTAAATGTTCATTAGACGTTATCATTCATAACCATGACCATGATCCCAAATCAGTCACATTCCCACATTCAGTCATTTTCTCGGGGTGTGACAAAAATATAGTCATATAATTCATATGCAACAATCTAGCTTTTCAAAAGTGATATTACCATTTTAAACTAACTATTTTACAGAGATACAATTTATTTAAAAGCATCGCAAAGTCTAGGTTCCTAATTGTATAATAATGATTAACAAGACAACAATTAATTGAGTAAACTAAATCAATCATATATTCTTAAAAGTCACAATCTCATATGATATGATCCAGGGCAATGTTAGTAATATCACAAGTATCTTCTTGTATTGAGTGATTTGCTTTGTCTGCTTAAACACATCTAGCATTCTAGAGTGCTTTGGTCAAACAATCCTATATCATATATAGACAAATTTAGAGGTGGCAAAAGGGCTCGGTGAAAACACATAACTACATAATATGAATCGAAGCAGGTCGGGCGGAGTTGGCCCACAAAATAATAAATATTTTAAATAGGACCAAAAAAAAACATATTACTACAACTCTACAAGAATTATATTGTTTCTTAATAAAGTAATTTAAGAGGTTGTATGCACGAAAAATACAATAGGAAAAAATCTGACCCGTTTGACCCATATTGCCAGCCAATTATATTAGCTAATTCGATTTTGTACGAGCTTTCATAGCTAAATGTTTGTATTTTTCAATGATTTATACCATCCATCATTTAAAATAAGACATGTGTAAATATTATGAACAAATTATTTCCAGCATGGCTACCTCCATTAATCACATTGAATGCTGGAACTGGCAACACAACCTCTTTTGTTCCTGATATCTCTTGAATGTGCTTGTCTAATGGTACACCTTTTGCTCATGCACTAACTCTGCATACACTCAGGGATACTCCAAGTATTGCATTAGCTCCAAGTTTAGATTTGTTTGTAGTTCCATCAATCTCCAGCTTGATTGCATCAAATTCAGCTCGATTCCTAAATAATTAGGGTAAAATAAGGAGACTAACATCATAATTGATCACATGATTTAATAATTTGAGAAGATGATCATGTTTTAAGATCTAAACTGTGAGAAAACAAATCTCACATGACATCAACACCGATGAGCTATGGGCCTAAGATATTATAGATATTGTTAACACATTTCGAGCTAGAATATCTCAATTCATAGAGTATATTACGAGCAGATTTCGAGCTTTCAATTTGAACACCTCAAATATAATCCAACCTCAACATCAGAATTAAATTCATATGAATGAATGAATTAGGATTTTAACTGGGTTTAAACACCACAGATTGAATCAAAAATCGAGTTCCTTACCTTGGTAAGTATTTGGGATAGAAGTTGTCAGAACCGGAAACGAGTTCACCGGAATCGTGACCTCATTAAAACCCCACCTGACCTCATCATCGATTTGTGGCTGGAATCAGCAAGAACGTGGCTGAAGCCGCCGGAATTCGAACAGAATAGCGGCGTTGCCGCCTCTGCTGCCGTTCTGACCGCCGAACAGAGAGGGAGGTTCGCCGGAATTCGAGCAGAATAACGACGTTGTCGGAGTTGTCGCGACGGCCGCTCCTGCTGTGGGGGTTCGCCGGATGGTGTTGAAGCAGCGTTCGATTGGAGGATGGAGAGGGAGGGCGTTCGATTGGAGGATGGAGGGGGTGGGGTTTCACTGCTAAATGAGATCTGGAGTTAAGTAGGGCTTTTTGTTTGGTTTTCTATTATATTATTATTACTAGGTTTGTAACCCGATATATACACGGGGTCACATGTAATCAACCGGACACAAACATGATGGAAGGAATTATTTACGGTGATTAGACTCGTTTGACATGATAGGGTACTCCTTATCCTGAATTTCCAAGTTAAGCCCTTTATAGTTACTTTGCCTTGTTTGATATGAACCATTTCCATCCCATGGAAGTTTACCACATGATCAATGACATCTACATAATACGAATCAAACTTTGTTAATTAGCAATAACGGTCTGGCTATCATCTTTGTATTCTAATAAAGAAGAACCTATATGAGAACAAATAATAAACAACTATTAATAGATCCAAAATGTGATTGAAAACAAAGATAATGGAAGGCTAGAAAGTAGATGATTATTTTATAAAGTAACTCAAAAAGCAAGTAGATGTATGCATAACTACATGAAATGGACTTGGTAAGCGTATATACATATGACCACAGTTCATTGTTAATTCTTTTGATATTTTATTTAAAACGACTAACACACATGGAAAATTTTGTTTATATGAGAGATAAATTAGGCGTAGTGCCCTAGCCTAAAAAGAACTATGACACAAAGAGCACTACAATCTCGAGCATGCACTTGTAATTATAAAAAAAGATTACAAGCAAAATTAAAGAGCCTATATTCTAATTTGCCTAAAATCAAACCAAAAGGTATTAAAAAAGAAGGTACTTGTTTCCCAATTCCAATATGCAATTTTAGCTCCTAAAATAACTACACTTCTGAATTGGTCAATCCCTTTCTAATTCTTTCAAACATTCTTAACAGAACCTTAGTCATCTTAATAAATTTGAAACACAAAAGTTGGAATGTTTTAGAAGTTGGAATAAACATACTCTAATGTCGAAATTGACATCTACAATATTTAATAGTCATGAAGCCTGTTCAAGAATGAAATGCAGTCCCTAAATAATATAAATGTACAAACACATACAGGATTTTCATAATGATATGTTTTAAAGTAGTAGGACTCCTTCAAATAAGCTCTACATGCTCTTGTAGATCACATGTTAAATGTGGATCAGATTAACATTTTAATGCATAGCCAAAGTAAAGATGAATGCAGAATGTATAACAGAATATTGATGAAAGTTTTGAACGGTTGCATTGCTGCATTTATTTTTGTGACCCTTCATGTTTTCTATCATGGTAACGTTATTGGCTTATTGTATGCTAATAGAATATTAAGATTTCTTTGTCAAAATTTAATTAATTCCGTAATGAAGTTAAAGTCCACCAGTTTGACTCTAAAAGTGAAATTTGAAGTCTACTAATCAGTGTAGCAATCAGCTGATGTAATTATTCCAAATCAGTATCTTAGTTTATAGTCATGGGTCTTATAAATTTTATGACCAATGTGCTATTTAAAGTAAACATACTAAAGAGTACAACTTCCAGATCACCCTATTTAATTTGAACGACATGGTCTGGCGAATAGAAAATATAACATAAGAAAACTAACCTGGTAAAGCGACAAGCTTAGGGTCTTAAGAATGCAAGCTGAGGATCTTAAACGCCTGAATGCAACGTCATATGTTCATCAGGTGTTAAGCAACCCGTCTGATGCAAATTAGAAAACATGATTTTATCTATACAAAGTAAAAGAATATAGGGAGATTAATTAATAGGAACCAATGAAAACCATCAAATGACTGCACTACTGCAGGTTGAAGTTTGCAGCATCAAAGCATTTAAAACAAAACAACTCTTTCTGTCCATCCATGAACAACAATATAAGTAAAACACCCAGAGAGCATATCCACCACCATCACACTTTTAGAAGGAAATCAGAACACCACATTACCACAACGTGAATAGCTCATTTATACGATTATCGGTGCTAAGATAATTTCTGTCAACAGTTACTACAGAAATTCCAATTTGAGCTCAAATTCAGCAGCAATCAACACAA
>JBCNJP010000023.1:55704128-55965953 GCA_039602395.1 Deinandra increscens subsp. villosa
CCTCATGTCTCTTATCCCTCCTTCCTTGAGCCGGCCTAAGTGCACCTCTACACCATCACCCTAGCTCACTTTTAAATCAAGTAACCAAGAGATTCAAACCAAGACCTCAACCTCCTTCTCTCATTCCTCTCTTCTTCTTCTTATTCTCGGCTCAAACCACCACCGAGCCACCTCCACTCTCGGCTCATTTGGACCGAACCCAAGCCCTCACTAGACCACCTCTTATAACCCTTAATCATCTCATTTCACCATTCACAACTTCAAGAGAAACACACACCTTCTCTCACCTCTTTCTCTTTGCTTTCGGCCACCATAAACCACCGCCACCATCACCATCATTCTCCATCCTTTCACTTTCCTTTAAAGTTTCTAAGTAACCCTTAGACAAGGTAATCACTTTCTACTCTCATTTCATCATTTTCTTTCACTTCTTCTTTCAAATCTCCCATGAACACATAATCTAACCTCTAGCTTTCTTTCTTGTCAAAAATCCATGACAAAACTCTTGTTCCTTCATCACCATTCCTTTCAAATTCAAGATCAAGGTTGGGTTAGGAGCTAAACTTGGAAGCTTATTCAACAACCCATCAAGTCCTTTACCGATCCGGAAAACTCTAAGTGAGGAAACTTACTTTCTTTGCTTATTTTTCTATAAATCTTCATATTTATATGTCACATGTCATGTTCATGATAAGTCTTGATTTAGTTGTTGTATGACTTGCTAGCAAACATGTATGTTAGTATGGTTATGTGCTCATGATGGAAACTAGTTCATGTTAAATTTGATTATTTGACTAAAAATAAAACATAACTTGTATGTTTGTTAAAAAGTGCCACTTTAATGACCAAGTTTGGACAACTACTAGTTCTTGTATGTTAAAAATATTTTGGAACACTTAACTTGGTGTAAAACATGGATACAAAATGTTAAAAATCGGATTTCATGAAAAATATATGTTTTGTAAAAACTGATCAGAGATGACACACTTTCTGCGTGTCATAAAACTGCTGTCATCTGGAAAATACATGTAGTATGAACACTGATCAGATATGACACACATATTCTGCGTGTCATAAAACTGTTGTCACTTTAGAAAAATATACATTTTTCCAATCTTTCTAACACTTATAGTTTTGACTCCAAAACTGAAAACAAAGTTATTTAAGGATGATTTTGAGTCATAAAAGTGTTTAACAAAGACCCGACCATGAAACTCTAAAGAAATGTAAACATGGGATTTTTATGATAAAAGTACCATTTATTTTCATGAAAGAATTAAGTTTAAAACCTTGTGACCAACTTGTGACCACTTAGGACTTGTGATGTATTATTAGGGATGCCAAAGATGTTTACCAAACATACGAAATGATTTGAGAAGTTAAACACTTAAAAACAAAACGATTAAATATCGTAACTACGACTTTTCGGTAAAAACTATACCATATTTTTGGTTAAGAATCGAATCTGGTCCAGAACATGAAACATGCTTATTTTGACATATAAAAATGGTTTATAAAGTTCAAAGTTGGAAAAACATGTTTTATAAACAAACCGGACAAAAACTGTAACTTTCGATTACTCAAAACGTCGGATTTTACAAGTTAAACTTCCACCGATTAAATTGGCAACTTAGAACGCTAAAACACATTAGAACAAGTCTATTAGCAAATACTAAGTGTTAAGGAAACTTAAGAAGTCATAAGACGAGTCAAATCGGTCAAACCGGTGAAACCGGCTAACTACCGGATGAACCAACACTTAATTTTTACCAAAATATAACTTCATATATTTTTGGAAACATTTCTTCATAATAAATAAAAGATCTTATTTATTAATCAAAAGGGTTTAAAACCTTACAAATATTTAATAAATTAAATATTTATAATTCTCCTAACGTTTGAAGAAAAATAATCCATATTATTCAATATTTATTTTTCAAACGCAAAAATCTAATTATTATTTATTTATTCAAATAAGTAATAAATTCCACTAACTTCAATATTATTTATTAGCCAATAAATAATGTCTTAGGATTTCCATCACTGCCATCGGGTAACAACAGTCGAGACTTAACCTTGAACATTGAGTGACGTATTCACTAACTCAAGATAGCCAAACCCTAATACGTCATAACATTACCTTGTAGACGTTTGCTAGGCTAAGTTCAACCAATCATATCTGTCATCCATCTTCAATCATGTGAGTCTTCACGGCCCCTTTTACATTTCTGTTTTCTAACCTAGGGGAGAATTCAATGATTACTTTTCAATTTCGTTTTTTTGTCAGATATTATGATAACTGTAAGAAGTATTGATTGCATGTTCTTTTCATATCCCTAAAGTGTGTATTCATGTTGATTCATGTTAAAAGTCCCACTATTAATTGAGTTCAATTAGTTCATTCGAAACGATAGCTTGTGAGTAGATCTATTTTGGTTGACGACCCTGCCCTGACTTGGTCGCTCCAGTCATGACTCCACGGTTATAGTCAAGGGGTACATTTGTTATTCTGGTCATTCGGTGTCCTTGGGGAAGGATACCAGGAGTGGGTAAACAGTTAGTTTTGAATTCAAGGTTCATGATTAATCTTTATAGCAACAGTATCAAATAAACTAATATTCTGACACACTAAACATTTCGAAACATAAATTCCAACAGTTCTAGTGTCATAAAACCTGTGAACTCACCAACAATTATGTTGACTTTTTAAATTCTTGAATTCTCAGGTGATTAGAGACTGCAACTCCATGTTTTTCTGTTCCGATCCTGCTTGTCATATCATGGTCTGCCTGTCGTGTGTTCATGCATTTCATTTTGGAGATTTAGACGCATTACGTCCTAGGGTAGTTATGTTTATAAATCTCATGACTATGTCTTTTGGAAAACTTATCATGTAACCACTACTTTAAATCCGCTGCCACGGTTTTAGATATTTAAATAAATGTTTGAAACTTATATTTTCAAAAGATAATGGTTAAATTAAATGTTCATTAGACGTTATCATTCATAACCATGACCATGATCCCAAATCAGTCACATTCCCACATTCAGTCATTTTCTCGGGGTGTGACAAAAATATAGTCATATAATTCATATGCAACAATCTAGCTTTTCAAAAGTGATATTACCATTTTAAACTAACTATTTTACAGAGATACAATTTATTTAAAAGCATCGCAAAGTCTAGGTTCCTAATTGTATAATAATGATTAACAAGACAACAATTAATTGAGTAAACTAAATCAATCATATATTCTTAAAAGTCACAATCTCATATGATATGATCCAGGGCAATGTTAGTAATATCACAAGTATCTTCTTGTATTGAGTGATTTGCTTTGTCTGCTTAAACACATCTAGCATTCTAGAGTGCTTTGGTCAAACAATCCTATATCATATATAGACAAATTTAGAGGTGGCAAAAGGGCTCGGTGAAAACACATAACTACATAATATGAATCGAAGCAGGTCGGGCGAAGTTGGCCCACAAAATAATAAATATTTTAAATAGGACCAAAAAAAAACATATTACTACAACTCTACAAGAATTATATTGTTTCTTAATAAAGTAATTTAAGAGGTTGTATGCACGAAAAATACAATAGGAAAAAATCTGACCCGTTTGACCCATATTGCCAGCCAATTATATTAGCTAATTCGATTTTGTACGAGCTTTCATAGCTAAATGTTTGTATTTTTCAATGATTTATACCATCCATCATTTAAAATAAGACATGTGTAAATATTATGAACAAATTATTTCCAGCATGGCTACCTCCATTAATCACATTGAATGCTGGAACTGGCAACACAACCTCTTTTGTTCCTGATATCTCTTGAATGTGCTTGTCTAATGGTACACCTTTTGCTCATGCACTAACTCTGCATACACTCAGGGATACTCCAAGTATTGCATTAGCTCCAAGTTTAGATTTGTTTGTAGTTCCATCAATCTCCAGCTTGATTGCATCAAATTCAGCTCGATTCCTAAATAATTAGGGTAAAATAAGGAGACTAACATCATAATTGATCACATGATTTAATAATTTGAGAAGATGATCATGTTTTAAGATCTAAACGTAGAGAAAACAAATCTCACATGACATCAACACCGATGAGCTATGGGCCTAAGATATTATAGATATTGTTAACACATTTCGAGCTAGAATATCTCAATTCATAGAGTATATTACGAGCAGATTTCGAGCTTTCAATTTGAACACCTCAAATATAATCCAACCTCAACATCAGAATTAAATTCATATGAATGAATTAGGATTTTAACTGGGTTTAAACACCACAGATTGAATCAAAAATCGAGTTCCTTACCTTGGTAAGTATTTGGGATAGAAGTTGTCAGAACCGGAAACGAGTTCACCGGAATCGTGACCTCATTAAAACCCCACCTGACCTCATCATCGATTTGTGGCTGGAATCAGCAAGAACGTGGCTGAAGCCGCCGGAATTCGAACAGAATAGCGGCGTTGCCGCCTCTGCTGCCGTTCTGACCGCCGAACAGAGAGGGAGGTTCGCCGGAATTCGAGCAGAATAACGACGTTGTCGGAGTTGTCGCGACGGCCGCTCCTGCTGTGGGGGTTCGCCGGATGGTGTTGAAGCAGCGTTCGATTGGAGGATGGAGAGGGAGGGCGTTCGATTGGAGGATGGAGGGGGTGGGGTTTCACTGCTAAATGAGATCTGGAGTTAAGTAGGGCTTTTTGTTTGGTTTTCTATTATATTATTATTATTATTATTATTATTATTATTATTATTATTATTATTATTATTATTATTATTATTATTATTATTATTATTATTATTATTATTATTATTATTATTATTATTATTTATTATTATTATTATTATTATTATTATTATTATTATTATTATTATTATTAATTTTTTTAGGCTGAAGCGGGAACTGAAATTTGTGGGAGCTGGAAAATAAAAATATAAGGTGACAGAAAGTAATGACGCGCAGTTTTAAAACTGTCATCCGTGTTTTTTTTTATGACATTTATTTTATGACGCACAAAAATGTTCGTCGTCTACTCTTAATATTTTAGAAATTATGACAGTTTTTTATGACGCTCATATTTGCATGTCGTAAAACCAGTGTGTGTCATAATTCGCGTGTCATTAAAGGCCATTTTCTAGTAGTGACAATGGTTGGTTTGCTTTCAGCCTTATTTGGCCCCAAACCATGTGAAATCGGTGGTGGAACTGAATTACATCCAGACTCTTTGAACACCTCTTTTAAAGTTTCATCTTTGCAAAGATAACTTGCAAAGAAAGCTGAATTTTTTAAATTTTCAATTTGTCTTTTAAGATCTAAAATTTCAATGTTTAATTCTGAAAAGATAAATTCTTTAGTTTTATTATTTAATTCAACTTTCGTATTCAGATTCATAGCATGTTCCTTTTCCAGTTCCGCTTTAACAGCCTCCCACCTTTGTTTGTAAATTTTGGTATTTTCCTCTGCTAACAAGTATTTGTCATGATACTTCACTTTCTAATCAGAAAGTTCTTTCAATTGGTTAGCAGTTAAAGCACAATGATCACAAAAATTTAGAATCAACCTGAATATCGGCCATGAAAGCTTGATGAGCATCACCAAGAAAATCATCTCCAGGAAATTCTGAATTGTTTTCACTCATCACATTTTCAGTTAGAAAGCTGCACAGAAAAGCATATTCATCAGGAAAATCAGCACTCCAATCATAACCTTCACAAGTTTGAGAAACTAAAACCTTAGTTTCTGAACTTGAAGCATTAGTATTAGCATTGGAAGTAGAAGGATTAGAGTTACTCCCTGTAGTCTTAGCAACATATTTCTGATACAACTTTGAAGTTTCTTGCTTTTTACTATTACTACACTCCTTTGTAAAGTGACCATAATTCTGAAAATTGTAACATCGAACTTTGGCTTTATCAAACCCTAGCTTCCCTTCAGGATTCAGGTCTTTCCTTCCTATTCTTTGCATGAATTTCTTTCCTCTTCGGACCAACATTGCCATTGACCAGTTAATATCCATTAGTTCAAGATCATCGGCATCAATTTGTTCATAATCCTCATCCTTCAACTCAGCACTTGTCAATTTTCCAGCAACTGCACCAACATAAGAAGATACCATGGCTGAGAACAATGCCATAAACTCACTAGTTGTTTTTGCAGAAAATTGATTTTGACTTGATACAAACGCATATTGACCCGAATGAACTGGATAAGTAACTGCAGCATTTTGTGTGTAAGTTCCCATGTATGGTCTAGATACATTTGAATACCCACTTAACGAGTTTTCCACATACAAAGCAGTAGGAGCTGGATTTGAACTTTTGGTTGCCTTAGCATGCATGGTTGAAGCATTTTCCCCAAAGTAAATATCAGGATTTTGAACTTGTGTTGGTAAAGTCTTGACCCTCATCATGTCTAGTTTTCTTGCTAGCAGATTCCTTGTTAATTCATCGTAAGATACATCATCAAATCCCTTTTCATGAGTTAACAGCAATATATAACCTTCCCACTTGGCAGGTAAAGCATCTAATAGTTTCTCCTTCAACTCATTAGCTTCTTTCTTAACTCCGACAATCTCAAGCTCGCTTACTAAGTGTGAAAGTCTTGAGATCAAATCATTGATAGTGTCATATGGAACATGACAAAAATTGTCATATTCTCTCACCAAGACCTTCCTTTTTCTCTTTTTATATTGGGCATTCCCTTCACACCTGTAGCATAAAGCATCCCACAGAGCTTTTGAAGTTGTATGCATGATGAAGAATATCCTTTGGCAAAGCCATTGACAAAGTTGCATACGCCTTTCTTTCCAACTTGAAAACCTCTTTTTCCTCATCATTCATTTTGCTGTATACCTTGTCTTCACCATTCACCTTTGGTATAGTATAACCATCTAGCATCGGCCCCCAAACACTTATATCCGTCACTCCAATGTACGACTCATAACGCGTTTTCCAATTATGGAAATCTTCAAATTTCACCAACTTTGGAACCTTGCTCGTAGTCCCAATTTCATTATCGTAATTGAGCAATGCTTGAACCGATGTAGACATCGCTGCAAACGCTTGGAATGGATCCATGACGAAAATTGTTTGAAACTGTTCAACGTACCAACAAAACGACCTGCGTACCAATCAGACGACCTCCGTACCAACTGCCTCTATTGTACCAATGGCGTACCAGTAAAATCAGACGTACCAACAAACACACCAAACAATTTCTGCGTACCAAAGAAGTAGCGTACCACCCTGGTATGGAGTAACCGCTAGCGTACCAATAGGTAACCGTCGCGTACCACCTAAGAAGATTGCCTTGCGTACCAAGACTTAGCGTACCAGCAAATCTATGAAGATTGCCTTGCGTACCAGAATCTTCAACCAGAATACCAAGACCTTCAACCGGCGTGCCAGCAGCGTACTATTCTATGATCGACTGATTTTTCGATTTTTTGGATTTTTAAACTGGAATTTGACACAGGAATCAACTACAACACTCTAGGAACATTTTGGAATCATTTTTATGATCAAAACACTCGGAATTGAGACGAAATGAAGAAAAACGATCCAAAAACCTACTTTCTCTCTCTAGAAACTACAAAATCGACCAAATCAAAGTAGTAGAGAAACCTGGATTGCTATGATACCACTTGAAAAGACACGAGCGATCTTACTACTGCATGATCTAATCGATACGGTGAACAATGAGGTAAATAATGTGGTTTCTTCTATTGATTTAATAGGTACGATTACAGAGAGAACCAGAGAGAGATTACACCAAGATTACAGACACTTAAGAAACTGTAACTCACTCTTCTACCCTGTCTAGAAAACACATCGACCTATTTATAGTTCACTGGCCAGCGTACCAACTTAACCAACGTACCAGTTGGTACGGAGCGGCGTACCAATTGGTCTGCCCCATGGTACGTTGGAACCAGATTACATACATTTACAAAACGAAGCGTTGAAATAATAAACAATGCAGACTCTTCACTATCAGCAACACACACATGATAGGTCTTCTTGAAGAAACCTGCAGACACCAGATAAACATTAGCAGTTTTGGGATCGGTCCGAGTCAACAGCCTCGCGTCGCCTGGTGTCTTCACCATGGTCATTGATGATCTTGGAAACAACTCGGGGTTTCCAGATCATAGGCGATTGAAAACTTTTGAATGAACCCACAATGTAATCAACTTGCGTCTTTGCCCAAGACGGCTTACTTGTTGATTTGAACATGGACGGTTGTGGTTCATCAAAAATGTGACCATTAACATCTACATATTTAGCAGTTTGATTCACATAATGTTGTGTTGCAGCGTTTGTAGGACATTGAGTAGCAAGGTGCCCAGCCTGACGACATGCATAACACTTACGTTGGAAAACATTTATTGAACTGCTTTCAAAATTTGTTTCAAAAATTAGTTGTGAATTTAGAAAATTCTTTGGTTTTCTACTATTCTGTTTACAAAACACATTATAATGACCAAAATAATTTTCGGAACCAAAGGAATCAAAGAACCCATCAGAAGAATCGTACCTTAGAGGTAAACTTCGAGGAGAATAACCTGAACCAATTGAAGAGCCTCCAGAATAATAATGAACATTATTGGAACTAAACACAGGCTGTTTCTTCTGTTTTGGATTGTTCTTTGGAATTGAAACATGATTCTTCATATTTTGTTGACGTGGATGAACAGAATCTTCTTTAACTTCATAACCAACGCCTTTATGCTTGTATCCCTGAAGTTTTGAAGAATTTGAAGAAGACCCAGAAGCTTTTCTGCTTTTACCTTCACTAGTGAATTTAGCTTTAATATCTTTTAAGTTATTATTCTGAATCAAAGCTTTTTCTTCTTCATTTGCCGATGAAGGACTAGAAGCAACTTTCTCACATATCTATCTGTTCATTTTCCAAAAATATTGAAGTTGAAGCAAACTTTGGAGCATCTCCTAATTTCTGTTGCTTCTTCTCAGTCTTGAATTTCTTCTTCTTTGCAGGATTTGCAAATTTAGAATAATCTTATAGTCCAACCCTTGGATCAACCGGCACAGATGAAGAATTTAATATCACAACCGGTGCAGGAACTGTATGCAAATCTCCATCTGTCACACAATCCTCACTCTTCTCTTTGTTGTAGATATAATTTAGCAATGTAGGAGATAAATTGAAATTCTTCACTTGTATTTGCAAATCAAGAATCTCAATTTTCAACTCGGAAATCTTCACTTGCGCATCCAACAAATCTTTCTGAGTAGCAATAAATTGATCTGATAGATCATTGTATTAAGATATTTGTTGTCTTCTGATATCACAAACTTCCAATAATTCGGCATAAACCTTCTCCCATTTCTTCTTAAAATACTCAACATCTTGTGTTAAAATTCCATTCTTTTCTCGAAACAAACCATTATCATCTCGAGGCTTTGAAAGTTCTTCTTGAAAATTTAAAACTCTATCAGCTGCTTCAAGCGCAATAGCATTTGCTTTCTCAAATTTCTCCTAAACAGGATAACTTTTTGCAAATAAATTCTCAAAATCTTGTACAACATCAAGGTGTTCATCCTTTTCTTTTTCATACTCTTCAGCCAACACATTCTTTCCTTTACCAACTCAGCATTAATCTTTTTAAAATCAGCAGGTCGTTGTTGTGAACATTCTAAGTCAGCTTTTACAACCTTAAGTTCTTTAGTTAGAAAACTGTTACTTCTTAATAAAGCTTCAAATTTTGTTGTTTGTAACATCACAATCTGAACATGAAAAACACTTTTCCTTTTGCTCAATTGTACTTACTCCAGTAATATCTCCCTCAACTGTTTCACAAGAACTTGTGTCAGATTCAGAACCAGTTACTTCTTCATCATTAGAATCAATTGGACCACAAACGCAGATTCATCAGGAAAATCTGCAGCCCAATCATAACCTTCATTGAATGCTTGTCCACTTTGAATAGAAGTAATGGATATTAAAGAAATTGGAGGAGAATCATAAAGTTTGACCCCAATCATATTATTTATTAGCTTGAGAAACCAAAGCTGTTGGAGTAGTAGTATTAGCTTATTTTTAATTGTTACATTCCCAAGCTTAAGTTCTTTAGTTAGAAAACTGTTACTTCTTAATAAAGCTTCAAATTTTGTTGTTTGTAACATCACAATCTGAACATGAAAAACACTTTTCCTTTTGCTCAATTGTACTTACTCCAGTAATATCTCCCTCAACTGTTTCACAAGAACTTGTGTCAGATTCAGAACCAGTTACTTCTTCATCATTAGAATCAATTGGACCACAAACGCAGATTCATCAGGAAAATCTGCAGCCCAATCATAACCTTCATTGAATGCTTGTCCATTTTGAATAGAAGTAATGGATATTAAAGAAATTGGAGGAGAATCATAAAGTTTGACCCCAATCATATTATTTATCAGCTTGAGAAACCAAAGCTGTTGGAGTAGTAGTATTAGCTTATTTTTAATTGTTACATTCCCAAGCAAAATGTCCAAATTTTGAACACTTGAAACACTTAGCCTTTGAATTATCCAAACCCAGCTTACCATTTGGATTAATTTCTTTTTTACCAGTTTTGCGAAAAATCGTCTTGCTCTTTCAGTCAACATAGCCATCGGCAATCCCATATCTAATTCATTTAGATGATCCTCATCTAGTTGTTTCAAATCATCTTTAAACAACTCAACATCACCAATGTTCCCAATTATGAAACCATAAGATGATGCTATTAAAGCAGATATTAGTGCAGCATGTTCATCAACTGATTTAGCAGAAAACACAGTCTAAGGTGATTGATTTGGAATTGTAAAGTTGCACCACGGAGAATAACTATAATTCTCAGACTTCCCGGCAAACAATGCAGTAGTAGGACCTTGACTGAAAACATTTGACTTTTTAGCATTGATTATGGAATCATTTTCACCATGATATGCTACTAGATTGTGTACTTGTGTAGGCATGGATCTATTCACATTCAATTCCATATCCCTTGCTAAAAAAAAAGTCAATCAAACTATTGAATGACAGCCCTGAAAATTTTTTGTCATTAGTAATCATCATCACATAGTTTTCCCATCTTTCAAGTAATGCCTCTAATAACTTTTCTTTCAACTCAGCTTCCTCCTTTTTGATACTTACTAAAGTCAGTTCAGTCAACAAATGTGAAAATCTAGTAATAAGCTTTGAAATATCTTCACTTGGATAATGCTTGAAATTGTCAAACTCTTTCTTCAGAATCTTTTGCTTACTTTTCTTAAATTGATCATTACCCTCACATCGTTTCTGGATTGCATCCTATAATTCTTTGGATGTAGCATAAGCAGAAAACTGATGTAACAGATCTTTGGGTAATGCCATGGTTAATGTTCCGTAAGCTTTTTGTTTAGCTTGATAAGCTTTTTTTTGTTCAGCAGTCAGACTTCTTTGAACAATTGGCTTTCTAGTAGTACCGGTTGGATATTCATATTGATCAGTATAAGCCAACCAAAGATCGACATCATTCGTACCAACGTATGCTTCGAATCGTTTTACCCAACTATGATAATCTTCCAATTTGAGCAACTTTGGAACTTTCTGACTTATTCCTATTTCATTATCGTAGTTAACAAGAGCTTGCATCATGGTTTGAATTGCGGAAAATGCTTGATAATCATTCATTTTGAAATTCTGATATCGAACGTAAAAACTTCAAACTCAAAAACGGGGGTCTTAAAAACGGAATTTGGGTATCGAAACGGAGGGTACTTGCCATTAGGCCAATAAAAGTGTAGATCTTTTAGAGACGGTCGTTTTAGCTGGTATTGGGTTCTGTAACTCCAAACAGAACTCAATGTACGTCAGTTTTAGTGAATGTCACTATTCTGTCTGCTTACCAATAAACTTTCCAGCGTACCAAAATTTCGATCTCCGTACCAAGATTCTTCAACGGACCAAACAACGTACCAAACCTTCAACGTACCAGGCAATAGACCAGTAAGACCGGTGTACCAAATCAAGCTGCGTACCAACTTGGTACGGTGTAACTGCTGGCGTACCAGAAAATAACCGCTCCATACCAACTTTATAGATTGCCGTGCGTACCAAACTTCAGTGTACCAACAACACTATGAAGATTGCCTTGCGTACCATTGAATCATCTGGCGTACCAATGCATTCATCGGACGTACCAACGGCGTACCAAACACAAATCGACTGATTTTTTTAGTTTTTGACAATTTAAACTGGAATTTGCAACAGTATGTAGCGAAAATACTTTAGGAAGGTTTTAAAATTAGTTTTGACATCTGAAACAATCGGATTTTAGAAAATATGATGAAAATTGACTAAAACCCCACTTTCTCTCTCTAGAAATCTCAAAAATCACGGAATTTGATCAGCAAATGGAACCAGATAGCTCTGATACCACTTGTAAAGACGTGAGCGATGGATCGTTTGCTAATCTAGTGATATCGAGATAGAGACGAGATCAAAAGTAAATACAAATGAGATTTGTATTGATTAAAGCTTGAGAGGATTACACACAGAAACACACACACAGAATGTAGATGAATGACTTAAAGTTGTTTCCTCTCTAAACATGTCAACCTATTATAGGTGACACATACTAAGCTACGTACCATCCAACGTACCAATGGTACGGGCGTACCATTTGGTACGGCGGACCAAGTGGTACGCTGCCCCTAAGACTCACACATATGCTCTTACATAGATACAATACACGAGACAAATTGTAGCATAGGAATATGCTTTAACAGATTGCACACACTTAAGAAACTATAACTCACCCTTCTACCCTGTCTAGAAAACACATCAACCTATTTATATTTCACTAGCCAGCGTACCAACTTAACCAACGTACCAGTTGGTACGGAGCGGCGTACCAACTGGTCCGCCTCATGGTACACTGGAATCAGATTACATACATTTACAAAACGAACGACTCACACATCAAGACCTAACATTAGACACAAAACTTGTCCTAACAGTAACACTTGCTCTATTTCAGCCAATGTAAGATTCTTCATCTGACCTTCATTGTACGATAAGCCTGAAAATAATTAGTTAAATAACATGCTCTGTAAGAAATGAAAAACAGACAAAGTAATTAATGGAAAAATATATAAAGAATAACACGGAAACGAAATTATTTAACGAAATAGTATAAATATCTAACCTGAAGACTTTAAGAGAAGTCTTTGCTTTTGAAGGATACCATCGGATAGATGACTCCAAGAATTTTGCCAGACAATCTCGGGTTGTTGATACATGGTTCATGGTCGTCATGTGAAGTATCAAATACAAGACAAAGTGATGCAAGTTTGTGATGAGCTGAACTCTAGGCGAACCTTAGTTCGGATCACACGAACCTGGTCTGAACTGGAGTTCGGCAGATCATGATTTAGCTTAGGATGTTTATCCTATAAATAGCTAGTCTTGTATAGAGAATTAAAACTTCTTGGAAAATATTCTATGTGTGTTTCTGTGTAATCTCTATGTGGTTTAATACAAAATCATTTGTCTTTACTCGCTGCATTTCACATTGATTTCGGTACGATCGAGTAGACGATCCACCACTCACACACATTCAAGTGGTATCAGAGCATTAGGTTCTCTCTACTGGTCGGAAATTCTGTTTTTCATCGTTTCGAGTCAAAATCACTAGGTTTTTATGAATGTACATCGACTTTGTGTTCATTTGATCATCTCGCCTGTGCTTTTGTGAAAAATCTTCTCCTAGATTGTTTCTTTTGAGTTTTTCTGAGTTCCTGTTGAAAATTTCGTCCAAAAACACTGAAAATCACGAAAATTGAGTCGACAATATTTCTGTCCGTCTGAGGTTCGGGTGAAACTGAAAATAACCGCTCCGAACTCAAGTTTGGCTCCCGTTCAGATGATTTTCTAACGATGTTGTGTTCGGCTAGTGTTCGAATCAAGTTTGTACCAAGTTTGGATATAGTTCGGCTATCTTCTAGGTTCGGATTCAGTTCGGTTTATCCGAAGTCAAGTTCGGCTAAGGTTCGGGTGAACAGTAACCAGCTTTACAAAATGTCTAATTTTCAAGCGTTTGGGGCTATTCAAAATTCGATGCAAAATACAATGCAAACAATGATGAATTATGATAATGAAATTGGAACAAGTCAGAAAGTTCTAAAATGCTCAAATTGGAAGATTATCATAGTTGGGTTAAACGGTTTGAATCATACGTTGATACGAATGATATTGATATGTGGTTGTCTTTCACTGATCAATACGTCTATCCTGAGGATGAAACTGGTGAGCCAATTATTCAAAGGAATCTTTCATCTGGACAAAAGAAAGCGTATCAAGCTGAGAAAAAGGCGTATGGTACTTTAACGATGGCCATGCCTAAAGAATTGTTACATAAATTTTTGGGTAACTATACATCGAAGAGTTTATGGGATGCATTGGAAAAGAGACATGAAAGCAATGAACAATATAAAAAAAGTCGACAAGAGGTTTTGAAGAAGGAATTTGATAGTTTCAAGCATTATCAAAACGAATCAATTCCAAATCTGATTGCAAGGTTTGCATATTTAATGAGTGAAATGTGTTTGGTAAGTCTTACAAAAGAAGAAGTTGATATGAAAGAAAAGATTTTTGAGGCTTTACCTGAGAAGTGGGAGAATTATGTGATGATGATTACTCATGATAAAGAATACCCAGGATTGTCATTTAATGATCTGATTCAAAGATTACAAGCAAGGGATATGAAGTTAATGGTAAACAAATCACTCCTGTACAAGTTCAAAATCCTGCTGTATATCATGGTGAAAATGATTCAACCATGAATGCTATGAAGTCCAATATTCTTAATTCCGCACCTCCTACAGCATTCATTGCAGGTAAATCTAAAAAAAATCTGGATATTCTGCTAGTTGTACTGTTTAAATTCCTAGTTCTTCGATTCAAAATGTTTCATTTGCTCAAACTACCGATGATTATATTGTTTTAAAATCTGCATTGGTATCTTCATATTTTGGTGTTATTACGGGTTCTGTGAGTAACATTGAATTGAGAAATGAAGATTACGATCAAATAAACTATGATCATTTGGAAGAAATGGATTTGAATTTGAAGTACGCTATGTTAGTTCAAAGAACGAAGAAATTTTTCAATAGAACTGGCAAGAAGAGATTGAATCAGGATGGTAAAATTGGATTGGACAAATCGAAAATTAAATGTTTCAAATGTTCGGCGTACGGACATTTTGCTCGTGAATGTCAAATGTCCACTGAAAATAAATTGAAGACTGGTCAACATGCACATTTGGTGTTTACATCATTGAATCCAGATCAAAAATATCAAAAAGTATATGTTTCTATTGATAACAAAATGTCCGACACATTTTGACATCCAAATGAATTTGCCTGGAATGCAGATTCTGAGACAAAGTCAAATGCTCCAATTATTTTTTCATTGACAGTTCGTCATGATGATGATAGTATAATAACTAATTCTGATTCTAATTTGACAATATCGATGATCAAAGAGGTTAAGGTCGAAGAATCAAAATTGTCTTGAATGTGTGAAGTTACACAACAAGCATGCAAGTTTTGAAAAAGATTCACAATTATTGACTAAAGAGATTGTGGTGTTAAAGAAATAATTGGAAGACTTTCAAAAGAAATATTATGAATTGGTTCATGTTCATGGAGGTGTAATGAAAGAAAAGAGTATCTTGGCTGAGGAATGTGAAAAAGCCAAAGCTGAAGCTTTAGATGTAGCACAAGATTTTGAAAATCTATTTGAGAAAAGTTATCCGGTTCAACAAAAGTTTGAGAAAGAAAATGCACTTGTTGTTGAATCGGCTGCTACAATTAAAAAAATTCAAACCAAGATTGTCACACCCCAACCGACGGCGGAATACGTCACGGCGCGAAGATTGTACAGAAGCTCACAACACTAGATTAGGTTGCGATAATCATAATAGTTACCCATTTCATAGCAAATAAACAAAACATAGCATCCAAGTCATAACATACGATAAACAACATAAAACATAATCTAAGTTTGAGAGTTCATTATTTAATTTGGTCTCTCTAAAGCCGATGCAATCCTATGGTGATGATATCCAAGTCAAACTGCATTACCTGCAACATGTTATAAATAAAGTCAACTAAAATAGTTGGTGAGAATTCATAGGTTTAGTGATAACGTTCAAAATCATGCGTACAAGTTTAAATAAATGATTCATGATAAAAATGATTAATGATAAAAATGATAAGTTAACGTAATCCAATCCTTGACAATTAGGCTTTCAATCACAAGGCTCCACACGCGAGGCAGACCAAGTGGGCTTGTCAGGCCAATATATCTATTATCGTAACCCCGGCATGTATAATGTTAATAATTACGTTCATCGTTCAATCGTTCATCGTTCCATCGTTCAATCGTTCATCGTTCATCGTTCAATCGTTCATCGTTCAATCGTTCATCGTTCAACCAACCAATCCAAACAATCATACAAGTTTCAAGTAACCATCGAACATAGAATACGCATGTGAATATAGAATTTGATAAAATGATACATGTTGCACCCCAAAAACATTTAAGTAAAAATGGGCTATGAAAACTCACATGATGGCGAAAGTGTCGAGAGTAAAACCAAAGAATAGTGGCGCGAATCAAACCCGGAGATCACCTTTACGATCGAATGCAATGGAGTAATCACCGACAAATAAATAAATAAATAAATAGATAAGTATTCGAACGAATAGAACGTGCGACTCCCAAGTGGTCAATCCTATATTTAGGTCAAACGTTAAGCAAATAATTATTTATTTAACCATAAACTTTACGACGTCCCAAACCTTGATTATTTTCCATAAAATCAACCGAACCAAATTTAGTGTTCAAAAATTAATTTGGGGCTGATCTAAATATATATAATTACCAAATAAAATTTCAAGACATAACTCAAATGCTAACTCAATGATGTACTCAAAATGATTTATTTTTAGTTCCAAAAAATACTAGTTAATCTAATAATAATTAAACAACCAATATCTCATTCTTAACATGGCATAACCCTAGATCTAGGTCCAAAACCATATTCCATACAAGAATCAATACTCTAGTTTAACATTATCATCTACTAATCAAGATCTAATTAAGATCTAGTCATGAGAGATCAAGAAAAACACATAAAAATCATCCTTTTTCCTAAAACCAATTCTAGATCTATAAACAAACTAGTGGTATTTTCATCCCAAACCCTAGATCTACCATCAAGATCGTATCCATATCAAGATCCAACAAAGATGTTTGTGTAAAACCTAGATCTATGAAGATCTATGGAAGAAAAAAATAAAATAAGAAAAAGATGAACTTTTTGTATAAAAATCAAGTTTTTATAACCAAAACACTAGATCTATCAATTATGGTGTTCATCCATGGAAAAACATACATAAAAATTGGTTCTTTTTCCAGCCATGACATAGATCTTACAAGTTCTTTAAAGGTCTAACAAGATCTCAACAAAAAGTGTTATAAAAATCCATAAAAGTTGATAAAAATCAATTATTTTTGTTCAAAATCACTAGATCTTGCTTTGGGATGCAAGATCTAGGTTTAGATAAGCATAAAGATTGGATCTTGATGATGGGGTATGAAGGACTCAAGAAGATGGAGGTTGGGTTTGATGAATCTAACCTTTTTGATGGAAAACCAACACTAACCAAGGCTCGAAATCACCAATCTTAGCTCCAAAAACTTCAAGAACTTGATCCTCTCTCTCTAGCCTTTTTAGGGTTTTTGTTTTGGGTGATTAGGAGGTGAAATATGGAGGCTAGAATGAGAATAAGATGTTAGGGCTGAAAACGCGGTTTTCCGTATTTGCCCATTCGCGAGTGTCGTGTGTATTGTTTTCGCTCTAATTTCTTCGTTCTAGCTCCGATTTGACCCCCGTTTTTTCCTATATTCCTCATCTTAAGCCCTCTACCACACTAACCACATTTAATCCACTCAAATTGATATAAAATATGCCTCATAACGATTAATGGTTGATAAAAATATCATACAAAAATGCATTTTTGGTCGGTTTTGTCGTTTTTATCACTTTTAAGCAACTCACCAACGTTTTACGATCCGATCAAGTGTGATGACTCATGAAATTGTAAGTGATCATATAACTCATAAACATGATAAAGCTGATATACAGAACTCAAAAATGTGATCTCCCGGTTAAAATCGAACTCGCGCGGGATTTACCGAACTTTCACCGTTTTCGTTCTAGACCTTGAATTCACACCAACCCTCACTTGTATTTACTATTGTGTGTAACTAGTATTACACACAAGGGTCATACACGTTTAGATTGATCAAATTCCCGGTTGAACGTAATGCAGTGACGTGTTCACGTAAAATCCGAATTAAAGACAAATCAAACATCAAATCGGTCAATAAACATGATAATGGATCCAATAACATGAAATTAGGTTAATAAACATCAAAATCGATCAATACCCATAAATTCGATTATTAATCAATGGATCAGGTTATAATACGGATAAAATCAGATAATCGGAAAACCCGGAATGTTAAAAAGATATCTACACTTCAAGATGAAAATGTCCTATTTCGAGATAAGAATGAAGTGTTAACTAAGGATGTTGATATTTACAAGAAAAAGTGGGAGCACGTTACTGAAGAGGTTTTAGTTGAATGTGAAATCCGGAAGTTACAAACATATGAGTATAATGACCTCAATTAAAAGTTCATTAAGTCACAAAAAGAGGTGTTTGATGCTCAACATAAAATTTTGAATTGAAGTTGGAAATTTTGGAGTTAAAAAGGCAAGTAAAGAATTGTAATTTATCGCCAACATTGCTAAATTTCTTATATAAACAGGATCGGAGTGAAGATAGTTCCAAAACGAATGATATTCACATCGTTCTTCAACTAGTGGATTTATCTGAATTTACTTCTGCTCCTCTGGATCCTAAAGATGAATTGCATGATTATTCGAAGTTTATCACTCAACCAAAGAAGAAGAAATCTAAATCTGAGAAAAAGCAGAAACCAATGGGTGAAGCTCCAAAGTTTAACTCAAAGTCTATGCTTTTGGCGAACGAATAGATTTTTGATAAGGTTGCTTCAAGTACTTCTTCTGCAACTGAAGATGAAATATCTTTGATTGAAAATAATAACTTGAAAGACATCAAAGCTATATTCACTAGACAACTAAGAGGAGAGAACCTTCTAGTTCTTCTTCAAGTTCATCAAAGACCCCTGGTTATAAGAACAAAGGATTGGGTTTTAAAGTCAAGGAAGCTTTTGTTCAAGCTAAGAAGCCAATGAAAGCTGAAAAGATTTCAAAAGTTAAAGTTCCAAAGAAATCACCTCCTCCGAAGGAAACATCTTATTATATTGGAGGGTCATCATCTTCAAGGAGTCCATCTCCTAGGTATGATTCCTATAATGATTTCTTTGATAACTTTGATTCTGATTATTCTTCTGCTTTTCAAAATTCAAAGAATTTTTCAAATGTTTTTAAATTTCGAGAGAGACTTTGTTATGCATGTCGTCAACCTGGACATCTTGCTGTTGAGTGTCCGACGAATGCATATATCCACAATCATGCTAAATATGTGGATAACAACAGTCTGATTTTTTATGAACCATGGTCTCCAAAAGTCAAATCAACTCGTAAGCCGTCTTGGTTCAAACCAAGTACGCCGATTGATTATGATTATGGTTCTGATCAAAACTTAAAATCTTTCAAAATATGGAAACCAAAGATTGTTTCCAAGGCCAATGATGACTATGTGGAAGACATCGGGTGACCCGACGCTGTTGAATCGGGTGGATCCAAAAGCCACTAATGTTTTATTTGGTATCTGTAGGTATTTTAGGAAGACCTTTCGGTGATTGGAAAATCGCTGCTTGTGAAATATCTGTGATAAATTGAATTTTCAAATCAATTTGATTTTCAATATGCTAACCTGCGAGTATTCGTGTTGGTTGATCAATTTTCCTTGTTTTTCACTCCGTCTCATTTTGAGGGGGAGTTTGTTTTTTGAAAAATACAAAAATAGTGTGTTGTTTTTCAAATGTTAAAAATGAAAATCTACAAATAGAGTTTATCATATTTAAGGGGGGGGGGGGGGAGATTTGAAAATTCAAAAACATTGAAAAATGAGAAATTGTATTCTACATGATTAGGAAATGATGGTACATTGGCTTACATCGTCTGACTCATGGATAAAGTAAGTGAAAAAGCCATAAGACCATTATTCGATGTGCTAGGTAGGCTCGGCAAATCAGAAAGTATACAAATATGATATACATTCAATCTGATGCTTGGCCTAGTAGACAACATCTTGATGCATGTCTCAAGATATATCAAGAAAAGATATGTGAAAAGAAAAATGAGAAGTCACTGTGTATACATGTGTTCATTTTACAAAGACTTAAACTTGTTTGATTTTCTTTATTTTCTTAAATGATCGGACTATCTCTGTGTGTTCATAAGACCGACCTGATAGTTGTTCATTTAAGGTTCTGCTTTATTTTCTTTGGTGTTTCATATAACTCATCGGACTTTCTCTGCGTGTACGAGAGTACCGACCTGATTGTTGTTGGGTTATACAATTTCAACTTGTTTTATTTTCTTATTTTGTTAAATCCAAGGCCTTATCTGCGTATCGAAAGATCGACCTTAGGGTAGACGATTTAACGTTCTTATTTCTTTTTTCATGGAACACAGTTGACGATATCAAAATTTCAAATCAAGTGAAATCACAAAAATGTGATAAGCAAAAGCATATCTGAGTATGTCTGATAGTGTGGGGTACACTGGTCAAAGCAAATCTAATAAATACCTTAGCATATCTAGATGTTATGAGTATCATTATGCATGGGTTTAAAGTTGGACAAATTATATCTGCAATCGGCATGGCTTATGTGCTACAATAATCGAAATTGAAGTGTACTTCAGCATGTTATGTCCAATATGATCCCAAATTATGATCTTTCTCGCAAAAGACAAAATTAGTGTCTGATTTTGTATTGCATTTACATTTCATATCAGAAAATACCAAAAAGATTATAGGTGTCTTTTGATATAAGGTTTTGAAAAATCAAAAAGATTTTATTTCTTATTTCTTTTCGATTGATCAACACGTAATACGAAATCAAATTTCAAAAATCAAAATATCTTGGAGTCTCGAAGTGACGTTTTGCGCCAAGATTATTTATGTTGGCAGGTTTCGTAGTGGAAAGAGAACATCACAACTTCAAGTCTTCTAAAGATTGTTGATAAAGAGTTTACACAAGCTACAATGTCAAGTATTCAAAATCAGACTCATCGTCAAGTCGAGGAAGAGTTTGATTGAAGATACAAGTTATTGTGGAAGCTAATATTGCACATGTCAAGGGGGAGTTTGTTGATACATGGTTCCTGGTCATCATGTGAAGTATCAAATACAAGACAAAGTGATGCAAGTTTGTGCTGAGCCAAACTCTAGGCGAACCTCAGTTCGGATCACACGAACCTGGTCCGAACTGGAGTTCGGTATATCGTGATTTATCTTAGGATGTTTATCCTATAAATAGCTACTCTTGTGTAGAGAATTAAAACTTCTTGGCAAGTCTTCTATGTGAATCTCTTTGTGGTTTAATGCAAAATCATTTGTATTTACTCGTTGTGTTTCACGTTTCACATTGATTTCGATACGATCGAGTGGAAGATCCACCGCTCACGCACTTTCACGGGTCTTAAAAGACTGTTGGACAACAACATGGTAACAAAAAGATTCCTCAAATAAGGACCAGTACCATAGAAACTTGCTTCCTGTATACCTTCAATATATTCCCTGTCGTCGTCTAAAAGCCCCCTGGCGTAACAAGTGTCCCTAAATGTAGGATGTACCACTCCATTAATGGTGCGAATATCCTCAAATGACTTTGGTCCTTTCACTTTATCTAAAAGTATTCGTAAAAAATACAACTCACCAAGCGAAGGAGACACCGAATGGATTCTTCGAAGGGAAAACCTTTGTGTTCCTTGGTTGCCACGACCTTCTTTCTAAAACCCACACAAACTTTGTAGGGAATTCAACATAAGTCAAATCCCTTGCTTCTTTGTAAATCTTATTGCATTCCATCCATGATAAAAACTTAAAAGAAGCAGCAGAGGGCTTGTTCATAACATCATCCATATCATCCTCTTCATGAAAGAAAACTTGTTGTTGGCCTGGAAGATGAAAAGGTTGTCTAAAAACCGAAGGTGTTCTATAGTGTACATCAAATTTCTGAATACGCTATGCTGCTTCACATACGGATACATATCTGCAGTCAAAATGAGCCTTAACTTCATCGATCGGTTGCCCATTACTATCATGTTCTTCATTTGCAACAAACTTCACACTTGCTCTGTCATGCCCTTTATTAATATACTTGAAAAGATACTTAATTGAATTTCCTTGGTTGCACCACTCAGTATTAATATGTGACAGGTATCTTTTCAAAAGAACTTTATTATATGGAACAACATATCTGCAATCTAACTCATGGCCAGACTTGAACACTTTGGGTCCACCCTCACGTCTTTTATAAAGAGGATAGTCATCCGTATCGACAGAAGTATATTCACAGTAATCCTTAGGAAATCGTTTCGTACCATCTTTACCGTTCTTGCACGGAGATTTCATGTTATGCGCTCCACAGGACCATGTATCATAAACTCACTGACAAGTTCATACAATTCAGGATCTTCATCTTTATCTGGTATTTCAGCTGAAATATAAGGATCCACATTCTCAACGCAAGGAATCTTATGATCCGGATGCATGAAAAGACATATGTGGGCATGCGGCAATCCACGCTTCTGAAACTCAACAGTATACACAGCTACAAAAGTAAAAAATAAAATATTAACAACTAATAAATTCAATTTTAATATAGAATAATTTGGAAACTATAATAAGATTTAAAATTAAATAAAAATTTAAAAACTAATAAGAATTTAAACTTTAATACCTGCTTGGACTCTTCTAAGTATGGAGTTCTTCTTTAAATCTGTAATTAAAGAGTCAAGCTTCATTTTGAATAGTCTGGATAATATATTCGGCTTGTCCTCAGGAAGTAGAGTTGTATCAGCTAAATATCTTATCCTCTCGGGCCATTTGGGATTGCAAGTGATGGTGATGAAAAAATCTGGATAACCATACCATTTGCAGATTGACATTGCATCCTATTATTTCTGTAACATATATCTAGCACCACCGGTAAAAAAGGATGGAAGTATAACCCGCTGACCTTTCTTAGAAAGAATTGTATCACCTGAAGTATGAGCATTATTGATCTCATTATAATTCGTTCACCTGAGTGTGCTCTGTTTGTTCCGAACAAACCATAACCGTTGTGCTTCGATCATTGTATAAGCATCAACCAACACTGTTGAAATAACCTCCGTGAGTTTAATATTAAAGAAACGCGGTTGATACGGTCTTGTATTCGGTAACAGGAATACTCCCTCATCGTACATTTCTTATTCCTTTGATTAACCTAATTAAGAATCACATCCCTATGAAGAATGTCTACATGGTAACAATTTCACCGAAGGGGAAAAGAAGCGGATACTATAGGGCTAGATAAGAAGGATGCAACTCGCTGATTCGCTGAAGAGATCCAGATGTAGTCCGAACAACTATATCACGTGGTTCGATATTGTCCTCAAAATCTCCAATTACTAACGCGGCAACATTAGATGCTGGTGGAAGGTTATATTTTCTTTCATCTTTCGACCGTTTACCAATAAGCCGTAATTTCAATTCAATGTGAGGATTTTCTTCATAGGTATCCCTTACCATCCTGTATGTTTTAACTAACTCATTTTGTGAGTCTAACATATCTTAGAAATGTTGAATAATTTCAATGTCCAATTCCGACGTTGACGAAGTTGATGGTCTGTTGGTGTCACTGTTAAAAAAATTAAATTGATAAGATGAGCTAATGTAGAGATGTAACCAAGAAGTACTTGATAAAATAATAATATATTATTATTATTATTATTATTATTATTTTTACTAAAAGGTAAAGAAAATTACTCAAAAACGGATTGACGGTTTGTAACTTGTTCTCCGTATCGTAGATGTATAGTTGAGAGAATTTAGGCATATCAGCTCTTGAGGTAGCAAACTTCCAATTCGATGATAATTTCCGCCACTTAAACGAAATGTAAATGGCCCTCTACCTTTTATGATTTTCTTGTCAATTTTCCCACCCATAGAGGTATAAGAGAACATCGAATTGTAACGTCGAATGTTCTTAACAAAGTATTTGCTCTTCACATCAGAAGACTTAAAAAGACTAAGATAGGTTTCCTCAGGTTGTTTTAAATCTGGAAGCTCAACCTTTCCATATCCACAGCAAAATGAATAGCTCCTACCAGAACTATTTGTCCTCGAGTTAACACACTCGTCCTTCCATAACTTCGACTGACATAAATCGCATATAATGGACTGGTCACCATGATCAAGGTATTTTGTTTCAATAAAAGGTGTAACAGAGAAAAAATCATATAAAAATGGGCCAAATAATAAAAATTAATAAATATATTAAAAAAATCATAATAGATTATCAAACCTTTAGAGATGCCTTTATAAATGTTTACTTCATTATTATGTTGAATATCAACTTCTTCATATGATGTGAAATCAACCATACGTATGGGAGATAAATCGGTAACTTTTCTTTTGCCTTTTCTAATAGCATTTCTTGATACTGACAAAGAAGAAGTTGGAGCTAGATTAAAAAAATACGAAATTATTAAAGTTAAAGATATATTTATATGTTTAATAAACCAAACAAAGTAGTTATACCATTTGTATTGTCATTTAATGCAACTGTAGAGGGATAATTAATGACTTGTGAAGAGGATGATATATGAGAAGATATTTGCAATTTCTTATTTTTTTTCTTTCTGTCATTAACATGTTTCTTTTCTGTCTATTGTTTTTCGAAGACTTTAAATAATCATTTCAAGATTCTGAAAATAAATTTAAAAAAAATATAAGTTCAAAAATATGAAATATAAAATTGGTGGGTACAATTACTGTAAACGACAATTAAAAATAAAAATCATACCGTTTGAAATGTGACTAATAGGATATCTATAAGGAGTTGTTGAAGTAGGGAGAAAAGCAACTGGGTAAGAAGTTCGACCTAAAGATAATACAAATAATTTAATTTCATAAAGTAACAAGAATGTTGAGATATGATTTGTTAGTGTAGCTACTTAAAAGGACAACTGAGAGTAAAAATCATACCGTTTGATAAGTCACTAAGAGGATATCTATAAGCAGGTATTGAAGCAGTCACAAAAGAAATCGGTGAAGAAGTTCGACCTTCACATAACACAAACACATTAAATGACATAAAGTAATACAAAGTTTGAGATATGATTTGTTAGTATAATTACTTTAAACGACAATTTAGATTTAAAATCATACCGTTTTGTTAGAGCACAATGTAATTGTAACACAAAACAGTCAAGTATTAGAAGAAAAGATAAGCACATCCTTAGAAGAGAAAGGATACGAAAGTCTGTATGAATTACAGATTTCTGCATGATTTCTGTATTCATACAGAACTACTCCAAAAATTCCGAAGTAATTCTGTACAGACTAAAATCTACAGAAATCCTCATCTTCTGTAGAAAGCTTCTAATGGGAAGCCTCAACAGTCTTCAAAGAAGAGTCCAGAAGGAGTTCTGGATTATCAGAAGATAAATATTACGAGAAGAACAATTTCTATCTTTGTGTGAAGAACAAGCAAAATGAATGTCAACTTGGCATTAATCAAGAAGGCAGTTGAAGACATTTGAAAAAGAGATAAATTGAATATGTTCAATTTATCTCTATATACTCTGACACACTCCAACATCAACCTTCCTCAACCACCTTATCCAAATACAACTTGCTACATCTGCCTATAAATAGCAAACTGACTTCACCAAAAAAATGTAAGATATCAAGCATACAATTCAATATCTTCTCAAAGCAATTACAACATCACTCACATAGAAAAGTTATTTCTATTGATACATAGTTATACTATAAACTCGTGTAAACCATAATTTACTTTTGAGATATACAGAATAACCCTTTTATGAATTGCTGTCTTTCAATTTGATTTACTTTCCGTAACTTATTTATCTTGTTTAAATCAAATTGTGCCAACATTGTTAAAGAGCCCTTTAAGGGACCCAACAATTGGTATTAGAGCAGATTGAATAATTAATATTCAAAGTTCCTGCTCTTTAACATCTTTTATTTAACTCTCTCTCAAAAATGTCTTCAAGCTCAATGGAAAATATTTTGGCTCATTGGCAAAACCTCCTATGCTTGCTAGGAAGGAATATCCACAGTGGAAAATCATAATTACCAACTTCCTAAAAGAAGTTGATAGCTCCCTGTTGGAATGCATAGCCAAGGGAACCCATTTCCCCGCAGTTGACATTCCTGAGATAAAAGAAACTGAAACCTCAGCTGGTGCTCCGCTCGCACCATTCCTAAAAAAAGGAAATGGTGGAGTGAAAAGGACAAAACCAAAGAAATAAACGAGGACAGAGACAAGACAGTCCTTATCATGGCTCTTCCTCATGAAATATTCTGTCAAGTTAACTGCAACACCTCAGCCAAAGGCATATGGGATGCCCTTGAGAAACTCTTTGATGGGGGGGATCAAATGAAAAGAAACAAGAGAACAAAAGCACTGAATGAATATGAATCTTTCAAGTCACTTCCAAGTGAGTCACTTTTAAACACTTACAATCGCTTTGCTACAATAATAAACAACCTAAGAAAGTTTAATGTTTCTAAATCTAATGAGGAAACAAACATCAAATTTATCAAAAGTCTTCCTCATGAATGGAGAAGTCTAACCATGACTCTTCACTCAACCTTGAATTTAGAAGAAAAAAGTCTTAATGATCTCTTCTGCATTCTAGACTCTCAAGAGTTTGAAATACAGGGCATCTCAAAATCCAAAGTGGACCCACTGGCCCTTTACTCTGAAAGGAGAAAAAGAAATATCAAACAAGAGCCAAGCCACTCAAAACGAAAGGAACTAAGTGACTCAGAAAATGAATATTCTGAGTATGAGACATAAAATGAGTCATTTGAAAAGTCACTTGCACTACTGACCAAACAATTTGGAAGATTAAAAAAGAATCCTTCTTGGTCAACCAAAAACAATTTTTCTAAAAATGAAGAAAGCAAAAACCGGTCATCTGAACACAACAAACCTGGAGTTGACAAGAGTGAGATAAAGTGCTTCAAATGTGGAACAATGGGACACTATGCTTCAGAATGCAAGAATAAAATACTCAAAGATGCTGCATACTACAAAAAGAAGTATGAACAAGCCATGCAGAAAGAAAAGGCATTAATGGCTGAAGTTGAGAACTGGGACTCTGAGTCATCATCAGACGAAGAATGTCAATCCAACAAATGTCTTATGACAAACGATGAATCTCTTTCACCTGATCCATCTGAAATCTCACATGAAAAGCAGGTAAGCTCATCTCACACTGATCTAATCTTTCAATTCAATAACATGTCAATCAACTATAAAGTTCTTCAAGAAAACTCTGAAAGAAACAAACTCTTAAATGAAAACAAGTTTAAAACTTTTGAAGAAGAAGTTAACTCTCTCCTATCTGAACTTCATCAACTAAAAGAGGATAGAGAAAAAGAATTGTTAAGATTAAGGCAACTAGAAACACAAAACTTGAGCAATAAAGCCAAAATTGATCACTATGAGACTGAGCGTGCAACTCTATACCACAGACTGCACGTGGAAACAAACAAAATAAATGGTCTCATAAATGCCCATGACCAGCTTGAAAAAATGACAAACACACCAAGAAATTATGGACAAGGAATTGGGTACATACAAGGAACTAAAAGTTCCAAGACTGTCTTTATAAAAAGTAGCAGTCAAAATGAATCACAGCTGAACAACAATTCCAAAAACAAAAGTCCAGTTCTTGAAACTCTGAGTCAAAACAAATCCAACCCTGGTGAATCTAACAAAGCCAAATCTGAGTCATCCAGCTCCTCAAGTCAAAATCTTAAAATTTTTGGGGAAAGTACCATTTACAAGCACTGCATGTGCAACGAAATGGTAAAACTAATTGCAAGACACTTCAACATAAAACAAATGCACTCTAACACCCCTTTGAGTGTATCTTTCATATCTGTGAAAATAAAAAGAAAAAGAAGTCACTAAAATAAAAAATAAAAAAAAACTCAAAAACAAATGGGTTCCAAAAACAAAATTTAAAGGGGGGGGGGGGGTCTCCACCATATGCTAGAAGAATTTCCCTCCGTGCACATATCTAGGGGGAGTTCTTTCCTTTTTGGTTTTTCTCTCGTTTTTTTATTTTTTATTTTATCTGTTTTTCATCTTTCTATTAAATAAGGGGCATACGTAACTCTTTAAAAATGGTTGACTTTCTCTTCCTGATGCGAAATGATGGCCATAAAATCACACATTTAAAAGACAATAGGCATATCGGGAAACAAATCTTTGTGAGTTAAGGCATCCAAAAGGGGTAATAATAGCTCTAACTAGGAGAGTGATGAAAAAAGGAGTTAATTCCCTCTCACAAATCATCCCAACTACCTCTGTCAGGAGCCTAAGCAGCCGACAAAATCCAAAAGTCTCACTGCCAAATCTCCAGACTTCTAAACTCTTCCCGATTACAAATAGATGGATATCTCTCCCAACTCATCCAAGTACTCATCCAAACAAATCCAATCTTCATTCAAACCCTCGTCAGAAAATGGACTTTCGAGCTCTATTAGATAGACAAGCCTTTGAAATCCCTCTTCACCAAACTCACAATATGTGCCTTCACACATCTAACCATCAGCTATCTTTACCAGAATGATGAGGTTTCTGCAAACCTGCACCATTGGTCTTGCACTCACTCAAAACACTCACTTCAGATACGAATTTCTGAGGGAATTTTGGGTGAATGCAAGATCTGACCCCCAGTCTACTAGGAAGCCCCATAAGAACACGAGTGAACAATCTTACCTTTGAAGTCACTGAGGACTCCATTTGCTCTGCCCTTAGTCTGAATGATAAAAATGGAGCCACTCACTTCAATAGGGCCCAAGTCATTGAAACCTTCATTGACATTGGGTATAATGGAGAATTTCTCGAAGAACGGGCCAATAGATTCCATCTTCCCCCCATATGGCAGTTCTTCTTCACTCAAAACCAACTCTGCTTCTCATCCAAGGTCAATAATCATCATCTTGATGACCATGATACTCAAATGGTCATGCATGCTCTGATTCATGGCCTTAACATGGACTTCTCTCACTATCTTCTACAGAACATGAAAAAGAACTGCTATTTGCCCGTAGAAGAGAGAGTTATTCTGTATCCTCGCTTTGTGAAGCAATGGGAAGGAATTCCTCGTGAATATTACACCTAACTCCTACCCTCCCAAAGGTTTCTTGGTCTCCATATTACTGGACTTCCAAATGACATTATAGAGGAAGATAATGAGAACATGAGACCCATCTCTCATAACAACAATTCTCTCCAACTTGAATCCAGAGCACATCCTCCTGTACCCACCAGAATCATCTTACCCTGTACCTGTAGAACTACATGCTTTCACTTAAACTTAATGTTTAAATAAAGTTCTATACTAGGTGTCTGTTTTGTAAAAAGTTGTTGAATTATAATATTTTGGGGACGTTGCAAGAAGAGGTCAAAATTGCATTAACTTAGAACATCACAAAAAAAAGGGTACTTCATTACTAAGGATCTAATCATACAGAAGTACTCCAGAATTTCCAAAGTAATCCTGTACAGAAGCAGGAGTGTCAATATGCAACGAAAGGACCATCAAACACATGCTCTTGCTTATTCACACTGAAAAATGAGCCATACAGAAGTACTACGGAATTTCCGAAGTAGTTTTGTAGAAGAAAAAACTGAAGTACTAAATGATATTTTTTGGTTCACACTCACCCATCCACACTCACACACAAATATCAAAAAAAGGGGAGGGGAGAAGGAGTAGAGAGGCAAAAGAAAGAGGAAAAGGGAACGAGAAAGAACCACCTAAAGGTTTCGTAAAAAAAAAACTAAAGTTATTACGAGGAAAACACATGTGATCTCACTCTGAAAATTGGGATCAAAACAATCCTTCATCTAAGAAATCCCAATCGACAATGAAGACGTCAGAAGCTCCTAATAAATAGGAACGGTAACTTTTTTAGTTATGAGCAAAATCAATGATCCAACGGACATCCGTTTCACCACCTAGTTAATCAAATCGGTGAAAAGAGCCATTAAAACCCTAGAATCTCTCTCATACTATAAAATCCTCGCTCATTCCCAAAATCAAACACCATTCACAATACCATAATCCTCACCAAGCAAAGCATTTATTCGAACAATCAAAAATGGCTTCATCCTCCTAAATCTCCCCATTCAAGACATTCAACATAGAGCAAAACAATATGCGAGCAAATCTAAATCCACCCGCTTACTCAAGCGATGTTCAGATCATCATAAAAGCATTGAGGTACTCGTCTCTCATAACAGCTCTCACTGAAGATGAAGAAATCACCAAAGAGGCTCTTATGAATGTCTGGTCAACAATAAGAGTAAAAACTGAAACTGTAAGTAAAAAGGTATGGATTGAAGCACTCATTGAAACGAAGATCAATCCACAACAACTCTACAATTTTCAGAAGAAGACTTCAGACAAGTTACTGATCTCAGAGTACCAGAAGACCCTGCTCATCCCCCAACTAAATCAGAAATTCTCAAGACCATCAATTCCTTGAACAAAGGAACAAGCTTTACCACAATCTCAGGTATAAACATCAACCAAATAGAGAGAAAGTGGAAACTGATGATGCACACTCTCATTTACAGCCTAACTGCTAAAGTCGGCTCATCAGATCAGGCTAGCAAATCAGTATACTCCATAATGGTCGCTATAATTCAGAATAAAAAAATAGATTATGGAGTTATGTTGTGGAGGAGTCTAGAGAAAAGAATTGAAGATAAACAAAAGGAAAATAAAGAAACTGCCCACATTCCATTTATAAGGTTTCTTTCTCTACTCATCTTCAAAAAATGACAGGAATGATCGTTGGCTATGAAGGGAGCTAAGCATAGGTCAACCACTCTGAAAATACTGAAAAAGTTTGAATCAGGTACAACACACTCTATATCCTTTGTACCTATGTCACTACTTTTAAATATACCAGATGGTTCCCCTGTTCTGATGAAATACAAAGAAGGAATAGAACTACAAGAACATAATTCATCTGAACCTGAACAACCAACTCCAAAACACAGCCCACAAACATCTCACTTTTCTGAATCAGTCAATCTAAACAGAAATTCACCTGACTCTCCTATATCAAAATCCACCACATCCGCCTATAAAAACTTCAACTTTAGCCCACCAAACTCACCCACTCAGATCCATATTCCTGAAATAGCCACTAAGCCCAGCCTGTTTGATGATTCTGAGAGTCATCAGCAAGCACCAACAAGTGGAGACTCAATGAGTCAATGAAACTTGGAAAGAACCCACAGGGTTTGAAGCTTCAGGTTGGTTGGTGGTGCTAGGTGGAGGAGGCCTAGTAACCACATTTCTCTGTCTCTTAAAAATGACAGGAGGTGAGTTTGATGAGGAGGTGGCAGTGGAAGTGTTTGTAGAAGCTTTCCTCTTTTTGGTTTGAAAAACTATGAGTGAAGAGGAAGCTGGGACAGATGTGGGATCAGAAACTGTTAGGTCTACAGCTCTGTCATCATGAGCAGGGAGCTCAGTCACTCCTACAATTTCCGGTTGAACCTCTACTGTAGCAGGTGCATCAGGAAATTGCCTTGGAATTGGTAAGGGGTGGTCAGTATCCCTTCCAAGAAATGGAGATTTGTTTAAAGCAAGGTTTGAAAATGTTTTCTCATTCAGAAGTTTTTGGTGCAAAATTGTACCAAGCCATACTATATGGGGGTACTCTTCTTTGAGAATATAGGTCAAAAATCTAGGATACAAGTAAACATATTCAGAATGAACATTGGATTTTAGGGCTTGAAAAATTTGTTTGGAAAAATTAAAGTTCTCACCCTTGACCACATCATAGAAGGCAGAGGCTTGCTCACCGGAGAGCTCATCAAAACCTCCCTTCTTTGGAGATAAACACACCAGAAGTGTGTGTGCGAGAAATCTCCACTTGTATGGTAACTGCCCCTTCTTGATAGTTTTGCTATGCAGGGAGCCACCATAACCAATGCTTCTGAATAGACGGAGATATCTTTTCTGATCTATCTCTCCGTATCCACCTTCATCCCTCAGTTTCAACAGCCTTCGAACCTTTGCTTCATCAATTTCAACTTCCTTCCCTTGGACAGTTGACACGATTTTATCACTTCCGCTAGCCTCGTCGGTAACCCTAGCGTGAACCCAAAAGTCTTCCATCACCTCTTCAAAGATTTCTGCTTCGACAGTAAGCGCGTGATGGAGGTGAGAACTTTTGATGAACTCGATCATTCCATTGTAGATATCAGTCTTGGATGGTGGTTCAAGATATGCCATCAGGTTGTGTTCTACCGGAAATTTTGAGTCACCAACTGGCTTCTTGCCACTTGCCTTTCCCTTCGGAGCCATTGTTGACGGAATTCGAGAATGTCGACGGTTTTGTGGGAGTTAATCGGAGATGGTTTGAGAGGGTTTTGGGAGTAATTTCTGAGTCGTGTTGCGAGAAATGGGGAAAATGACGGTAATTTAGGGCTTTTTACCTTTTCGGTGATGACGTGGAGGAGAGAGGTTGTAAATCGACGGTTCATTAACGGATGGGACAGGTGCTTTAGGGGTTATACAGTACAACTGGTTAAAGCATGCCCTTATCCAAAAGTTAATTTACTGAAACCTCGGAATTGAACAGTTAAAAATTCAATGGGTAAAATAAATGAGCATCCGCTTAGAAAATTGTGCATTCCGGGTAATTAAATAATTCCTTGACTTTGTTGACCCGGAAGTTCAAGCGGAACCCATTTTCTCCTTTATTTTAAAAACCAAATTTCTTCCGTCTAAACTTCAAGCGGATAAGTTTTCCGCTTGGAAGAATTATTTTCAAAAATAATTTTCCACGTCAAATTTAGAGCATTTTTCCGGTTGAAGTTCACCCGGTGAATTTCAAAAGTTGTTCTTTCAGGTTGAACCTGAACTTGAACCGGAAAATCCAAAACACATAAATTTTGAAAATTTGTGTCGATTTTTCATAGTTTTAACAGCAGTTATTGACTATGAACTGAAATAATCTTCAATTAACACAAGAGATTTTCTTTTTCTTTTTCTTTTTCTTTTTGTATCAAGAGACGGGCTCTTGAGCACATCTCTTTCTTTTATTAAAGTTGTGCAAAGTTTTATTCAAAGTTCATCATCCCAATGGCTGTGATGAGGTAGAAAAATCTTGCCTCATCGAAAGCTTTTGTAAACAAATCTGCCAGTTGATGATCAGTGTGAACTTTAAATAATTTGATTAAATTCTTTTCAGCACAATCTCTAATAAAGTGATACCTTATGTCAATGTGTTTGGTCTTGGAGTGCTTCACTGGATTGTTGATGATGGAAATGGCACTGTTGTTGTCTGCAAGAATAGGAGTTTCCATGAATGTGATCCCATAATCAAGCATCTGATTTTGGATCCAAAGGACTTGGCTGCAACAACTTGAGGCAGCAATGTACTCAGCCTCTGCAGTTGAAGTGGAAACACATGTTTGCTTCTTGCATTGCCAAGAGACAAGCCTTTCTCCTAGAAATTGACACCCTCCTGATGTTGATTTCTTATCTATATCACATCCTCCATAATCACTGTCTGTGTATGCTTTGAAAGAGAAGTCAGAGTTCTTGGGATACCACAAACCCAGTTTGGGTTGCCCCTTTAGGTACTTGAAAATTCTCTTAACAGCAAGCATGTGTGACTCTTTTGGAGAAGATTGATATCTAGCACATAAGCAAACACTGAACATGATGTCAGGTCTACTAGCTGTGAGATACATCAGAGAGCCTATCATTGCTCTATACATGTGCACATCCACTGACTTTCCACTTAAGTCATTAGTTAACTTGTGGGAAGTGGAGATTGGAGTCTTGGCACTTGAGCATGATAACATGTCGAATCTCTTCAGCATGTCTTAGATGTACTTTGGTTGATTCAGAAAGATTCCATCTACAGTTTGCTTTACTTGAAGCCCTAGGAAGAAGGTTAGTTCTCCCATGGAGCTCATTTCAAATTTTGACTGCATCAAAGTTTCAAACTCCTTGCACAACACAGTGTTAGATGAACCAAAAATAATATCATCAACACAAATTTGTACCATTAGCATGTCATTACCAACAGTTTTAACAAAAAGAGTTTTGTCAGTTGCTCCTCTCCTGTAGCCATTCACTAGAAGGTAATTAGAAAGAGTTTCATACCAGGTTCTAGGAGCTTGTTTGAGACCATACAAAGCTTTGATTAGCTTGCATACCTTGTTCGGATGGTGAGGGTCTTCAAAACCAGGAGGTTGATTGACATAAACTTCTTGTTCCAGGAGGCCATACAGGAAAGCACTTTTCACATCCATTTGATACACTTGGAAGTCTTTAAACACAGCATAGGCTAGGAAGATTCTAATTGCTTCAAACCTGGATACTGGTGCAAAAACTTCATCATAATCAATGCCTTCTTCCTGTACATAACCTTGCACAACCAGTCTTGCTTTATTCTTGATAACACTTCCCCTGTCATCTTTCTTGTTTTTGAACACCCATTTTGTTCCAATTGGTTCTGCTCCATCAGGCAGATCTACCAATTTCCAAACCTTTTGCTTGTTTATCTGAAATAGTTCTTCTTGCATTGCCTCTACCCAGTTGTTGTCTTCTAAGGCATATGCTACCTTCTTGGGTACTTCTTGAGACAAAAATGCAGCATGCAAGCAGATATTTGCATTTGCAGATCTACTTCTTGTCAGCACTGGAGCTGAAGCTTCTCCAATAATATTTCCCGCTGGATGATCTCTGTTGATTCTTCTATCAATGAACATAGGAAATTCATGGCTTCTTCAATTCGAGGGTATGTTGAGCTGAGGAAGTCTGTGATCAAGCTCAACATTTTCAAATTGTGACATAGGATCTGAAACTCCAACTGATTCAAGAGAATTGGTATCTGAATTGTAGATCAGATGATCTAAATTGAGCTCATTTGATGTGTTATCATGTGAATTTCCAGCTTCATTTGACTCTGATTCAGTATTCTCTTCAGTTTCTGAAATTTGATTTTCCGGTTGAACTTGAACCGGAGAAATATGTTCAGCTTGAACTTCAAGCGGAACAATTTCAAATTCTTCAGTTTCTGAAATTTGAGAACTATTGCCTCTATCTCATTAAACATTAAATTCAAATTCTTGTCACACATTTGTGAGACACTAAGCAAATTAAAATTCAATGTATCAACAAAATTGACTCTGTCAAATTTTACCAGTCCATTTGTCACATCACCTTGTGCTGTGATATGGCCTTTTGTGCTTCCAAAGGCAACTGGTCCTCCATTGATTCTTTTTGTATTTTCCAGAATGTGCTTATTCCCTGTCATGTGGCAAGTGCAACCACTGTCAACTACCCATAGGCTATTCTGGCCTTTATTTTGCACCTGCACATATCAGAATTGATTAATTTCTATAGGGGACCCAAGCCTGAGTGGTCTTGGGTCTGCCATAAGCATCATTATACTTGTACTCCTTGAGTACTGGAGTATTTAGTACTGGAGCTTCATTTAGCAGATCATCATTGTCCAAACTGAAGTTCTCATACTGAGCACTTGTTTGACTAGACCTTTCATCTTTGGTGTTTCTTTTTGCAGCAATTTTCCTATCCCTATATTCTTTAAACTTTCTTTGCTTGTTGGTTAGTTTCTTGAGTTCTTCACTTTCTTGATTAACCAACTTAGTCCTTTCAGGTGATTTTGAAAATCTTTGAGGAAAATGTTTGCTTTGATTTAAACTCCCCCCCCCCCCTGAAGTGGAACATAATGATTTCCACTTGAACCATTAGCAACTACAGTTTCAAATTGATTGAGTTTGCTGTTTCTTGAAAAGTTTTCTCTAGAGGTGACTTTTCCTCTGGAGGGGTTTCTTCTTCCTTGAGCTTCAAAATGTTCAAACCCATCAGCAAAATGAACTTGAGGTCTCTGCTTTGGAGCAGTAGCTGATCTGGGTTGAAATTTATTTTCCGATTGAACATGAGTTCGAGCGGAAAAATGTTCCGTTTGAACTTCAACCGGAAAACGATTTTGCTTTAAAACAGTGAAACTACCATTTCTATCATTACCAACTAAAACTCTGTTGGATTCAAATCCAAAATGCTTCAAAGTGTGGTTTTTCACAGGTGAGATTCTTCCTGTGAGCTTCTTTTGAAAATCAGCCTTTGGTTTCAAAACAGGTTTTGGTTTTTGAAATGGTTTAACTTTACTCATTGGGTTAAACTGACAGACAGCAGCTAGGTGACCTTGTTCAGCACAGCACATGCACTCAACAATTTTGGTTTCAAATTTCCTGGGAGACTCAATTTTGGTTACTTGATTAAAGTTCATTTGACCAAACCTTTGAGTTTGACTTCCCTTTGGTTGCTCAGGTTGCTTTCCTCCAACTTTTGAATCCTTAGATTCATAAACAGTTGGTGGAGGAACAGCAATTGATGGTTTCAAAATGTTTAATTGGTCAGCTGAAGCAGATGTGCTAGCAGCAGTGACATCAATTTTATTAGGCTCAACAGTGTTTTCAGAACTGGATTGTGATGAAATGTCATCAATTGTGAGACTAACTTTACATTCTGATTTTAAAGCTTCAATTGGTTTGATTACAGGTGAGTATTCAATTGGTGGCTCAACAGAGTTATAGCCAACACCTGCTTTACCATACATCCCTCCCATCCATAGTTTTTCAGCCTTTTTGTTTGCAGTTTGAAATTTATCACAAGTAAACAAAGTATCTTTCAGCTTGATCTCAAGAACATCAACCTCAGCCTTAGCATCTTTGGTTTCATTTCTTGATTTCTCAAGTTTTGACAGCAAGTCATCAAGCTGTGTTTCAAGCACTGAGTTGGTTTGTTTTAACTGTTCATACTCTTTGGTTAAGTTTTCAATTTTTGAAATGTATGATGATTCAGTTTTCTTAAAACATTCCTTTAACTCATTTAAGTTTGAAACTTCATCAATCAAATCAGTGTTGTGATTTCGATATTTTGCCACTTGTTCTATGCAGGCAGGGCTACATAGATTCTCTAAGACTTTCTCAGGGATATAATTTACCTGATCTGAGATGGAGTCCTGTTTGGCCATTAAAGCATAGTTAATGGGTTCAAACTCAGCAACGAAATCTTCCCATTCAACACATGATGTTTGATTTGCAACAGCAGCTACCACGTTCTGGTGGTTTTGACTTCCGGTTGGCTTTGGTGGGGTGGGGTGTGAACCTGAGTTATTTCCAGAATTGTTGTTGTTTGAGTTGCTTCCTCCATGATTTTTCCCTTGAGCATGGTTCTGATTCTGTCCTTCTCTTCTTGGTTGAGAGTATTCTCTTGCAAAATGACCAAGTTGGTGACAGTTGTAGCATTTGACTTTGCTTTTGTCAAGGCCTATGTGAGCACCTTTTGCTCCCTTGTAGGTTCTACCTGTTCTTTTGTAAAACCTTTGAGCTCTTACAGAAACCATGGCAAGTTGAGTCATTATATCCATTTCTTCTAAATCATCAGCACCTATGCATTCAAGATCTTCAGGTATGAAGCCTTGATAAGAGTCAGCTGCTACGTGAGCATTGTGAGAACTTTCAAAGGAGTTTGAAAAGTTCTCTTGACACCTTGGTGTCTCAGGGAAAATGACTATAGGTGAGGAATATGATGATGAGTTAGATGACCTTTGACTGTTAAAATCAGTGGTTACTAGTGCAGATGAGAACAGCTGAGTTGATTCAGAAGATGACCTTTGTTTAAGATCTAGTTCCATTTCATAAGCACTGAGTATGCCATGAAGTTCACTGAGTCTCATCTTTTTCAAATTCTTGCATTCCCTGATGCTTACTGTGTAAACTGTCCACACAGAAGGCAGGGAACGTAGGAATTTTCTGTTCACATCTACTTGTTCTAGTTTAACATCCACTTTTTGGAGTTCATCAAGCAATGAGACAAATCTCAAGTACTGGTTTGTCATTGTTTCACCAGATTTAAAAGTAAAGTTTTCATACTTTTGTTTTAAAACATCTTTCTTGTTTTCTTTTACTTCACTGGTTCCTTCATACATTTCACTTAAGGCATTCCACAGGTCAAATGCAGTTTTATATCCTTTAAACCCACTTAAAATGGAATTGGGAAGTGCAGCCTGTAGAGTCCAATATGCCTTATGGTCAAATTCAAGAGCAGTGTAGTCAGATTCAACATATTTATCTAATGGCTTAGGTATCTTGACTTCTGCATCATCAGCAGATGAAACCATTGGTGAGTAGGGTCCTTCAGTGAAAGATTTCCAAATACGACGGTCCAAAATCCTAACAAAACCTTCCATCCTGAGTTTCCAGGTACCAAAGTCATCAGGAGTGAACATTGGTGGTTTGTTGGAGGAGCCATTTAGGCAACATAAACTGAAATCACTCATTTTGAAAAACTTTTAAAAAGATAAAACAACGAAGCTTGTAAAGTAAGCAAGTAAAGTATCGACTTTGAAGCACAGAAAGTCTTCAAAGTGAGAGCCAAAGCTCTGATACCACTTGTAGGATCGTTAATAGTTATGAATAAACTAAAACTAAGCCCTTTACTTGCAAATATAACCCTGCGGAATTAAAGTTATATTTCACTTTACTTAAGCGATATTAAACTCTTGTATAATGTGAATGCTTGATTTGCAGAATAGTAAAGACAACGAAATATCGAATATTCGGCACTATTTGCATTAACTCAAAGCTACACTATTACAAGTGATAACGGTGGTGTGTAAACTAAGAGATAACATGCTATATATAGTGCTAATGAGATCAATGACAGCCATTGATCTCATGCGATCTAATCTAGACCGTAAACATAAAAGTCAAATACAAACTACCAAAAGAATAAACATCGACAATCGGAATGACTTGCGTGTTGGCAGCAACAATCTACTTTAGGAGAGCGGCTTGAATCTGATTTAGAAGCATACGAGAAGCTTTTGCAGGATTGCACTTCTGAAAAGACTTCTCAGGAAAAGTCAGGTTGAACTCTTTATCTGGTGGATAAACGAGTTCACCCGGAATATTCGCTAAGTAACAAAACTGCTTATTTCCGCTTGAACTGCCTGTTCCGCTTGAAGTGTGAATTTCGCTTCAACTTCAACTTCAGCCGGAACTAGTAAAATTGGCATTTCAGCCGGAAGTCTTCCAAGCTCTATTTTTCCTTACAGAAGGCACAAGAAGAAATAAGATCCGTCAAAAGCAAACTGACGATGTAACATCCATGGTCTATCCATTTCGTTGTACCCGACTTGTATTCCATGATCCATTCAATGAGGAAGTTCATTTCATTTTATTTGGTGTTTCAATGTATAATTTACGATTATTTTAATTTATTTTGTTTTTATTTCAATTCGGATTTCAATATTTCAAGCTTTCAATTTATTTATTTTGGACCGGGACTTGAGTATGCTATATACGTGTGGAATATGTGGGCAATACTAGTTACGCACGCAATTGAAATACAAATTATAGTTGTACAAAAGTTTTGGGTTAAAATTGTAAATATTAAAAGTTTGTGTCATTTATGTAATTTCGATAAACTTCGAAAATAATTTTATAAAAATAAATTTTATATTCTTAAATGATTCGTAATTAAAGCCATGAGAAAGACCGGGTTATAAACATAAATTGTGGGAATTAATTGTGTCTTGTATAGGTTGTATTAATTTAATTTAGAAAAAAAATAAAGAAACAAAAAAGAAACAGGGAAATGAGGGCCACAGTGTTCGAACCTGCGACCTCCCCATTCAAACTCGCAGTCCTTACCATCGGACCAGCTCTGATTTCGTGAATTGTATTCGACTCAAATATTATTATGGTGAAAGCTGTGCGTGAAATTCATCTTTCCCTCCCTCCTTCCTCCACGTGCTCTTCTTTTTTTTCTCTGTTTTTTTTTCCTTTCGCGAGCGGTCCATTATCATCATTCAAATCCGTTTTTTTTTTCAATTAATACCAAAAATTGATTACCTATTCATGTCCAAAATTTAATTCCGATTCTAATGACACCACAATCACTCAAAACCATTTACAATCAATGATTTTCACTCAAAACCTCCAAATTCATAAAAACCTCCATTAAAACAATTTTTAAAGCTTACAGTTGACCCAATTCCGATCTCTTTCACTATAAATTGAGACCAGTAATCAGTTGTAGACCCTCACACGCATCATATCCCTCTTTCAATTTCGATTTTCATAAAGGCAATCAAAAACCCCCAATTTCTAGGGCTCCAAACTTGTTCGTTCGATTCCGGGCTCAATTCTCCGTCAAATTCAGCAAGTAAGTAGTCCATTCCACCTAGTTTTTCGTTATCTACAAAACCCCACTGTTAATTTTAGGTTTTATCGCTTTATTTCATGAGTCAGTTTTAGGGTTCTTCGTGATTTGGGGATTTTTGTGAAAACATAAATTGTAACCTAATTAGTTTAATCTAAGTATTCCAATATCAATTATCTCTATTCTAAATCACGAATGTTGCAATTAGAATATATTCATAATTATTTGGGTTATTTTATTACTTGTTATCATCTTCTAAATATATATGTATATTTAAAAATTATATATATTACATCTATATATATATAAATATCACATGGTATAAATACTTATTCCTTACGATGTTAACTATAAATCATAATAAAATTATGATGGTTCCTAAGTTATTAGATCCTATTATAGAATTACTTTTATAATTAGTGTGTATTACATTACTTGGTGATAATTATAATACTTTTACCTAAATGCATTTCAACTTCGTATATTATTTTCTTTTTTTCAAATCATTCATCCTCGTAGTGCTAATCAAGTCATAGACGCATTATACAAAACCTAGAGGATTGCTTAGACGATTATAATAGTATTAGAATAATTATGTTTGCTATTATTAATAATATTATCATTACTATTTAATGTTAATTAATATTATTATTATGGGTTATTGGCTTGAATTAATCCCAACTATCACTTATTGGCTGGGATCACTCCCAACTAAAGAAATCACCACCGCCACCCCCAACTATGATCCTAATTTCTGACAACACTCCATCATGCACATTTTATGACACGCTATGCACATTTTATGACACGATTTTTTAACGGAGGGAGTGTTGTCAGAAATTAGGTTCATAGTTGGGGGTGGCGGTGGTGATTTCTTTAGTTGGGAGTGATCCCGGCCAATAAGTGATAGTTGGGATTAATTCAAGCCAATAACCCTATTATTATTAACATTATTATTAGACATTTATGAGTTATTCAAATAATTATTGATTACTAGTTATTGTTAAAATATTTATCATTATGATTATTATTATTATTATTATTATTATTATTATTATTATTATTATTATTATTATTATTATTATTATTATTATTATTATTATTTATTATCATTAGTTAATGTTGTAACCTAATTCAAACTTATTATATAAACACCTTGAGTTAATCAAATAATTAAAGGATATTAAAACACATCTCATTTATGCCATAGAAATTTACTTAACACTTATATTACTCATAAATACACTATATAATTTTTGTCAAACTAATAACATTTCTTTAAACAAAACCCCAAATGCCCACGAACCCTTAGTCTCCTAGCTTCGTTATTCAACTAGGTCCCCTTCGTTTTCCTTTAGGTTGACCTTCGGGACTACTACTATCATTATCGCGTTCTTTCGTGGCCTTTCATTTTACCAAGTGAGTAATCCTTGCCCCTTTTTCATGTTTTACATTTTGGGATGTAACATGTATCCTATATCAATCTATTGATTTTCATGATTTTCATATAATGCGATTATAGACCATATGTGTGAATGTGTGTAGGATTTCATTCTAGCATAACTTGTCAATGTGTTGGGATTTCATGTTTTTCATAGTGTTTCATGTATTTCATGTCGCATAAACATTAACATAAGGCCTGTGGAATCAAAGATAGATCTATTGGCTGACAACCCACTCAACTTGACCGGTTCTGGCGTTGGGTGTTTGAGACCTATTTCATACAGTCTAACCTTCGGGTTAGGGAATCCTTGTCATTAAGGGTTGTTTATGCATAATTTCATGTTGTCGTTTTATCTAGTATGTTGATCTTTCATTTCATTCTATCATAGGATACAATTCGCATGTTTTCATTTTATATATCATGTTACATATTAACCTGTGATTACTCACCAACTTTGTAGTTGACATTATCTTATACATGTTGCAAGAAATGATAACGTTTGATCCAAGTTGCTCCACTTAGGGATTTGGACCTAGTTAAATTCTTAATAAGACATTGTTGAATCGTTCATGTTATGTTTTAATTTCAAGTTTATGTAATGACCTTTTATTATTAATAAAATTGGTGTTAATTAAATATTGTCATCTTAATTTAGTTGTCATGAGCTTTTGGACAATCTAATCATGCCCCGATGTTTCCACCGTCGGTTGGGGTATGACAGATTGGTAGGGAATTAGGTTATTAGAAACGGAATGACCTAGACTATATGCCTTAGGTGTCCAAAACACGAAATCTCGTGTTATGCATGCTTAGTTTAGGGATTGCCCTTCAATGCTTACCTTGCTTTAGTTAGGACTTGCCTTACACTTATTCATACACTTCACACTATCTTCCAAACTCAATCTTAGCACTTAGCACATATACATACACGAAATCTTAAGGCTTCCTAGCCTTTTTCCTTAGTGATGGTACCTTACGTACCATTTTAGGTTTTTGTTTTGATTTTCAAATTCCGTCGGAGTTAGGTTCTTTGTAATGGACATGTAGTAATTGGAAGGGTGAAAGCACGGGTAGTTGGGGTCTTTGTCTAAGGTAAGTGTTGCGTATAAATTCGAACCTACCGTCGGACCTGGACGCTTACCTGGGACGCCCTGATGGGAGTGTTGTAGCCTATTAGGCCAAAGCATGTCTTTAAAACATTGCTAGGAACCATATTAACTCTGATTAGTCATAGGTGGTAGTTTCCCAATCAGGAAATGAGAACCATTCCATATGTTTTAAACGAATCAAAAATTATTTCGTGTTTATATGTAATTCTTTTTTAATTTTTTCGTCTTTCCCCAAGTTATGATATTCCAATGCTTCACAATTCCATGATATTTCACGATCTATGACACTCGACTATTATGATATTGCTTGTAATTCCATGATTTATATGACGTCATTATTTTCACTATGTGGCTTTTGTCTTCCATTATTTAGAATGTATACCCTCGAATTTATCAATTGATCGTTCCACGTCTTCCTTGTCTCATAAATCTCTCCCTTTTCATTTCAGCATGTCTGCTCGTCGCAATGGTGCTGGTCGTCGAAGCTCTGGCGCTAGGTTGGCTGCCCAGATCGCTAAGCAAATGGCAGCAGTCATCCCGAACATGATGGTGTAAATCCAACAAAACCTTGGTGCCACCCCCGTCACCCCTGCCAACCAAGTCGCTGCTCCTCCCACTTGCAACTTCAAATATTTCAATTCATGCCACCCGCCCAAGTTCTCTGGCTCTAAGGGCGCCACTGGCCTACTACAGTGGTTTGAAGGCATCGAAAACACTTTCATCAACAGCGATTGTCCCGAAAACCTCAAGGTGCGTCATGCCACCGGTGTCTTCCAGAAAAGGGCACTTACCTGGTGGAACGGGGAGAAACAAGCCCGTGGGACAGAAACTGCAATGGCTTTGCCCTGGACTGAGCTGAAGGATCTAATGAAGAAGAAGTTTTGTCCCGCAAGTGAGCTTCGTGAGCTTGCAAATGAATTCTGGGTCCTCAAGCAGGACAGCAGTGAAAACCAGGCTTATAATGACCGCTTCGATGACCTTGCTGAATTGGTCCCTCACCTTGTCACTCCTGTGTCTGTGGCTATTTAAAGGTACATCAAGGGTTTGCTCATGCAGATCCAAGACACTGTTTGGGGACGTGACCCCAAGACTCTTTTGGAAGCCAAACAACTTGCTGCTACCTTAATTGACAATCATGTCAAGAATGGCACTTTGACTCGTAAGGGTGCTAAGAAAGTCTCTGAAAAGACTTCCGACAAGGCTTCGACTGAATCAACCAAGGAGGTCAAGGCCGAGTCTTCCAAGTCTAACAAGAAGAAGAGGAAGTCTGGTAGCCAAAACTTCGTAGTGACAACAACCCCTGCCATCCCTGCTGTGCCCATTAACCAATTTGCTTCAGCCCCTCCAGCCAAGAAACCTTACACCGGGACTTTCCCGTTGTGCAACACATGTCAACGCCATCACCCTGCAAGCTCTTCTTGTGGGAAATGCTTCAACTGTGGTCGTTTTGGTCATTTTGCCAACACCTGCCAGTTTCCAGCTCAAGCACAGCCAATCAATGCTCAGCCTGCAAATGTTCAGCCTACTAATGCCCAACTTATTAATCAACCTGTCATCCAGCCCATGGTTCAGCCTGCTGCTATATGCCTAGGGCTCCTTCTTGCTATAATTGTGGAAATCCTAGCCATCTCCGTAATGCATGCCCTTACATGGCTAATCCCAATGGTCATGCCAACAATGCCAACCGTGGGGCTCCTCCTGCGAGAACTCAAGGTGCTCTTGGTCGTACCTTCAACATCAACACCAACCAAGCCCAGGCCAATCCTGAAGTGGTGAACGGTACGTTTCTCATTAATAATCATTACGCCTCTCTATTATTTGATACGGGTGCAGATAGGAGTTTTGTGTTCTTAGATTTTGAGGCTTTGCTTGCTCGTGCCCGTTCTGGTCTCGACGTCCCAATATCAGTCGAAGTAGCTGATGGAGAATCTATCTCGATCAACTCTATCATCCGTGATTGCGCGATTCATTTTCATGAGCACTCGTTTCCCATCGACTTGATTCCAATGCATCTTGGTAGCTTCGATATCATAGTAGGCATGGATTGGTTGTCTCGTCACCGTGCTGAAGTCCTTTGCTTTGAAAAGACTATTCGTATTCCTCGGCCTGATGGCCAAATTATCATAATCTACAGCGATAAACCCTCATGCGGGCTTAGACTTCTGTCTTGTACCCAAGCCCGAAAGCACCTACTCAAGGAGTGTGTGGCCTTCTTGGCCCATATCATGGAAGTTCAACCCAAAGAAAAGGGAGTCCAAGACATCCCAGTCGTTAGGGAGTTCCGTGAAGTATTCCCTGAAGATATATCGGGTCTTCCTCCCGTTTGCCAAGTGGACTTCCGTATCGACCTTATACCAGGCGCTACTCCTGTTGTGAAGTCACCATATCGCCTCGCTCCATCTGAGATGCAGGAGCTTTCCAAGAAACTTCAGGAGCTTTCTGACAAGGGATTTATTCGCCCCAGCTCATCGCCTTGGGGAGCACCCGTCCTTTTCGTGAAAAAGAAGGATGGTTCTTTCCGTATGTGTATCGACTATCGTGAACTTAACAAGCTTACTATCAAAAATCGTTATCCTCTTCCTCGTATCGACAATCTGTTTGATCAACTTCAAGGTGCTACTTGTTTCTCAAACATTGACCTTCGTTCTGGGTATCATCAGTTATGTGTTTCCAAGGATGACATTCCCAATACCGCCTTTCGCACGAGGTACGGTCATTTTGAGTTCACTATTATGTCGTTCGGGTTGACAAACGCGCCTGCAGTATTCATGGATCTCATGAACCGTGTTTGTAAGCCCTATCTCGACAAATTTGTTATTGCTTTCATCGATGACATCCTTATCTATTCGAAGTCAAAAGCCGAGCACGAGAATCACCTGCGTTTAGTCTTGGAGCTCCTAAAGAAGGAACAACTATATGCCAAATTCTCCAAACGTGAATTTTGGCTTAAGGAGGTTCAGTTTCTGGGGCACATCGTAAGTGACAAGGGTATCCACGTGGATCCTGCCAAAATTCACGCGGTCAAAAGTTGGAGTACCCCTACTACTCCGACCGAAATCCGTTCATTCCTTGGTCTTGCGGGTTACTATCGACGATTCATCCCTAATTTCTCGAGGATCGCACTACCACTCACTTCCTTGACCCATAAAGGCAAACCATTCGAGTGGGGTCCTGATCAAGATAAGGCACTTTTGACCCTCAAACAAAAATTGTGCAACGCTCCCGTTCTTACCCTTCCCGATGGTAACGACGACTTTGTTGTCTACTGTGATGCATCCAATCAAGGTCTTGGTTGTGTTCTCATGCAGCATGGGAAAGTGATTGCCTATGCATCTAGACAACTCAAGGTACACGAGAAGAACTACATGACACACGACCTTGAGCTCAAAACGGTCGTCTTTGCCTTGAAAATTTGGCGGCACTGTTTGTATGGCACCGAATGCGTAGTTTTTAGCGATCACAAAAGCGTCCAACATATCCCGAACCAGAAGGAGCTCAACATGCGTCAGTGATGCTGGGTCGAGCTTCTCAATGATTATGATTGTGAGATTCGTTACCACCCTGGCAAAGCAAATGTCGTAGCCGATGCTCTCAGTCGTCGAGCCTATGCAAACGTTATCGTGTTTCAAATCGTATTTTTAAGGCTCAACGTATTTCCGTGACCGATGCAACTTGTACAAAGAAATGTCATGTGGTGCCGAACTCCAATTGGAAACCAAGCCTAACGGACTCCTTTATTTCATGAATCGCCTTTGGATTCCCTATCACGATGACCTCCGTGCTTTCATCATGAACGAGGCTCATAAGTCTCGATATTCTATACACCCTGGTGCTGACAAAATGTACCATGACCTCTGTCGTCAATACTGGTGGCCTGGCATGAAGAAAGATATAGCTCTCTTTGTGGCTAAATGCCTCACATGTTCTAAGGTCAAGGTCGAACATCGCCCTTCGGGTCTTCTAGAACAACCAGAAATCCCGGTCTGGAAGTGGGATAATATCGCGATGGACTTCATCACGAAACTTCCACGCACTTCTAGTGGCTATGATAGCATTTGGGTAATCATTGATCGTTTGACAAAATCATCTCATTTCATTCCCATTCGTGAAGACTACAAAGTCGAGAAGCAGGCTTGAATCTATATCAAGGAAATCGTGAGTCTTCATGGTGTCCCATTTAGTATTATCTCTGATCGTGATGGTTGTTTCATTTCTCGGTTCTGGAAAACCTTGCAATCTGCCCTGGGTACTCGTTTGGACCTCAGTACCGCTTATCATCCTCAAACTGATGGGCAGTCTGAGCGTACCATTCAAACACTCGAAGACATGCTTCGTGCTTGCGTAATCGACTTCGAAGGCAAATTGGGATACTCATTTACCATTGATTGAGTTTTCATATAACAATAGCTACCACTCTAGTATCGGCATGGCTCCATTTGAAGCACTATATGGTCGCAAGTGTTGCTCTCCAATTTGTTGGAGCGAGGTTGGTGAAGCTCAGATCACTGGTCCCGAGCTGATCCAGGAGACGACAGATAAGATCTCTCAAATCCCTGATCACCTCTTAGCCGCTCGTAGCAGACAAAAGAGTTATGCGGACAAGCGTCGAAAACCCCTCGAGTTTCAAGTTGGTGATTTGGTACTCCTCAAGGTATCACCTTGGAAAGGAGTTATACGTTTCGGGAAGAAGGGTAAGTTGGCTCCTCGTTATGTGGGTCCCTTCAAAATACTTGAAAGGGTTGGGAAGGTTTCCTACAGACTTTAACTGCCCCGAGAACTCGAAAATGTCCACCCAACGTTTCATGTGTCCAATCTTCGCAAGTGTCTGGCTAATGAAGACCTCCACATTCCATTGGACGAAGTGCACATCGATGAAACAATGCACTTTGTAGAGAAACCAGTGGAAATTATGGACCGAGAAGTCAAACAACTCAAGCGTAGTCGTATTCCAATTGTCAAGGTCCGTTGGGAGTCTAAGCGAGGACCAGAGTTCACCTGGGAACGCGAAGACCAAATGAAAACCAAGTACCCGCACTTATTCGAGCAATCTTCTCAAGGGTAATTTCGGGACGAAATTTCCTAAAGTAGGGGAGACTGTAACATCCATGGTCTATCCATTTCGTTGTACCCGACATGTATTCCATGATCCATTCAATAAGGAAGTTCATTTCATTTTATTTGGTGTTTCAATGTATAATTTACGATTATTTTAATTTATTTTGTTTTTATTTCAATTCGGATTTCAATATTTCAAGCTTTCAATTTATTTATTTGGGACCGGGACTTGAATATGTGGGCAATACTAATTACGTACGCAATTGAAACACAAATTATAGTTGTACAAAAGTTTTGGGTTAAAATTGTAAATATTAAAAGTTTGTGTCATTTATGTAATTTCGATAAACTTCGAAAATAATTTTATAAAAATAAATTTTATATTCTTAAATGATTCGTAATTAAAGCCATGAGAAAGACCGGGTTATAAACATAAATTGTGGGAATTAATTGTGTCTTGTATAGGTTGTATTAATTTAATTTAGAAAAAAATTATAGAAACAAAAAAGAAACAGGGAAATAAGGGCCGCAGGGTTCAAACCTGAGACCTCCCCATTCAAACTTGCAGCCCTTACCATCGGACCAGCTCTGATTTCGTGAATTGTATTCGACTCAAATATTATTATGGTGAAAGCTGTGCGTTCTCTCCCTCCTTCCTCCACGTGCTCTTCTTTTTTTTTCTCTGTTTTTTTCCTTTCGCGAGCGGTCCATTATCATCATTCAAATCCGTTTTTTTTTCAATTAATACTAAAAGTTGATTACCTATTCATGTCCAAAATTTAATTCCGATTCTAATGACACCACAATCACTCAAAACTGTTTACAATCAATGATTTTCACTCAAAACCTCCAAATTCATAAAAAAACTCCATTAAAACAATTTTTAAAGCTTACAATTGACCCAACTCCGATCTCTTTCACTATAAATTGAGACCATTAATCAGTTGTAGACCCTCACACGCATCATATCCCTCTTTCAATTTCGATTTTCATAAAGGTAATCAAAAACCCCCAATTTCTAGGGCTCCAAACTTGTTCGTTCGATTCCGGGCTCAATTCTCCGTCAAATTCAGCAAGTAAGTAGTCCATTCCACCTAGTTTTTCGTTATCTACAAAACACCTCTGTTAATTTTAGGTTTTGTCGCTTTATTTCATGAGTCAGTTTTAGGGTTCTTCGTGATTTGGGGATTTTTGTGAAAACATAAATTGTAACCTAATTAGTTTAATCTAAGTATTCCAATATCAATTATCTGTATTCTTAATCACGAATGTTGCAATTAGAATATATTCATAATTATTTGGTTTATTTTATTACTTGTTATCATCTTCTAAATATATATGTATATTTAAAAATTATATATATTACATCTATATATATATAAATATCACATGGTATAAATACTTATTCCTTACGATGTTAACTATAAATCGTAATAAAATTATGATGGTTCCTAAGTTATTAGATCCTATTATAGAATTACTTTTATAATTAGTGTGTATTACATTACTTGGTGATAATTATAATATTTTTACCTAAATGCATTTCAACTTCGTATATTATTTTCTTTTTTTTCAAATCATTCATCCTCGTAGTGCTAATCAAGTCATAAACGCATTATACAAAACCTTGAGGATTGCTTAGGCGATTATAATAGTATTAGCATAATTATGTTTGCTATTATTAATAATATTATCATTACTATATATTTTAATTAATATTATTATTATTAACATTATTATTAGACATTTATGAGTTATTCAAATAATTATTGATTAGTAGTTATTGTTAAAATATTTATCATTATTATTATTATGATTATTATTATTATTATTATTATTATTATTATTATTATTATTATTATTATTATTATTATTGTTATTATTTATTATCATTAGTTAATGTTGTAATCTAATTCAAACTTATTATATAAAAACCTTGAGTTAATCAAATAATTAAATGATATTAAAACACATCTCATTTATGTGATAGAAATTGACTTAACACTTATATTACTCATAAATACACTATATATTTTTTGTCAAATTAATAACATTTCTTTAAACAAAACCCCAAATGCCCACGAACCCCTAGTCTCCTAGCTTCGTTATTCAACTAGGTCCCCTTCGTTTTCCTTTAGGTTGACCCTCGGGACTACTACTATCATTATCGCGTTCTTTCGTGGCCTTTCATTTTACCAAGTGAGTAATCCTTGGCCCTTTTTCGTGTTTTACATTTTGGGGTGCAACATGTATCCTATATCAATCTATTGATTTTCATGATTTTCATATAATGCAATTGTAGACCATATGTGTGAATGTGTGTAGGATTTCATTCTAGCATAACTTGTCAATGTGTTGGGATTTCATGTTTTTCATAGTGTTTCATGTATTTTATGTCGCATAAACATTAACATAAGGCCTAGGAAATCGAAGATAGATCTATTGGTTGACAACCCACTCAACTTGACCGGTTCTGGCGTTGGGTGTTTGAGACCTATTTCATACAGTCTAACCTTCGGGTTAGGGAATCCTTGTCATTAAGGGTTGTTTATGCATAATTTCATGTTGTCATTTTATCTAGTATGTTGATCTTTCATTTCATTCTATCATAGGATACAATTTTCATGTTTTCATTTTATATATCATGTTACATATTAAACCTGTGATTACTCACCAACTTTGTAGTTGACATTATCTTATACATGTTGCAGGAAATGATAACGTTTGATCCAAGTTGCTCCACTTAGGGATTTGGACCTAGTTAAATTCTTAATAAGACATTGTTGAATCGTTCATGTTATCTTTTAATTTCAAGTTTATGTAATGACCTTTTATTATTAATAAAATTGGTGTTAATTAAATATTGTCATCTTAATTTAGTTGTCATGAGCTTTTGGGCAATCTAATCATGCCCCGATGTTTCCGCCGTCGGTTGGGGTATGACAGACAAGAAATCAACTGACCTCTGCAAACCTAGAGATCAAACACTCTTTTTAAGAAGATCATATGAGAAAGATAGAAAGAGAATGGAAACAAAAAGTAAAAGGAACAGATGAGAAAAGAAAGCCAATCACAATCTCTGTTGAACCTCCAATGAAGAAGACAAGACTTCAAAGCAGTAATCCAAGTGAAGAAGAAGATGAAACAGAACAACTCAAGAGAAAGAACTCAAAGAAGTGCAAACCTTCAACTCAAGCTTATGAAGGAATGCCACCTCCTCCACCTCATTCTTCTCCTAAGCCACCAACAAAAATTGCCCAGAAAACAACTGTCTCTCAACTTCTCTCCACCAGAACAGCAAAGAAAACCCCAGCTAAGCAGACTCAAATACAATCATCTTCATTAGCTAGATCCTTCATATCTAGATCAGCCTTTGAAGACGATTAATCTGAAAGCAAAATATGCAAAAAGTCGTCTGGGAAGAAGTCAGAGAACTACAAGAGAAACTGCTCGAGAGCGAAGAAGACAGGCCCACAATTAGCCCTCTATCAAGAAAAGCTTTTGACAGGTCAACCGGAATACCAGTTGAGGAAGATCCAAACTACACAATGCCTTCGATCACTGAGTTCATAAAAATCAAGGCACAACCTTTAACAAAACACCTTTGGGTAGATCACTTCAACTGTTACACAGTGAAGACAATAGATGAAAGCTTCAGGGAATTCACTGATAAAGACCTACAACAATTTAACCCAATACAGTTGGTGTCAGTCATAAGGTACTTCTCAAATCAACCCTTAAAAACAGAAAGGGTAAGCACTGCCTTATATCAAGGAACTGAAGCCAGTAAAAGGATGTTCAGAAGACAAGCACAGGTGGATGTCGAATTAGCAAAAGAATCCAACATCTCTCTACTGCTCTTAACAAAACCAAATGAGACTGTCCCTCCTGAAGTCTCATGGAGAGGATCCGGCACAGCATCTCTCAGCCCAATTTCTGGAACATGCTTCAGAGATCTCTCTGAAGAAAGAAGGTTCTTCAGGCTAAAAGAAAAGCTGAATTATACAAATCTGGCTTTAGAATTCTTCCTATTCATTCTAGAGAAATGCAAGACCAACAAAAACAGCACCAATGAAATCATCAAGTCAGAAATTAATGCACTAATGAAGGAAAGATCTGTCTTCAAAACCCTACTGGAAGAAAGTACTACAGAGTACAACTTTGAAATTAACTCACTCACTGGTAGGGCAAAAATCAGAAAAGACTTGTAAATCTTTAAATTATGACAAAGTAGACTTTTTTCATATTCCTTGAAAGGATCAACAAAAATGATCTATGTTTACTTTACTTCTCTTTTTATTTATTTTCTTCAAATACTTAGGGGGAGATTGTTAGAGCACAATGTAATTGTAACACAAAACAGTCAAGTATTAGAAGAAAAGATAAGACACATCCTTAGAAGAGAAAGGATACGAAAGTCTGTATGAATTACAGATTTCTGCATGATTTCTGTATTCATACAGAACTACTCCGGAAATTCCGAAGTAGTTCTGTACAGACTAACACTACTACAAAAACTGGCATTCTTGACGTGCATTGCGCGTCAAGAAAGTGCCTTCTTGACACGCAAATGCGCGTCAAGGATGCGGGGGTCAAGAAGCTTCTTGACGCGCAAAATGCGTGTCAAGAAGCTCTTGACGCGCGAACAATGACACGCTATCCTTGACACTCAATTCTTGACACCCATTTTGCGCGTCAAGAAAGGTGTCGTCTGTGATTAATATATTTTTTATTTATAATATTTTTTTGTGTCGTCTGTTTATGACACGCAGATTTGCGTGTCATGCCTTTTATGACCCTCATTCTTGCGTGTCATCCTTGTAAGTGTTTTTTTTTTACTTTTTTCAAAAATTACTGATTTCCCTGTTAATAAATCATATTTCACAAAACCAAAATACATAATAGCTGCTGTACCAAAACAATACATTTCATACAAATAGCAATTGAAAATAATTCGATTTCATGTTCATCATATATGCAATTCGATCACAATGACAAAAGTAAAATGTTCAAAGTTTACATGCATATATATTGGATCACTACTACTACTTCACGTCCGTGTAAATGAAGTGGCAAGCGTAGGTCAACCATTCTTCACGAATCTCATTAAAATCAGCATCTGTGTAAACATTACTATCTCCACCAATCTGTGTAAAAGATAATGTGAATGAGGTTTCTACAAGAGTTACAATCTGATGTACAAGGAATACTAAGGTAAAGTTTTTCAAGATAATAAGGCATGTTCCAAGATATTTGGCTAGTGTACCTTGATATAAACATAAGGGTGTTGGCAAATCAGGACCACCAATGTTCCTCATCCTTGAACAAATATCAATTCTATAAAAGCTGACAAAGATGTAAAATTTGGTATCTTTAAGAGTCAATTGTAAACAAAAGAGGTCAGAAACAACGTTGTTACTACATCAACGATCAGTTTGAGTCAATATAGCATGAAAACTACATATTACTCCTTAATGGGTCAAAATGTGTATAATAACTATTTTGACAAGAAAACACCAGATTGTACAAAATATGCAAGGGCTGTTTTTTAAGAGCTGTTTTATAAGGGCTGTTTTTTAAGAGTTGTTTTATAAGGGTTGTTTTTTAAGGGTTGTTTTATAAAACTGTTTAAGCAAATCCTTTTTTTAAGGGCTGTTTTTTACTCCTTAATGGGTCAAAATGGTTGTTTTTTAAAACAGTTGCTGTCCATTTTATAAAAATTAAGGTGTTAATCATGATTACTAAATAATATCTAAAATTTTGAATCTAATGGTTCAGGAGGTTGGATGCTTTAAAAGGTGACTTTCATCATATGGACCCATTTAATCGCTATTTAATTAAAATACTATGTTTGACTCATTTGAGATTAACACAACCCAAGTCGACCCATTTATAAGTAAATGGGTCATGATTGTAAAATTTGCCATATATAGTTTACCTTTAGGGCCTCACGGTCATTCTTCCAGTGATACTCCGGTACAAATCATTAAAGCTTTCAAGTATGTCAGGCAGATTTACTTCAAATTTGGTGCGGTAAGCAGATGCATTCTTTACAGGAGCACTACTATTGTGAAGAATGTCCGAGACAAGCATGAGCCTTGCAACTTTAGTGGGTATTGGTATTTCTTTAAGAGTCAAAGATTCGGTCAGAACTTCAACTATCTGTAATAAATAGAGCCGTTCAGCAACAAATGAACACTAAAACATATCATGAGTTCATAACCTATAATGCCATGATACCTCTCCTGCAGCATCAGCATTATCTAATGCAAAGCCCATTGCTTCCTTGATTTGAATTCTTTCTAATGTCAAGGCACGCAGGATGTCTTCAAATTCATCTCTTTGTGCATCAGTTAGTGTACGTTCAGCCTCCACACGCTGCACAGGAAGAATCATAGCAAAAAAGGTTAGTGAATAACTTCACTGCATCTGGCTTGATATTAATTGAAAGGTATACATAGAGGTAAAAAAATGGCCAGGCAAAAAAGGTTAGTGAATAACTTCACTGCATCTTTGTGCATCAGTTAGTGTATCACCCTGCATTTGACAGACCAAAGAATTATTTACTCAACATTTTATCTAAAATTCCAGAACTAATGGAAATGAAAGCTCTAACCTCTGGTAAGTGCCATTTCCCCTTTTTACACTTACCCAAAATAATTATTGCTTGGCGTTATATACATACATTAACTGTTGTTTGATGTGCCATGTTTTTGTCATTAAAAGGAAGGTACTTCAAATACCAGAAAGGATGCACCAAATTATGTACCTGAGCAAAGGAATACAGCCTCCAAACATAGTACGTATGCTCCTTGGAGCCGAGTTCAAACAAGAAGCTAAAAAGAGGGTTGCCACGAACCCTTTCCATTATAGCTTGCTCAAAAGCACAACCACCATCAAGAACATAAAGAGCCATTGTATCAATCACTTTGCGAAGACGAACATCATCAAGCAGAACAACAGTTATATCGGGCACATTGGGAGTAAGAATAAAAAAAAATAATATAGATGAACCAGGTTTACTTGATCAATTCCATCTAACAACTCTTCTGTAGTAAAAAAAAATAAAAAAAAAACCTCAAAAAGAAACTACAGCAACCTGTTTGACCCGTTTAACAACTTACCTGGCCTACTTCCATGTTCTACTTACCTGGCCTACTGTCATGTTCTGTTGTAATTTCTGGAAAAAAAATGTTCATATTTCTGTGATAAAGTAATAGTTTTTTTTATCTACTTCATAACTATTAGATTGCAGCATTCAAAAATGAGATTGCCACACCTTCTAAATCTAAAGACCCACAAAGGAAACTAAAGTTTTGCTTGCAAAGTATGTATATTGTTCAATGCAGTACTAGCTTGCAAAGTATGTATTTTACTGGTCTAACTATGCTTTTCTCGGCAGTTGAAGCGGTAATAGATGGGTCAGCGGGTGTTTTTCCTGTACAGAAATGCCACCTACTCCACCTGCAGAAATCACAACGTAGCATTGCGTAAGTTCGAACTTTGGGCAACATTATATATGCCTTAACCTCCTTATTGTTGAAAGATTTCCTTTTACTGGATAGTTTCAAGGTTGCATTCAACATTCTTACAATGGAAATGGTCAAATATGCAACAGCCATTTTATTACCTCTTTGGAAAATATTACCTTGAGAACAACATCTGGATTTATTTCTGATAAAGTTTAGACATCAGCATCAGTCTTGGTCATACCAACCTGAGAAATATAAAAACAATGTTAACACGCCCAACAACAGCTTCAGTGTCCTAACCTAACAAGAGAATATTCAAAAGGCAGAAGATGCTATCAAGTGAGAACCCATATTAAGTTACTAGAATAATAACTTCATTAATTGTGTTTTTTTTCTCTAGGGCAGAAGATGCTTCTGTGTCCTAGACTCCACTGTATCATAGTCATAGATTAAAAGACCGCCTATACCACATCTTGTAAGCATTTCAGCAGCAACACTCCCCACCCACCAATACCCTGTGAAAAAACCACAAGAATTAAGTGATCATTTTATCTAGTTTGATCAAATATAACAAGGTTGGTATTAAAAAGCATGAGGCACTTGTTAATAATATATTATTGGGATGCGTTCGTTACAAAACCAATTTTAAGTAGAAAACCAGATGAGAACTTCTGCCTTAAAATTGATTCTGAATTGAACACCCCTCTATATTTATTTGTCAAGATGTATCGTAATTTCATAAATCTGTATGAATGCGGAAGCAGACAGAGACAGATAGAACAAATGAAGTTGCAGAGAAGGCAGAAGAAGTGGTAAGCACCATGCTTGCAAAGGGTTTTGTTCTCGGAAAAGATGCACTACAAAAGGCAAAGTCATTCGACGAGAAGCACCAGCTCTCGTCTAATGCATCTGCTACTGTCGCTTCTATTGACAGTAAGATGGGTTTGACTGAGAAGTTGAGTACAGGGACCGCTGCAGTGAATGAAAAGATGAAAGAAGTGGACGAACGCTATAAAGTATCTGAAGCAACAAAATCTGCCATGGTTGCAGCTGAGCAGAAGGCGAATAATGCTGGTTCTGCTCTCATGAGCAACAAATATGTAGCTAGTGGAGCTGTGTGGATCGCAGGTGCTTTTGCTGCAGTTACAAAGGCAGCTGAAGATGTCGGGTCCAAGACTAAAGAGAAGGTTTACAAAGCTGAAGAGGAAAGAGAGGAGTTCAAGGCTAAAGAGAAGGTTCAAGAAGTTAAAGAGGAAAACGAGGGGTCCAAGACTAAAGAGAAGGTTCATGAACCTGCAGAGGAAAAAGAGGGGTCAAAGACTAATGAGAATGCTAAGAAAGCTGAGGAGGGTTCAAACAAAGACTCCCCTGTGACCCCTGTCAAATCATCCAATGAAAACAGTGAACTTCCAAAGAACTGAAGATGTGGTCCATATTACTAGATGTTATAAAGAAACAGCATGTGTAGATAGAATTGCTATAGATTGAGAATATTGTTTACCATAAGAAATTGTAGATGGTTGGTAGATAGCATTGGAAGTTGAGGACTTCCTGGACCAGCCATTCCATGGCAACAACTTGAGATTTGTTGTATTCATTGCTTCCTACATTGAATAACTTCTGCTGAATGCTGCAGTGATTTAAGTACAGTGAAATTCCAATCAGGAATCAGTAAGAAGATAATAAAGGATAAAATGTATGTATAGTTTATGGTACACGAATTAGTATATAATCATGTTAACTATATGAAAAAAGGTAATTTCAACTCATTATGGAGCATGAACATGATAAAGCAAACCTCAGACCTGTTGTAGGGCTAGTTTTCTTCAAGCCTTGTTGCAAGTGTGAGACAAGCAATTCCCGTAATTTCAAGCTCCATTTTGCTTCTGAAGTATCCTTTGCTCAAAAACCGGTCCAAAAGGCTGACACTTAGGAATATGGTTTCCTTCTGGAGGTCCTTGTTAGCTGATTGCTGCTTTTAAAAAGTATGAAATATGAGTTAAATAGGTTAAAAGAGACTTAGCTTAAAAAGCAATCTCCAAGTAGTAGTACAATCATTCTAGTGAATGTGTTGTAAGGAAAACGTTTTAACTTCTTCCCCATAAAGAACAACTAGTGCTCTATGCAATGGTAACTTCAGAAATAAAAGCATAGGGAGAGAGTGCCTGATACAACTAATAGTTAATGGTCTAGTGAATACTTAAGAAAAATGCTAGAATCCATACCCAATTAATAGAAAGTGTTGTAAGTGTGCAAATGTAATGAGAAAATATTTTTAAGAGAATAACTTGCATCACAAAGCGTTATAGTTAACCTCGATTATCCAATGCACCATATGCAGCCTTTGTTGGACAACCAAATCCCCATATTCTGTCATCCCACAGTACTCCTCTGCATAGTCATGTAGATACACCTGCCTCCTCTCCCTTTTCTTCATCATCTGGTAGCTTTCTTCGTGTTCTTCGTCTTCAGGCCTTAACAGTTTCTAAACATGGTAAAATGAGCTATGTTATATCTACAATTACAATTGAAAGTAATCAGGTAAAAAGTAAAAACTATCAAAGCTCATAAAACATCTCAATTTAGTACCATACTCACCATTTATTAAGAACTACGACATCTATGCTAACAGTTAATTGATAATACTATAAATGAAGCTATGATTATAACAAAGGAGTACAGCTTCTGATCGGTAATATACCTCTCCACAATGCAACAAACTACTATTTCCACAAACTAGTGTGATAATTATTGGAGAAACTAGCAACGTGAAAATACAAAAGTAGGTAACGTAATTGATACGGAGGCATAATCACTTACAATAATCCTATTAGAAGGCTCGTTGTAATTGTATTATGAAGAGACTTTTGTGAAAAACTCGGATTTGCAGAATTTACGATATCTAATTTAAAGTCCCCGGAAGAAGGAAGGTTGCAATCAACTCGTTTTTTGGAATGAGGCGCTCGGTGGTGGTCGGGACTGTTACCTTTGATGAGTTCGAAAATTAGGGCAACGGCGGACTTGATTCAGAGGTAACCAAGGTGTTCGACTTTGTCAAAAAATTACCACTGAAAGACATTACGCTGATTGAGTTTGAAAATTAGGGCAACGCGAACTGATGAAGGAAGGAGATGTGTTCGTTGTTAGGGCAAGAAGATTTGAGGAGACGGGAGTGGGAGCGGAGAACACCGACGGGAGTGGATGTGGGAGTAGGAGCGGGAGTGTATTTGGGGAAAATTTAGGGCAAAATATTGGGGGGAAATTTGGAGCCAAAAAATTAAAAAACGACACTTGATTCTTGACGCGCAGCTTTTATATGTCCTCCGTGTTTTTTTTTTTGAAATATGACAGAAATTCTTGACACGCAAAAATGCGCGTCATGAATTCTTAGGAATTACCTATAATTGACATTTTATTTTGACACTTCAGTTTTTGCACGTCAAGAATTATCGAGTGTCATCGTTCGCGTGTCAAGGAAGGCAGTTTTTGTAGTAGTGTAAAATCTACAGAAATCCTCATTTCTGTAGAAAGCTTCTAATGGGAAGCATCAACAGTCTTCAAATAAGAGTCCAGAAGGAGTTCTCGATTATCAGAAGATAAATATTACGAGAAGAACAATTTCTATCTTTGTGTGAAGAACAAGCAAAATGAATGCCAACTTGGCATTAATCAAGAAGGCAGTTGAAGACAGTTGAAAAAGAGATAAATTGAATATGTTCATTTTATCTCTATATACTCTGACACACTCCAACATCAACCATCCTCAACCACCTTATCCAAATACAACTTGCTACATCTGCCTATAAATAGCAAGCTGACTTCACCAAACAAAGTAAGACATCAAGCATACAATTCAATATCTTCTCAAAGCAATTACAACATCACTCCCATAGAAAGTTATTTCTGTTGATACATAGTTATACTATAAACTCGTGTAAACCATTATTTACATTTGAGATATACAGAATAACCCTTTTATGAATTGTTGTCTTCCAATTTGATTTACTTTCCGCAACTTATTTATCTTGTTTAAATCAAATTATGCCAACATTGTTAAAGAGCTCTTCAAGGGACCCAACACGTTTGATAAGTCACTAAGAGGATATCTATAAGCAGGTGTTGAAGTAGTGACAAAATAAATCGGTGAAGAAGTTCGACCTTCGGATAATACAAACACATTAAATAGCATATAGTAATACAATTTTTGAGATATAATATGTTAGCATAATTACTTTAAACGAAAACTAAGATTTAAAATCATACCGTTTGATATGTCACTAAGAGGATATCTATACGGAGGAGTTGAAGTACCGACAAAAGAAATCGGGGTAGAAGTTCGACCTAAAGATAATACAAACACATTAAATATCATAAGGTAATAGCAAGTTTCATAAATACATTATATATCCAGTCAAATTAAATGACTTCTATAAGATAAAACTCATCAATGACAATCTATCAACATAAATGAATAAACAAAATACCAGTTTAATGAATCCTTAAAAACGAAGCTTTGACATTTCTATAATTCCTATATGAGTTCAATACCCTATGACAAGAATGAACTGAAATGGTATAACTAAATTAAACATGACCCAACTAATATATCAAACATCATATTCATTTTATATAAGCTATTATGAATTAATTTATATTAGATTTAGTGAATAATTTAAAAAGTGAATACACTTGTTGTGCATGCAGTTTCGTATAACACATCATAATTTTAAATTATAATGAAATTTATGGATGGATAAGAAGAAAATTAAGTAGCGGTAGATAATAATTATTATTGTCACAAATATTAAAAAGGGAAAACACATTTCTGATCAATTATGTTTTCTTCTCATTGATTTGTTTAACACACATGGACAGAAAAAAATTATTATTTCAAGCAGGAGATAATAATGCATTTGGAAATTAGATGCAAATATCAGAAAATGTCATAAAACTACAATCCGTAAATACCAAGATTTTGACATTTCTATAATTCCTATTTGGCTTCTACTATCTTGGTTTAATATTTTGTTATGTATGTTTCTAACCTATGTGTATTCCTTAATATGTCACCAGCATTGTTCGTTTGCTGAAATAAGTCTACATATCTATAAACTCTACACCATTAAACTTCTATTTGGATGTACCGATTTGCTCTTAAAGTGTATTACCTAAATGCTTATGGCAGTTTAACAGAAGCAAATAGTCATTACAATAGCCTTAATGTAAAACATACCTCTTCACTGATGACTTGAGATCAAAATATTGAAATGAGACTTCAATCAAAAACCAAAGATGAGTGATGAGAGAGGAAGAAGATTTTGGAGACTAAACTTATAGAATGTATAAATAAGATATTCGATATCTAAAAGATTGAAAGATTAGAATTACTTATTTAGTCAATCTATAAATTAATGATAATTTCGAAAAATAAGGAAAGTATAAAAAATGAGGATATAAATTCGGAATTAAAATTTTTTGAAATTATCAAGTTAATTTGTAATTTTTAAAGATGGCGCCAATATATGTAATAGCTAAAAGAGAGAAATATTAGAATTATTTATTTAGTCAATCTATAAATTAATGATAATTTCGAAAAATATGGAAAGTATCAAAAATGAGGATATAGATTCGGATATTTAAATTTTCGAAATTGTGTTAGTTAATTTGTAATTTTAAAGATGACGCCAATAATCAATAATTTCGTATTTTAAATTTTTTTAATTAAAAACAGGTTAATTTAACTTAAATTACAAATAAATAAGGAAGACATGTTCCGAAATTAAGGATATAAATTTCGATAATAAAAACTTTAATAAATTTAATATGAATTTGGAAATTTTAAGATGGCGTCAGAAAAGTTGGTGAATTAATTATTTCAAATGTAAAGACAAAAATCGTTGAGTTTGACAAAATCAAAACTAAAAATGAAGTTGTAATTTAGAAAATATTGAAACCTAATTACAACAAAATATATGAAGATACAACATTTAATTCGCTTTCTATTAATAACCTGATGTGGTAAATATATTAAAAAATAAAATATTTGAGGATACAACATTTAATAAACTTTCTATTAAAATATGACGTGGTAAATATTTTAACTAAATTTTCTCTTATTTAAGATGATTGGTCGAAAGGAACAATTTCCCTATCTTTGTTGGTGACGTTTTTAGAAATTTTATATCTTAAAATGGGCACCGACAACGATTTGTTGGTGAAGAGAGGGTATATGTTCCTATAGCAAATCACAATTGATAAACTAAGTAAATAACACCAAACCAAACATTGTCATCATAAATAATGACCAAACCATTGTCATAGTAGTTTAAAACAAACCAACCACGAAACAAAAAAAAACGGTTCAGAAAACATTAAAGCAAGCTAAACTGCTCCATCTCACCGAACATTGATGTCGTCAACCTACTTCTCTATCTCGGAATCAACAACTCTTTCTCCAATAGACATTCACCTTTAGTAACACCCTCGGTAATCGATTTTGCTGGCGAAGAAGCTGCACCGTCTTCAACATCGTATATATCGTTTAGCTTGCGTTTCAGATCATCACTCTGATATATACCTTTGCCTTTAGAATCGCACCGGTTTTGACTTTTGACATCACTATGATCAGCAGCGATCAAAGTATCATCACGAAAATCCGACAATTTTGTTACACCCTGTAATAAGAATAACAAAAATTATTAAATATGACTATGGAATACATTGGATACATCCAAAAGACACATTATTGGATCTGCACATGAAAAAAGTCAACCTAAACATATAAATAGAAATCGATGTGATATGCAGCAAAATAAACAACTAAAAGAAAACCAAATTGATGCAGAAAATCAAAACAGGTAGAATGCTTGAACAAATATACAAACTAATCCAACAAATTACTTATTCAAATATGTGACACCCGAGAATTTCAAGGTTAACTTCCGTTAGACAAGTCCGTTAGTTACGATTATAAGTGTTAACTTAAGTAACTAATGCTTAAACTAGGCCGAATACGTCCACGACCTTTGGTTGATCACCGAACCCGTCCATATGTGTTATGTGTTCATCGTTGATTGTCCTTATGTGCAATGTGATTCTAAATACATGACTTATTATTGTGAATAGCATGATTAATTGTAAATACTTGATTATGTGAAAATTGCCTAAATTTGGTAGTCAGCGAAACTACCGAGCGAAACTACAGATTCGCCCGGTAGCAGGCTAGACTGATCAATGTACCCGAGACCAGAGCTAGTTTCGCCTGGCCAGCGAAACTGCCAGCGAAACTAGCCTCTGATATAAATAAACTTAATAAACCCTAGTAGCTTCATTTGCCTCATTTCACAACAAACACACACACACTCTCCTGGAAAATCTGGTCAGCTAAGAAACCATCAAGAATCATCATCTCAGCCTTGAGACAACACCCATTTGGATCCTAGATCAAATCGTGAGTCTCCAGAAACCTTTCTTTATGTCTTTCTATGTGTTTTCTTTATAAAGTATGCTCAAACCTTCATGAAAACTTCTATGCTTCTGAGATAGTGCTTAGGGATGTTAGATCTACCATAAAGTTGACAACTTTGCGTATGAAATCCAGCCATGATAGAGATTCATGCTATTTTAGCCATTTTAGGGTTTTATATGTATTTTGGGTGATTTGATGACAAAATGCATGTTTAAGGTGTTAAAGCTTGCTGATTTATGTTGGTAAATGCCTATGTATGCTAAATAATGAATTGCATGTAAGATCAGAAGCTGTTAGGTTGATTTTTAGGCAAATCCGTATGTTTTTCGCGACCAGCGAAACTGCGTGTTCTCTGGGCGAAACTAAGTAGCGAAACTATACCTCCTTCCAGCGACACTACCCAGCGAAACTATAGTGTCGCCGGGTAACCTGACCAGACCAGCTCGAACGAAACTACCGAGCGAAATACCTGAACGAAAGTTCAAACCAGTTTCCCTGCGAAACTAGGCTAGCGAAACTGCGTCAGCAGTTTCGGGCGAAACTAGCCTAGCGAAACTGTGTCACCGGGCATTGCCTAGCGAAAGTGCTGCCCGTGCACCCAGCGAAACTGCCTAGCGAAACTGTGCTAGCGAAACTAAGACCTGACCTGAAAACCAAACTTGTGAAATTTGCTTAAGTGTTATGCCATGACTTACATGATTATGCCATGATGAAACATGCTTGATATCTGAATTATATGAACCCTTGTTTATGATCAACCATCGGTGTCGTGCGTCGGTATGCCGAGTCATAGTTGCAACGTGCTATGTTATGGACCATAGTGACGTTAAGTAAAGATTAGACACAAAACTAATACTTAAGACCTAAACGCGTTCATAGGTCTTCGTTAAGCATACTTGGATATTATAGCAAGTGTAGCAGTGCAACCCAAGGTGAGTGTCACTAAACCGATTACCGTGAACCCGTTTGGGTCACACAGATCAACTAAAAGAAAAACAATGCTGACAAACTCGAGAGTGCGAGGCACCTCCCTGATGAACGTGAAAACTCGGAGTGCTCGGCACCCATTGGATGAACTTGAAGTGTTTTATGGGAAACACTTGTGAAACTTAACAAACTATTTCTGAAACAAAAACCGTTTTAATATGGCTAGCGTAGGTTAAAGTCTAAACCACATGATATCACATGATTTCTAAGGATGCCTTGAAAACTTAAAAGTCCTCAACTAAATTGTACCATTAATTGTAAAGCGAGGGGATGTTGGGTAGATCTACTGGAGTTTGACAAACTCCGCCCCGTGGCACGGGGAGTGCACGGAGGTACAATATCAGCCTATCTGACCGTGATCCCGAGAGGACACGGGGGAGGCAAATCCGCGATGACGTAGGTCCGCAGTACTAGATGGCACGGCCACTACAATAAATTATAGTCAGCTTTGGTGCAAACTTCCTTAGAGCATGGAACAACGGATTAGCTACCCGCGATATCGGTTGAGTCCTTTAACTTTACGGAACTAGTACATACCCGATGACGTAGGTCACGGACAAACCATTTATAAACTGAGATTTAATTACGAGCATTGCTTTTCACAAATAAATAACATGTAAGTATACTTGAGACAATTTATGATCATGAGACTGGGCCAATGCATGACAAGCCCATTGTGAACTCACCAACCGTTAGGTTGACACTTGCGTGGTTTAAACTTTTGCAGATCGCTAAGGAGTATCCGCTGGAGGTTGGCATGGCACAGAGGATGTTTACTTTTATTTAAACTAAATTGGGAATTTAAAACAACATTTATGTAAAGCACGTGGTTAGTGCTAAGGACAATTATTTTTCCGCTGCGTATGTAATTTAAGACTTTGATTTATAACTTGTGTTTGAACTAACCCTGATTCGTTTAGTATTTGTAACTATGGTTGTGGATCCTGGTCTAGTCGCACCCCTCGACGGTATAAACTCCGTTAGTGGTAAATTGGGGGTGTGACAGATTGGTATCAGAGCCATAAGTTGCAGAGAACTGGAATCAATTTTTAAAACGATTTGGAAACTGCAACTTGAAACCTTAGTTACAAACGAACAAGCAAATTCCCAAAACCAAAATTTTTACGTGCCAACCTGGGATACTCGCTCTGCTGTGTAAGTAAAAGCTTAGTACGTATGTATATATATATATATATAGATATATATATAGACCGTGTCTAGGAAGTCTAACGGAAAACCTTAGGGAAAATTTTCACACACGAATACGAAGACGCGAACGCTAATGCGCGCACTATGCCGGGGAAAGCGACAACGAAACGATGCTACACGCTACGTCCTGATTTCTACTACGACGACTACGCCAACGGTGACTTTTATGGGAAAGCCGACTTTCGACGATAGCTACATACGACATACGACGTTCTCCGACGACGCCTCCATTTTGCACAAAAATTTTTCTGGACTAATAGAGGGATAACGGGAAAATGGCTAATATACATATTATGGGATATGTATAAAGTATAACTGTGACTGAACATTGGCTACTTTAACTGTTCAGTAAGATGTCTGGAAGAGGAAACGGAAGAGGCAACATAAACATGACGCCTGCACAGTTGCAAGCAATGATTACTGAACACGTGCAAGCCGCGGTGGCAGCCGTCCAAGCTGCATATGCCGCACAGGGTAACTATTATGCCGGTTAAGGCACAAAGCGATTATAATTTGAACTGTTTAATTTTAAAACCCAAACTATTTATGCATCAGGAAACCAGCACCACTGCACGTTCAAGTCCTTCATGGACTGTAAGCCGATGACATTTTCCGGCGAAGAAGGGGCTGTAGGACTCCTCAGGTGGATTGAGAAGTCTGAAAAGGTTTTCTCCATGTGTAATTGCCCAGCTGAAAGCAAGGTGAAGTTTGCTACTGGTACCTTCGAAGGAGCTGCACTCTCCTGGTGGAACGCTGAAATTCTGATGATTGGGCTAGACGCGGCGAATAACATGCAGTGGGCAGCATTTAAGGATCTGATTATGGATGAGTACTGCCCTCGTGACCAAGTGAAGAAGCTAGAAGGCGAATTCTTGAATCTAAAGATGGTTGGGTCTGAAGTCGAGCAGTACACTGCACGATATCATGAGTACGAGGTTTTGTGCCCCTCGATGGTTGATGCTGAGTTCAAACGCATTGAGCGTTATCTGGAAGGCCTCGCGCCTCAAATCAAGAGTCTGGTGACTGCCAGCAACCCCGCTACCGTGCAGCAAGCCATTCGTCTGGCTCACAAACTTACTGATCAAGAGGTCGAGAAAGGTACTCTACCTGCGAAAGCCACTGAGAAGACTGCCTTAAGTGGCAAAAGAAAAGCTGATGATGAAGCTCCTGAGAATTCTATGAACAACCAGAGTGTTGGAAACAGCACTGGGAGATCTTACAACTCCCAAGGTCAAAGCAAGAGGTCCGGGAATAACAGTGGTAACTACCGCCAGGGTGGCAATGGGCAAGGCAACTACAAAGGTAACCTGCCTTTGTGCAACAAGTGTGGAAAGCATCATGCTGGTAATTGTAGGAAGAATATGAGCTGCGAAAGGTGTGGCAAGGGGGGCCACGAAGCAAAAGACTGTTGGGCAACTTTGCCTGAACAACAAAACCGCCCCAGGAGGAACAACAACTATGGAAACAATCGGGGTAATGGGAACAATAACGGTCAGAACCAGAACAACAACAATGGGGGAGCCCGTGGCTGTTTTGAGTGTGGTGCTCAAGGTCACATTAAGAGAGACTGCCCTCAGCTGAGAAGACAAGGGAACGGAAATCAGGGAAATAACGGTGGTAATGGTAACGGTGGAGGTAATGGTAATAATGGGAATGGTGGAAATGGTAGAGGTCGAGCTTTCGTCATGGGTCAGGGTGAAGCTCGCAATGACGCCAACGTGATCAATGGTAAATTTATTTTGAACGGTTTCTTTGCTACTGTATTATTTGATTCTGGTGCTGAGAAAAGTTTTATTTCCACTAAATTTGCTAAGTTGATTAATGCTAAACCTATTGCCTTAGACGCTAAATATGTGGTAGAGCTAGCTAATGGTAAACTACATGATACGACTCAGATAGTTAAGGACTGTAAGTTAGAACTAGCTGGCCATACCCTAGGAATTGATCTTATGCCTTTCCCGATTGGTAGTTTCGACGTTATAATAGGAATGGATTGGTTATCTGAGAATCGAGCTGAAATCTTATGTAAAGAAAAAGTGGTTCGTATCCCACTCGAAGGAGGTGAAATGTTAACGGTTCAAGGTGAAAAAGGTGGAGTAGTAACTGGTATTATCTCGTTTCTCAAAGCTCAAAAGTGCCTTCGTAAAGGTCACTTCGCGATTCTTGCAAACGTCACCGATTCGACACTTCCCGAGCGTAGAATCAACGACTACCCGATAGTTCGCGACTTCCAAGATGTATTTCCTGAAGATCTGCCTGGTTTGCCTCCATTTCGACAAGTAGAGTTTGGAATCGACTTAGCTCCTGGAGCCGCTCCGATTGCACGCGCACCTTACCGTTTGGCAGTAAGTGAACTCAACGAACTCTCTTCACAACTTCAAGAATTACTCGACAAGGGGTTTATCCGTCCAAGTTCGTCTCCGTGGGGAGCTCCGGTATTGTTTGTTAAAAAGAAGGATGGAACGTTCCGAATGTGTATCGACTATAGAGAGCTTAACAAAGTTACGATCAAGAATCGGTATCCACTTCCTCGAATCGACGACCTCTTCGACCAACTACAGGGTTCAAGCTACTTTTCAAAGATTGATCTACGGTCTGGATATCACCAGCTTCGCGTTCGTGATGAGGATGTACCCAAGACAGCTTTCAGAACTCGGTATGGTCACTACGAGTTCCTGGTTATGCCGTTTGGGCTAACCAATGCACCTGCCGTATTTATGGATCTGATGAATCGAGTGTGCAAGCCGTACCTCGATAAGTTTGTGATAGTTTTCATCGACGACATTTTGATCTACTCTAAGACAAAGGAAGAACACGAGGAGCATCTGCGTCTTATTTTGGAATTGCTTCGCAAGGAACAGCTCTACGCCAAGTTTTCAAAGTGCGACTTTTGGATCCGCGAAGTCCAGTTTCTTGGACACATTGTTAATGAGGAAGGAATTCATGTCGATCCAGCCAAAGTGGAAGCAATAAAGAACTGGTCTACCCCAAGAGCGCCAACAGAAATCCGACAATTTTTAGGACTTTCCGGATATTATCGAAGGTTTATTAAGGGTTTCTCTCAATTGGCTCAACCCTTAACAGCCTTAACGCACAAAGGAGTGCAATACAGATGGGGTGAAAAAGAAGAGTGCGCGTTCCAAACGCTTAAAGATATGTTATGTTCGGCTCCAATTCTTGCGTTACCCGATGGAGTTGACGACTTTGTGGTTTACTGTGATGCATCAATCCAAGGACTCGGTTGCGTGTTGATGCAACGAGACAAAGTGATTGCCTATGGGTCCAGGCAACTAAAGGATACTGAAAAGAATTATACAACGCATGATTTGGAAATGGGAGCCGTTGTTCATGCACTCAAGATTTGGAGACATTACCTATATGGAACAAAGTGCACAATATTCACTGATCATAAAAGCTTACAGCACATCTTTGATCAGAAAGACCTCAACATGCGGCAAAGAAGGTGGGTTGAATTACTGAACGATTATGATTTGGCCATTAAATATCATCCGGGAAAAGCAAATGTGGTGGCAGATGCCCTAAGCAGAAAAGAATACGAAAAGCCTCGGCGGGTACGAGCGCTTCAACTTACAATACATTCAGGATTACCGGATCGGATTCGCGATTGCTAACGAGAAGCTTTGAAGGAAGAAAACTTCGCAGCTGAAGCACTGCGTGGTGTAGATGGCCATTCTGAAGTTAAGTCCGATGGACTCACGTACTATAATGACAGGATCTGGGTTCCTTTGTTTGGAAATCTCCGTGAGCTCGTGATGGACGAGGCTCACAAGTCAAGATACTCGGTACATCCCGGATCAGATAAAATGTATCAGGACTTGAAGAATCTTTATTGGTGGCCGAATATGAAAGTCGACATTGCTCGATATGTGGCTAAATGCTTAACCTGCTCAAGAGTCAAGATTGAGTACCAAAAGCCCTCTGGCTTACTGCAACAACCAAAAATCCCAGAATGGAAATGGGAGGACATCTCCATGGATTTTGTAACGGGACTACCTCATCGATCAAATCAACCGGATGCGATTTGGGTTATCATCGATCGATTAACCAAATCGGCACATTTCATTCCGATGAAGGAAAGTGATAATATGGATAAATTGACAAAGCTGTACATCGACAAAATTGTGAAGCTTCACGGTGTGCCTAAGACTATCATTTCTGATCGAGATCCTCGATTTACTTCCCGGTTATGGCAATCAATGCAGGAAGCATTGGGAACCCGACTAGATATGAGTACAGCCTATCACCCACAAACGGATGGTCAATCGGAACGAACCATTCAAACATTAGAAGATATGCTCCGAGCTTGCGTCCTTGACTTTGGGAGAGATTGGGAGACTCACCTCCCACTGGTGGAGTTCTCTTACAACAATAGCTATCATTCGAGTATAGGTGCTGCACCTTTTGAAGCACTTTATGGCAGAAAATGTAGATCGCCCGTGTGTTGGGCCGAAACGGGTGAGAAAGGGCTCACTGGACCGGAAGTTATCCATGATATGACCGAACGGATTATTCAAATCAGGCAACGACTAGCTGCAGCGCGTGATCGACAAAAGAGTTATGCCGACAAACGCCGAAAACCTCTAAAGTTCGAGGTGGGTGACAAAGTATTGTTGAAGGTATCTCCCTGGAAGGGAGTGATACGCTTCGGGAAGCGTGGAAAGTTAAATCCTCGCTACATCGGTCCGTTTGAAATTATTGGGGAAGTAGGCCCGGTGGCCTATCGATTGCAACTCCCTGCTGAACTCGGTGGAGTTCATAACGTGTTCCACGTTTCCAATCTAAAGAAATGTCTGGCTGAAGACATCGAAATAATTCCTCTGGAGGAATTGGAAATCGACGAACATTTGAGATTTATCGAGCAACCGGTAGAAATCATGGGAAGCGAGGAGAAAGCCCTCAAACGTAGCAAGATTCCGATCGTCAAGGTGCGATGGAACTCAAGGCGTGGACCTGAATATACTTGGGAGCGAGAGGATCAAATGAAGAAAAAGTATCCTCACTTGTTCGAGCAAGCGTCCACGGAAACTCAAGGTATGATTTAATTTTGGGGACCAAAATTCCTGTAACAGGAGGAGGATGTGACGACCCTAAAACTTTTGCTTTCTTTCCCCAGCAACGACGACAGCTGATGCTGCGAACGCTACAACACAAGAATAATTTTCGGGACGAAAATTTCAATTTCAGGGGAATGATGTGACACCCGAGAATTTCAAGGTTAACTTCCGTTAGACAAGTCCGTTAGTTACGATTATAAGTGTTAACTTAAGTAACTAATGCTTAAACTAGGCCGAATACGTCCACGACCTTTGGTTGATCACCGAACCCGTCCATATGTGTTATGTGTTCATCGTTGATTGTCCTTATGTGCAATGTGATTCTAAATACATGACTTATTATTGTGAATAGCATGATTAATTGTAAATACTTGATTATGTGAAAATTGCCTAAATTTGGTAGTCAGCGAAACTACCGAGCGAAACTACAGATTCGCCCGGTAGCAGGCTAGACTGATCAATGTACCCGAGACCAGAGCTAGTTTCGCCTGGCCAGCGAAACTGCCAGCGAAACTAGCCTCTGATATAAATAAACTTAATAAACCCTAGTAGCTTCATTTGCCTCATTTCACAACAAACACACACACACTCTCCTGGAAAATCTGGTCAGCTAAGAAACCATCAAGAATCATCATCTCAGCCTTGAGACAACACCCATTTGGATCCTAGATCAAATCGTGAGTCTCCAAAAACCTTTCTTTATGTCTTTCTATGTGTTTTCTTTATAAAGTATGCTCAAACCTTCATGAAAACTTGTATGCTTCTGAGATAGTGCTTAGGGATGTTAGATCTACCATAAAGTTGACAACTTTGCGTATGAAATCCAGCCATGATAGAGATTCATGCTATTTTAGCCATTTTAGGGTTTTATATGTATTTTGGGTGATTTGATGACAAAATGCATGTTTAAGGTGTTAAAGCTTGCTGATTTATGTTGGTAAATGCCTATGTATGCTAAATAATGAATTGCATGTAAGATCAGAAGCTGTTAGGTTGATTTTTAGGCAAATCCGTATGTTTTTCGCGACCAGCGAAACTGCGTGTTCTCTGGGCGAAACTAAGTAGCGAAACTATACCTCCTTCCAGCGACACTACCCAGCGAAACTATAGTGTCGCCGGGTAACCTGACCAGACCAGCTCGAACGAAACTACCGAGCGAAATACCTGAACGAAAGTTCAAACCAGTTTCCCTGCGAAACTAGGCTAGCGAAACTGCGTCAGCAGTTTCGGGCGAAACTAGCCTAGCGAAACTGTGTCACCGGGCATTGCCTAGCGAAAGTGCTGCCCGTGCACCCAGCGAAACTGCCTAGCGAAACTGTGCTAGCGAAACTAAGACCTGACCTGAAAACCAAACTTGTGAAATTTGCTTAAGTGTTATGCCATGACTTACATGATTATGCCATGATGAAACATGCTTGATATCTGAATTATATGAACCCTTGTTTATGATCAACCATCGGTGTCGTGCGTCGGTATGCCGAGTCATAGTTGCAACGTGCTATGTTATGGACCATAGTGACGTTAAGTAAAGATTAGACACAAAACTAATACTTAAGACCTAAACGCGTTCATAGGTCTTCGTTAAGCATACTTGGATATTATAGCAAGTGTAGCAGTGCAACCCAAGGTGAGTGTCACTAAACCGATTACCGTGAACCCGTTTGGGTCACACAGATCAACTAAAAGAAAAACAATGCTGACAAACTCGAGAGTGCGAGGCACCTCCCTGATGAACGTGAAAACTCGGAGTGCTCGGCACCCATTGGATGAACTTGAAGTGTTTTATGGGAAACACTTGTGAAACTTAACAAACTATTTCTGAAACAAAAACTGTTTTAATATGGCTAGCGTAGGTTAAAGTCTAAACCACATGATATCACATGATTTCTAAGGATGCCTTGAAAACTTAAAAGTCCTCAACTAAATTGTACCATTAATTGTAAAGCGAGGGGATGTTGGGTAGATCTACTGGAGTTTGACAAACTCCGCCCCGTGGCACGGGGAGTGCACGGAGGTACAATATCAGCCTATCTGACCGTGATCCCGAGAGGACACGGGGGAGGCAAATCCGCGATGACGTAGGTCCGCAGTACTAGATGGCACGGCCACTACAATAAATTATAGTCAGCTTTGGTGCAAACTTCCTTAGAGCATGGAACAACGGATTAGCTACCCGCGATATCGGTTGAGTCCTTTAACTTTACGGAACTAGTACATACCCGATGACGTAGGTCACGGACAAACCATTTATAAACTGAGATTTAATTACGAGCATTGCTTTTCACAAATAAATAACATGTAAGTATACTTGAGACAATTTATGATCATGAGACTGGGCCAATGCATGACAAGCCCATTGTGAACTCACCAACCGTTAGGTTGACACTTGCGTGGTTTAAACTTTTGCAGATCGCTAAGGAGTATCCGCTGGAGGTTGGCATGGCACAGAGGATGTTTACTTTTATTTAAACTAAATTGGGAATTTAAAACAACATTTATGTAAAGCACGTGGTTAGTGCTAAGGACAATTATTTTTCCGCTGCGTATGTAATTTAAGACTTTGATTTATAACTTGTGTTTGAACTAACCCTGATTCGTTTAGTATTTGTAACTATGGTTGTGGATCCTGGTCTAGTCGCACCCCTCGACGGTATAAACTCCGTTAGTGGTAAATTGGGGGTGTGACAAAATACATTTAAAAATTCAAACTATCAATCATTAAGGTGATAAAAATTAACAAAGCCAAATGTGTAAGTTGATGTTTAAAGATAGATGTATACCTTATTGACATCACTTTCTATATCATCACATCCTTGAGACGAAAAGTTTATCGACTACGACAAAACAATCTATATATATGCGTACACTTTAGAATGTGTGAAGCGGCTGATAAGAATAAGAAATATAACTGAAATAGTAGTAAAGGGTATAAGGTCACATGATCCTTGTTATGTTTTTCATCAAGAGCAGATATTATTGAATCTTTCTCAGTAAGCTTTTCAATGGTGACATATATGTATTATTTTTTGATGTTGAAAGTACTTATGTCAATCTTAATAGCCAATCTTTTTCCAAATAGACTTTAAATTTCAACGGGAGGTTTTTCTTGCTGAAAAATATTAAAAAATAAAAGATTAAATAAACAAAAATAGAACAAATATAAAAAAATTAAGTTTATACTAATTATCTCTACAATACACGACACCAATTCAGCGGTAGTGACCCTCAACAACCTTCTGACCTCTTTATCAAAAAGAGTGAGTATAACAGATCCAGTGTCGTCTTGCACTTTAACTAACATCTTAAACCTGTAAAAGATTACAATTAAATAAGTTTACCCTATATTATGGATACTTAATAATAATAGATAAAGTCATAAAAAAAGTACAACTTTATTGTCACACCCCCAATAAACCACTAACGCAGTTTATACCGTTAAGGGGTGCGAGCAAAGCAGGACCACAACCATTAGTTACAAATACTAAACGAATCAGAGTAAAGTCCAAATGTTCATAATAAAAAACAGTTTTAAAAGTACGCAGCGGAATAAAAACATAAGTATCTTAGCACTAACCACGTGCTTTAATTACAGAACATAAATAAATGTTTAATTCCCAAATTAAGTTTAAAATAAAGTTAAGTATCTTCTTGTGCCATGCCAACCTCCAGTGGATACTCTTCAACGATCTGCAAAAGTGAAAACCACACAAGTGTCAACCTACGGTTGGTGAGTTCACGGTGGGCATGTCATGCATTGGCCCGGTCTCATAAGCGTATGTATCAACATATAATAAGTATTAGTTTTGCAAACATTGCCAAGTGTTGAATTATCGAATATGCACTAGTTAAGTAAAAGTTAAAGCGGTCAACCGATATCGCGGGTAGCTAATCCGGTTTCCATGCACTAAGGAAGTCGTACTAGGGCTGAAAGCTGACGTAACAGAGTTCGGCATTTGCCGATGGTTGGTGCCTCCAGTTGTGTCCCATTTGGGAGGCCCACAACTAAAATAGGCTGATATTGAACTCCGTTCGGCCCCCGGCCGGTTGGTTACACATTTGTGTACCGCGGAGCAGGGTTTGTCAAACCCTCAGTAGATCTACCCAACATCCCCTCGCTTCTCAGATCAACAGTACTAAATTGAGGACTTTTAAGTTTTTAAGGCATCCTTAGAAATCACGTGATATCATCTGGTTTAGACTTTAACCTACACTAGTCATATTAAAATGTTTATTCTGGATTTCATTTGCAATCCTAAAAAGAGTTTAAGTGTCAAAATGGTCGTTTCCGGATTTCAATCGAAACCCCAAGGATGGACAGTTGCAAGTGCTCCCCATAAAACACTCCAACTTCCATAACAGGTATCCCATTTGGTAATACCTCAAAATGTCAGCGTTGTTTTTCGTTAAGTTCATTCGTTGTGTCCCAAACGGGCTCACAATTAAAGGGTTTGTGAAACTCACCTTGAGTTGCTCAGCTACACTTGCTAATTAATCCAATTATTGCTTAACGAAGACCTATGAACACGTTTAGGTCTTAAGTATTAGTTTTGTGTCTAATCATTAACTTATCGTCACTATGGCCCATAACATAGCACGTTGGAACTACGACACGACATAACGACACACGACACCGATGGTTGATCATAAACAAGGGTTCACATATTACAGAAATCATAGCATGTTTTCATCATAGCAAAATCATGTAAGTCATAGCATAGCATTCAAGTAAGTTGCACAAGTTTGGGTTTAGGTCTGGTCACAGTTTCGCTAGCGTAGATTCGCTAGGCAGTTTTGCTGTGTGCACGGGCAGCACTTTCGCTAGGCAATACCCGATGACACAGTTTCGCTAGGCTAGTTTCGCTCGAGACTGTTGGCACAGTTTCGCTAGCCTAGTTTCGCCCGAAACTGGTTTGAACTTTCGTTCAGGGAATTTCACTCGGTAGTTTCGTTCGGACAGGTCTGGTTGGTTTACCCGGCGACACTACAGTTTCGCTACATAGTGTCGCTGGATGAAGATATACATAATTTCGCTACATAATTTCGCCCAGAGAACACGCAGTGTCGCTGGTCGCGAAAAACTCACAAATCAGCCTAAAAATCAATCTAACAGCTTCCATATTTCATGTGATTCAATATTTAGCATGTATGATCATTTACCAACATAAAACAGTAAGTTTTAACACCTTAAACATGGGTTTTCATCATCAAATCACCAAAAACACATTTTAAACCTAAAATGACCTAAATAGCATAAATCTTCATTATGGATGGATTTCAAACGTAAAGTTACAGACTTTATAACAGATCTAGCATTCCTAAGCAACATATCAGAAGATCAAGTGATTCCATGGAGGTTTGGTCATGCTTTAAGGTAAAACACATAGAAAACACATAAAAAGGCTCATGGGGCTTACGATTTGGTCTTGGATTCGAATGGATGAGATGAGATGATGGTTCCTTGATGGTTTTCTCGACTGACCAGAAATCTCGAGTGAGCAGATGAGAGTGGTGTGTGTGTTTTGTATGAGATGAGGCAAAAATGAGATCTCTAGGGTTTTATGAAATATATATATCAGGGGCCAGTTTCGCTGGCAGTTTCGCTGGCCAAGCGAAACTGACTCTGTAAGTCAAAGGTTAAGCTAGCCGGGCGACACTATAGTTTCGCCCGGTAGTTTCGCTGGAAACCAAAAGTGACCAATTTACATTCTAAGCAAGATAAGCACGGTTCATGAATTTCACACAATTACACAATTAATTAACAAACATGTTGCACATACTTCCTCATAGAGGCAATTCAATAAATAAACACATATGGACGGGTCCGGTGATCAACCAAAGGACGTGGACGTATTCGGCCTAGTTAAGCATTAGTTACTAAGTTAACACTTATAACGTAACTAACGGAGATTGTCTAACGGAAGTTAACCTTGGAACTCTCGGATGTCACATTTATAGTGGGTTTAATCTTTTCATTCTCGCAATCGCCTGGTAATTTGTGCTCATAATACCACATATCATCACTTGTAGTGGTAGCATCAGGTTTGAGAAATATCTCAATAGCTTTGTTGAACAATTTGCAAGAACGATAGAACCATTCAAAACCTTCCAATAGGCACTTAATCGTGCCTAAAATCACAACTTTCTTCACCTATAAAATGTAAACAATCAACTCATTGATTTTATAAATGGATGTATTTAAAAAGAGACAAATTTATACAAAGTCTACAGAAGTTACCTCATTTATCACATTCAACTCCGCAATCTGATTAAAGTCCGTATCGACTAAGAAATCATCCTCCATACTATGTGATACAGACGAAGACAATCTGCTCACACTTGAGGATGGAACATCAACTTGATTTTTATTATAAATGGAGGGAATAAAATTGAAAAAATAGTTTTCATCGATAATTATTGTATTAATGTAATTAAAGTGATCTAACTATATAAAAATATGAATACATCACCTCTCTTTGAAATTCAACAAAGTCATCAAAATCAGAGTTTATAAATAACTTGGATACTTCAAAATAATTAGAAACTGAATGACGGTCTGAAAAGTTTAAAAACGAATTCAAATAATAATTAAATTATGTTGAATCATATAAATGAAGTTATATAAGTTATTTGGGTTTTTAAGGAACTTACTTCTGTAAACACTGAACATGGAAAATTGAACTATAATGACCACTTGAGTATGATCTGGCTGATTTTTAATATAATGAATCAATCTCTCCGCATATTCTTCAAACAATGTAATCCAAATCTTACAACCCCTTCAAAAAACATTAGAAAAATAAGGCAGTTATAAAGATAAATGATATGATAATAAAATATAGTTTTTTAAAAATTAATTATAATAACTAACTTAGTGTCCTTCAATTCGAAGTTAATCCTGATCTTAGAGGACCCATCATCTTTTTTCCCATAAGTTTCCGAAGGGTTCGAATTGATAAGCATGCCTATGATATCTGCAAATATAATGTTTTTGTTAAAATAATGAATTAACAAAAAATAGAAAATAAAAAACAAATTAGTGATTTAAATAAAGGCTATGTTACCAATAGAGACGCTCTTTTCAACCTCAAGATCAAGGATTTGTTGAAAACTTCCAAAAATATAAAAGTTTAATAAAAAAATAGTTACTAAAAATAAAATCAAAGTTTAATAAGAAAATAGTTACTAAAAATAAAATGAATTCATTGATTTTAATTAAACCGTGGAAAATAAGAGTACATCTATTCATATTAATGTCGATTATTTTCTAAATAATTGCTAATTTATAGGTATTTTATACTTATATTAATTTGTAGTTACTTATATTATAACCTTCTTAAAATTTTGAATTTTAAGATGAAATCGTTGCAATTAAGATTAAATATGTATTGAGAAAACAGTTACCAATAATAAAAATATATAATTTCCAATTATTATTTCCTTTATTAAAATTTAATCTTTATTAAGAAAAAGAATTACCAAAAATGTAATATTTCCTTTATTGAGTGGACGGTTAACAAAAATTTAGGGGAATAATTATACTTTTCCATTACTGAAAATGAACCTTCTAAAAATTAGGATGTTATGGAGCAAACAGTTACCAAAAATAAAAAATAATTAATTGATTTTAAATGAAGGGTGGAAAAAATAAGAGTAAATACATTAAAATTAATTCACATTTTTTACAAAATGTTCTATGTACCGGTAATTTATAAATAATACTAAACATGACAAAAATCACATTAAACATATCTCTAAGTTAAAACTAATCTACCTATCTATTAAACAAAACATATTAGGTTGAGTTGGCACATAATAAGTGTGTCCACATCGTCAATTGGTGATGTGGCATCCTCTAATCAAACTAAAATCCTAGGTGTAATTTTGTTAATTTTTTAGATTTTTTCAAACCATATAATTCAAAATTAAAGATTTTGACCTAAAATTAAATTCAATCATACCTCATAATTTATTTGTAAACCCGTAAATAAAGAAAGTTTGTTTTATAAATTAAATATTAAATGTGAGATATCTATCCTTAAATAACTACAAATTTGTCAACCATAATATAATTGCGTAATTTGCGTAATTATATATATCCTAAAATAAACATAATCGGTTTTAGTTAATTATTATTTAAAAAAATAAGATTAATATTAATTTAGGAAATAAGTTAATATATTTCCATAAAAAAATATAATTAACAATATGTTAAGGTTCTGATTCATGTATCTGTTAATGTTCTGATTCAGTTGAGATCTACTTCAATATTTTATTGAATATGTTAACAATTATATTGTTTTAGTATCTTCTGTTTAGAGATTTCTATGACAAATTTTAAAGTTTTTTCTTATATGGGTTTCTTTTTAATATTTTTTGTTAAAATTTTTAATGATTAATGGGTTTGGTGGCAATTATGTAGTTGATAAGAAGATAGAGAAATAAGGCTATGTGAGTTTCTTTGGGGAACAAATATCAATGGTATGTTTCACTTTCTATTAATAAATTTTTAAATATAATATATTAGTTTTAGTGAATTTTGTAAATTGTGATAATATTACGAAATAATATTTTAAAAAATGTGAATTATTAATAAAGTTAGAAAACTCAATTAATAAACTTAAATTTATACTTAAATTTAAAGTTGAATTTTAAAATATAAATAAGTAACTAACTTATTTGCTAAATTTATACAATTTAAAGTTGACTATCTGCATTAATATTTTTTTTTTAATTTGAAACGTCAATTAGTAAATCGAATTTATAGTTGAATTTTGAAAATATGGTTTACTAACTAAATTAGTTGCTAAAATTATGGAAATTAACATTTAATATTGAAATCCATTAATCAAAATTTTAACTTTTTAAATTAAGTTTATTAATTTTAGCAAGTCTGAAAATATATATTTTTGTTTATATAATATGAATTTTTAAATTGATTCTGTTACAAATTAATTCAAATATTAATATTTAACTTCCATTTTAGCAACTTTTAATATCAATTGAGTTTCAAATTTATTAATTTCCATAGTAAAAAAATTAACTTTTCAACTTAGTTTATTAGTTTTAGCAAGTTTTAAAATATATATTTTTGCTTATATTTAATTGGCATTTATTATTTTAATTTTTAAATTAACATGTTACTAATTAATTCGAATGTTAATACTTAATTTTCATAATTTTAGTAACTTTTAATTACAATTGAATTTCTAATTTATTAATTTCCATACATGATTTTCAAATTTACTTTACTAATTTTTGAACAACATTTCATTGCAAATCGAGATTCAATCCTTCAAGGTTCAAGGGATTCAGCGTTTGTTTCTAACCCATGTTTTCTATTTTGAACGATTCTGAAAGTTCAGATATAGGAGATTGACGATTCAAGGTTTTATTTTTTTTGCTTTAGATTGAAATTAGTCTTTTGAAATAGTAAATAAGAGATTTGTAAGTTTGAAACCCATGACTATATATGGAAGTCAAGAAGTTATACAAAGGATATAAAAGCTTATAAGTAAATTATATTGTGTTTAAAAAAATAAACATAAAGAACAAAAGTATGTAGTGGTTTCTTTCAACTCCAACTTTTCGATATAGGAGACTCAGAAAACTGAGCACTACATGCTATCAAATTACATTACAGTTTCTTTAATCTTCAAGCAATTCAAAAAAGAGAATTAGGTTTCCAAATATTTTGGGTGTTTTTCAATGGCGGTTCATCATTTCTGTTTTAATGGGTGCAACCCATTCTTTCAATAGAAGATGACTAAATAAACAAAGAGGACAATGAAGAATTCCGTTAATGTCTCAAGCCAAAATTGCAGGTAACCATCTTTGATTTTGGATAACTGATTTTGGTTTTCTCAGAAATATTGTCTTTTCTTTTCTTTCAATTTGAATCACTAAATAGTTTTAATTGAATGTTTCTTCTCTGTGTAAGATTCAGAAACATCAACTTTGTTGATTTGACTGTCTTCTTATGCAACAACCATTTACAGGAGTTTGACTGTTTGTCGTGTGTTTAATTGAATATTTTAAGGACAGAATATACGCATAAGAGATTATTGAGAAGTAGTGAATATTAAAAAGCTGAAGACAACCAACAGCTGTGTGCCACGTGCTGTTGAGAACAAGAAGCGTAATGTCTTCTCAAATTTGTAATTGTTATTGAATTTTTGTTATTATTATTGAATATTATTTTACCGATAATAATTTTTATATAGTATATATATCTATATATATTTTTTTATGTTTTAGGCCCGGGTATTTACCCGGGTAAGTGACTAGTAACTATAACTATAATAAATATAACTATAGATAATCCAATTTTTTATAATCATATTAAACAAAATCTAAACATGACAAAAAGAATAATCAGTATAATCTTTTTAAAAACTCATAAAAAAGAAGATTAAACATAATCTAACTAATAACTATTGGGTTTTATAAGCGGCTAAGTAATTTATAAAATAATTGAACCACATACATTTAATATTATTTAGTCGACATAGTAGAAGGTAAGAACCAATCAAAATTGACACATAAGCATTTGTTTTCCCATAGTAAGATAATAATTGTTTCAAAATACACTGTCTTAACCGTCAAACCAAAAGAAGTCATGTCTAGCATAAAACACCAAAAAAATAAAAACAGTCACATACCAAATCTGCATCATAACTTCTAGTCCAGGACATCTGATATGTGAAGAGAGTTATTTTCAAAATTATACCTCAGACGGATCTTGGAACCAATTTCAATTTCATGCCGATTAGCAAAGGCTTCCTAGTTGTAAACATTGAACCTGTGACTTTACGTGATTAAAAAGATGTTAATACTACGTAACCATGTTTAATATCTTACCTATATATATGTAAAAAATGAACTCGAGAATATACCTTGTATATCCCTCGCTAATTTCATAATGTAACTCGTACAGTTCACCCTCCTCATTTTCATAGATGAGGTTGAGCATCATATCATTATAGAACCCAGTCATTTTCGATAGTTTTCGTGGAATTCGTTGTATGACATATACAATATCACATAAGTATTTATAAACAATGAAATAAATTAAAATAATTCTTTGAACCATATGACTTACAAAGTTTTCTCGAGCATCAACAACTTGATCAAATTGGAGCTGAGATGGTGGCTGAACAGGTGTGGGTTTCTGAACCGGATTCTGAGTTTGAAAATCATCAATCTCCATAACATCTTCATCATCAGATTGATCAGCCTCAACTTTTATTCCTTGAAGATCAACACCTCCAAGATGGGGCCTATCCAGATAATCACAACCATTTGTAGTGTAAACATGTAAGCGAAAAGTATACGCATCTTCTCTTTGGAGCAGCAGGAAGTACGTTGCTCGTATAGGCACTTCACGCACAACATCTGTCCACCATCACATATAGAAAGAAGACCATTAACAATCCTAAGTCTGACATCCCATTGCATATGCTGTGGTGGAACATTGTTGTAGTGGTCCTTTGCAAAATCATTTGGCAATGGCTATATCCAAAAAATGCATGGAAAAACCTTAATAATATGCACATTAAGAATAACAGAACATTAAACAGTTAGGATAAAGAATTAATTATAAAGATTAAACCAGATACTCAAGTGAGGGGCTGAGAAAAATATTGTAGAACGATCTAACCATTGTTAATCTGAAAAAGTGACAACAACAAAGTTAAATGCTAAACCATTGGCATCATTACATTTCTAATTTGTAATCACAAAAAATATAGTAATAGAAACAATCAAACTAAAAGACTAAAATAGCAATGGAATAAAAGAATACATTGTATGAACGATCCAAACATTGTTACTATGAAAATCTTACAACAACATATATCAATGGTAAACCATTGAATCTGAACTTTAATACTCTATAATACACTAATAGAAACAATCAAAGTAAATTCACATAAAAATTCATACACATTAGAACATAAACGTAATCAATTATCATTGTACACAAAAACTTAGGGTTTTTACTTAGTTGAACACAAGTCAGGGTTTTTAAAAGAAAAGTCTAAATTTATTACTATCAATCAAAAGCCCTAAAAATCTACTCTCGATCTCAAAACCCAACTTAGTAATCTTCCGTGACTAAAAAATATAAAAGTTTCCGATCACAGATTCAATTAAATACAGAGTTATGATGAAGAGAATTCATGGATGAGGTTAGCACTTTACAGATTCAATACGAATAATCAATCAAAAGCCCTAAAAATTAATATCGATCTAAAAACCGTAACTTAGTAATCATCATAAATCTGTTTTCAACTCAATATGTGAACGGAAACTACTAATCATCGGTGTGATTAAAGTGTTTTTAAGAAATTAGTCGGTGAAACTTACGTGTTGAAGAACCGATCGATGTGAATTTCTTTAAGACATCGAGAGAGAGATTATAGAAACCCTAGGTTGCAGCGGACTTGAATGAACGATTATGGTCTATATTTGGTATTTATACATATCCAGATTAAGAGTGACGGATACCAAAATGGATCCAAGATGGATCTTTTGATCCACGACCCTTTTTCCCATATATACACGGATTTTTTTGATTTTTTTTTAATTTAAATGCTGAAAATGACACATCAGCTTTTCTAATAATTCTAGAGTGACACATAAGCAAATTTAATTGTAGACACACTAAATGGGTGCCAACTGGGCACCTAAAAGCTTTGTTTAATATATAGGTAGATAGTGACGATCATGAATATTAATCAGTCGTCGCGGTAACACAATGTAATGACTAAGGACTAGGAAATTCAGATTTTCAATATTTTAACAATTATAAAAAGTAACAAATATTTAAATGACTAAAAATGAAAAAAAAAATCATAAAAAGAACTAGTACAACTTCAGTTGCACAATGTATAACCAAAATCTCATTCTCCCCCTTCTCCAATCCCCATAATTCAAAATTTTCACTCATTAGTTTACCGCTCACCATTCTCATCTTCCTCCCATTCTCTACTCTACTCTGCTCCCAAAGACACCATCTCCGTGTCTCTCGATCAACCACCAACAACAATGGTAAAAGACCAACGGACCGCCGCTGCAATCAACCACCACTGACAACATCCCCAAACCCACCACCGCAAAGCTCACCCGAACGATCGAAAAAACCTACCATAAAAAACCCAACTTGAACACATCCTCCTCCGCCCCGACACCTACATCGGATCCATCGAAAAATACGAGCAAAAACTCTGGGTATGGGAAAACGATCAGATGGTGAGACGCCCAATTTCATACGTCCCCGGTCTCTACAAGATCTTCGAAGAAATTCTCGTAAACGCCGTGGATAACAAACAGAGAGACCCTAAAATGGACTCTATTAAGGTGAATATTGATGTTGAGGAGAATTTGATTAGTGTGTTTAATAATGGGGATGGGATCCCTGATGAGGTTCATCAGGAGGAAGGGATTATGTGCCGGAGTTGATTTTTGGGCATTTGTTGACTAGTAGTAACTATTATGATTCTATTAAGAAGACGACTAGTGGGAGGAATGGTTATGGTGCGAAGCTTGCCAATATTTTCTCTATTGAGTTTACAATTGAGACTGTTGATGGAAAGCGGAACAGAAGATATAAACAGGTATCTGTTTTAATGAAATTGTGTATTTTGAGAACATTAATTGGATACTTTTTCATGTTAGTTGTTGCATAAAGTCATATTGAGTTAGTTTTATGTTGAGTTTGGTTTAGGAAAATGGTAATGAAATTGTGCATTTTGAGATCTAGGGTTCTTGTTTCTTGTGAATATGGGATTGGATACTTTTTCATGTTGTCAAGTGTTAGTTGTTGCATAAAATCAAATTGAGTAAGTTCTAGGGTGATTGGATAACTTTTCATGTTAGTTGTTGTATAAAATCAAATTAAGTGAGTTTTTATAAAATCAAATTGAGTAAGTTTTAGGGTCAATAAAAATAGGTTTTGTGTTGGCATGATTAACCAGTTTAGCTAATCATGTAAACGGTTAACGTGTTTATGACCCAATTAACCCTTTTTTTTATGACCAGCAACCCGATTAACATGTTATGCTCGCGTTTCACAATTTTAAGAGTGTGTAGGTTATGGTTGACGAATAAAAATATGGGTTGTACGTGTTCGGGTTCAACGATTCAGCCTGCCAACCCTTCACAATTGACTTGTAACATTTGGTTATAGAATAAAAAATATGATTATCAACTACACACCATATATGATGAACTGCTTAAAATTATCATGTATGTTTGGTTGTATGTTAGGTCTTCACAAGTAACATGGGGAAGAAATCTGAACCAACCATAACAAAGTGCAAGAATTCTGAGAACTGGACTATGGTTACATTTAAGCCCGATTTATCGAAATTTGGCATGATATGTCTTGAAGAGGATGTTGTTGCTTTGATGAAGAAGCGTGTGGTTGACTTAGCGGGTTGCCTTGGAAAGACTGTCAAAGTGGAACTAGACGGAAAGCGGGTACCACCTAAAACATTTGAAGACTATGTAAAGCTTTATCTTGAACAATCACTTGATACCCTCAGGTTATTTTCAACATCTTTGGCAAATAACATGTCTTACGTTCCGCTTACAATGTTACTATGATGATACTAAGAATTTCTCATTTTATAGGATTTATGAAAAGGTTAGTGATAGATAGGAGATATGTGTTAGTATGGCTGATGGGCATTTTGAGCAGGTATATGTTTTTTTCTTTGAGTTTATCACAATATTGTTCAACTGCTAACTAATGTTTATATATCTTATGTCAACTTCTAATCAGGTCAGTTTTGTGAATAATATTGCGACAATCAAGGGAGGGACTCATGTCGATTATATAACCAATCAAATTGCTAATCACCTTGTAGCCGTTGTAAAGAAACAGAACAAATATGCTACTATCAAAGCACACAATGTAAAGAACTGCTTATGGGTGCTTGTTAATGCTCTTATTGATAACCCTGCTTTTGATTCGCAAACAAAAGAGACATTGACAATCAAATCAAGCAGTTTCGGGTCAACATGTGAACTCTCACCAGAGTTCTTGAAGAAAGGTAAGTAGATGCCAATAATTTTAATTTTTAGAATTAATGTATTATAGAAATAAGGTTTTTATTTTTTATATATGTGTTGCAGTTGCCAAATCTGATGTGGTGAAAAAGGTTATGTCATGGGTACAATTTAAACAACATAATGACTTAAAGAAAACTGATGGTAACAAAAGGGGAAACTTAACATTTCTAAGCTTGAAGAGGCTAATTTTGCTGCTACGAATAATTCGGATAACTGCACTTTGATTTTGACAGAAGGAGATTCAGCAAAAGCTCTTGCAGTAAGTTTATATTGTACTTTCTGTTCTTAAACAAACATATATAATAGTACATGTTTATTCATAAGAAGATTGTATAATACGACCAACGTTTACTTGCAGATGTCTGGATTATCTGTTGTGGGTCAAGATTATTATGGTGTGTTTCCACTGAGAGGTAAATTGCTGAATGTGAGGGAAGCAAGTCCTAAACAGTTGCATGAAAATGCTGAAATTCATAACAATAAAAAGATTCTTGGGCTCCAGCATGGTAAAACTTATGACAATGTCAAGTCTCTAAGATATGGACATTTAATGATCATGGCTCATCAAGTTTGTGTCGAAATCTTTACAAAACCCGATATTGATGATGTATCATTCTACTGAAACATTATATTTTGTGTAGGATCATGATGGTTCACACATCAAAGGGTTGTTGATCAACTTTCTTCACTCATTCTGGCCATCTTTGCTGACAGTTCCAGAATTTGTGTTAGAGTTCATTATACCGATTGTCAAGGCAACAAATAAGAAGACAAAGAATGTTATCTCGTTTTATACGATGTCTGAATACGAGGCGTGGAAAGAAAATCTTGGCCACAAAGCAAGAGAATTCAAAATAAAGTACTATAAGGTTTGTTTATGCAAGTTATGACTCATCAACCATTCTAACTGTCTGTTATTTTCACTTGTAAAATTTTCATTATGTTTTAGGGGCTGGGAACAAGTAATGGTAAAGAGGGTGCGGAGTATTTTGCTGATCTTGAAAAAAAGCATAAAAAATATTTTGTTTGGGTTGATGCAGTGTTGTAGAAAGCGCTAGGCGGTAGCTAGGCGGTCGAGTACCGCCTAGCATTTAATCGGGATTAATCGATTTGTAATTTCTTTAATTTATATATATATATACACATTTGTATGAAAATAATACTTTCAAATCCACATTAATACTTCATAATTTATAGAATTCAAACTTAGTTATAACAAAACAAGTACTTATAAATCCTTTTTTTTTTTTTTTTTTTTTTGACCACGAGGCTTTGGCTGAGTGGTCACCCCTAGGCTCTTAGTTCCCTGTGGTTCTCCTTGTGAGTGACCCGGGTTCGAATCATAGGGTTGGCAGTTTTACCCCAGTGGTTTCAGATGATAGGGGGTTTCTGCCAGATGGTTTCAGGAGGGGGTGTCCTGGTTTCACGGAGGTCTGTGGAGACGACCTTGGACGTGGGCCCGAAGGGGTAGGTTACACGTGAAACCTGGTTCGCCTGATTGATGCTGTTCAAAAAAAAAATAAATCCTTTTTTTCGATTTTGACCGATTTTTTTTTATTTTGACCGATTTTTTTCAATTTTGACCGACTTTTGACCGATTTTGACCGATTTTTGACCGGCTTTGACCGATTTTTGACCGGCTTAGACCGATTTTTACCGATTTTTTTCGCCTAGATTTTCTATCGATTAATTGACCGCCTAGCCGAAATTTCCAAGGAAAACTACCGCCTAGCGATTAATCGCCGCCTAGGCGACCGCCTAGGCCGATTTTTACAACATTGGGTTGATGATGAAGATGGTGATGCAATCGAGCTTGCCTTTAGTAAAAAGAAGATTGAGGCAAGAAAGACCTAGCTGCAAGCACTTCAGGTCTGGACATCGTATGATTAAAATTTAAAACAATTATTTTGATAACAATTTAAATCTTGCAAGAAATATTTCTTTATGCAGGCTGGTACCTATTTTGATTCAAAGGAGAAACATATCCCGTATCATGACTTCATCAAACTTATTCTGTTTTCAATGGCTGATCTTCAAAGATCAATTCCATCAATGGTGAATGGACTAAAACCATGCCAAAGAAAGATTTTATTTTGTGTTTTCAAGAAGCCCATTTTCCAGGAAGTTAAAGTTGCTCAATTCAGTGGTTATGTCTCTAAGCACTTTGCTTATCATCATGGTGAGCAGTGTCATGTCAGTACCATAATTGGCATGGCCCAAAATTTTGTTGGTAGCAACAATATTAACCTTCTTTACCCGAGCGAGCAATTTGGTACGCGTCAAATAGTAAGATATACACATGTATTTTGACAAATCTTTGTAAGTTTTATCTGTACCAACATTACATGCTAAAAATTTTATTCACAGGGTGGGAAGGATCATGCAAGTGGCAGATATATCTACACCAAGCTTTCTCCAATCACACGCCATCCTTTTCATAAGGCGGATGAACTTTTACTTGATTACCTGAATGAAGATGGACAGTCCATTGAGCCTACATGGTAATATATTATCTTTGTGTGTTTGACCATGTATAAGATACTTTTATCTATTATTGTTATTATTTAAATTATTTCTTTTAACAGGTTTATTCCAATTATACCAATGGTTCTGGTAAATTGAAGTGAAGAAATAGGGACAGGTTGGAGTACATTTATGCCAAATTATAATCCACGAGATATCATTGCTAACCTAAAGCGCCTATTGAATGGTGAACAAATCGTGCCTATGGATCCATGGTATAAATGGTTCAAAGGAATTATTTAGAAAACAACATCAAAGGATACCGGATACACCACTATAGGAATTTATGAAGAAAATAAGGACAATAATTCTCTTAATATCACTGAGCTGCGAGTAAGGAGGTGGACTCAAGAATACAAGGAATTTTTGGAGGCGGCTTCACTTGTGACGCCCACTCCCAGACTTGGCACTAGGAGGGGTCACTCATTGGATTTACTCATGAAAACGTGGCACAACAGAGATAAGCAGCGGAAAATTTAAAACTTTTATATATTATATAAGCCAAGTACGTAAAGTAATTGAGATAATTTACAATTTATCTATATAGCGACTAACTATATCCGTCTTTATTTATCTACAACTAGCCAGCATATTCATCAGCTTCCTCTATAGCTTGCCCGATCATTCTCTTATCACGAGGGCTCCGCCCTTGCTCCCAGACGTCTCACCTAAACCTGACATACATATGGTTTTGGGAAAAGGTCAGCTTACGCTGGTGAGTTCTACATTTTAAAAACGTTACCTCGTTTGTGAGGTTACCTTTGTACCTGCAAAATCCCTTTTTACAACATTTATCAAGTATGACACATAACAAGTTATAACATAACATCATAATCATACACGTTTCTATAGAAAACATCTACCTCAATAACTTTTAACTCCTACGACCTGAATTCCATACATCTCTATATCTTCTGGTCTCGAATACTGCTCGAGTGACTTTATTGGAAGCCCCCAACCTCAGTACCGACAACCGCTCCATTTCATCTATACCTTCCCGGTCTCGAATATTGCTCAGGTGACTTCATCTGGAAGCCCCCAACCTCAGCAACGACAACCTTCCTACATTTCGTTCTTCCAGTTTCGAATACCGCTCAGGTGACTTCATCTGGAAGCCCCCAACCTCAGTATCGACCTCTGTTCACGTAACCTTAATTCTTTAGACGTTCCATTCTATCAAACATATCCTTAACCACCACAGTACTACTACCCGCCCCTAGTTAGATATCCAGGTGACTCACGTGTGCTAATAAACATGATAATGTACTCATATACTGCAACAAATGATCATCCCCTAATTTACCTAGGTGTATGTATACAGGATGTACCAGCGGCGTATCCTCCACACTTTCGATATACCAGGTAATTATACTACCATGCTTGTATACAGATTGTACCAGCGGCGTATCCACCGCATAATAATATAGCAAATGCATCACCTGTTCTCATATAATCATACATTCTCACTTGTACGTTTATTAACAAACCCTTATCATTTGGATACCTAGTTTCAAAGCAAATATAGCACATAACTCTAATAATCATTTCATATGCATTATTCTATCATCATCATTTCATATATAATACTAACACGTATAACTACTTGTAAGCATCTTTGTATCATTTCAAACAGTTCATCAATTCATCAGTTAAGATAATCAAACTTTCAGATAAAAGCATTTAACTCAAATACTTTTTAAGTAAACAGTTGAACATTGTATGTATATCAGCCCGAAAACATTAAAGCGTTTAAAACATTTAAAAGTGGGCTCGCAGAACTCACCTTATCTCTTTACTCGTTAAACTGGGACAGAACCTCCGACAGAATCCTTCGGTTAACCTAATTCGCGTATCGTATGGTATTAACGCAAGGTTTAACATTATAAACATATCTTATGTTTATTTATCTCTTACATTATCTTAATAATATCTAATTATTAAGGTTTACTTCTATTAAGGTCAAAATAACCAAAATGCCCTTATAGGCAAAATATCTCTTTTTAATTGATAATATGAAGACGCGCATTCCTATAAGCAAACGCTCACTCCGGGATCGCCCAGGGAGGTATGCCATTTCCCAGTTGGGATTTATGCGACACCCTCGCTATGCCAAAAACCCCAGTGTACAGGCGCCTACCCTTCCGGTCCGCACGAACTTCTGATATCCGATTAACTTGGTATTTTCAATACTTTATCATTACCCATTTTAACTTCATATATACTTATTATATATATAAACATGTTACCATACCAAAATTCAAGTCCCCATACCCTCCAGATTATTTTATATTAATTAATCTTATTTAGAAACCCTAATTTCATGAATTTCTCGTTTTATTATCAAAACTCATTTTTATTCATAACCAACTTAGGGTATTATCCATTATAACATTTTATAATATCCTTCAAAAGACCGAAGCTTATTTCAACATCGTTTAGTCAATTTGGGCAGAACAACGTTATGAAAACCCTAATTTTGACTCGTTAACAAAACCTTTACCAAACCTTTTCCAATTGTGAAATAAACTTAGGGAATTATTAAAACACATTAAATTAGGATTACCTACAAAAATTCAGACCTTAATTCCCACCCGATCACCCGATTTGAGCAGAATAACCTCAAGAACCCTAATTTTACATCATTTTTAGAAAGCATACTTAGAAATCGAATTAGCAAAAACTGAAAGAGGTTATTGTTAAGTATACCAAATAAGGGGTGACTGCAGAATTTCGGCTTCTAACTCTTCTCCGATTGCTCGTATTGCTCCGGCGAAGTTTCTGGTTCGTTTTAGGGTTTTTGGGTTATGAATCAGTGAATTGGCGAGGATTTCTGTCGAAGTGAGCCTTCTATTTATACTCATCTTGGTCGTGGGAGGTTCTAGCACGTGTCTATGGTGACTATTGATCGAAATCTGACGTCTGGAGATGCCAAACGTAGTGAACAAGTTGAATACGTGGTCAAAAACGGACCTGGAACAATTCTGCAGAAAACAAGACCCTCGCGTATCGCGCAGGGTTTCTAGGAGTGGCTCGCGATACGCGAGCCTGTGGGTTCCGGCCAGAATTTGGTTTTTGGCATATTTAGCCCTTCTACTTAGGTTTAATGCATTCTAGCCCCCTATACTTCTAACCTTTTATCATTTTATGTACCAAAACATTATGGGACATATTTATAACATTTTCTAAGGTTTCTAAGGCTCGGGATTCGTACGATAACATATATATACATTTATATATATTTTCTTTATTATTTGCTAAATTACGTTTTAGCCCCTCAAACTTTACAATACTTATCATTTCATGTTATGAATCATGTTAGGATATAGTTATACTACATTCTAAGCCTTGAAATACTTATAATAATTATAGATACGTATAATATCCGTATACGTTTATATCTTTGCATAATTTACACTTTTAGCCCTTCTAATTTTTCATTAACTATTAATACACGTATTCACATGTATATATCTATCAATTCACACATATATCATCATGTTATTCGTATATACATATATCCATCTCATATTTTACTTTCTTTATCGTTTAACACATCTGTTTATGCATTTTTCATCATTTTAGCTATAGAATACGTAGTTCTAACACATGCAATCTATCTAATGCATAGTTTACCACATTTATCAATCAAACTCACGTAGTGATAATATAAACACGTATTTACTATATCTATCACATATTTATGAAATTTGGGGTGTTACAGCTTCACTTGCAGGGAAGGACAAGGAGCCGTTTATTGAGATGGATTAATCAGTTCAAGTCTTGAAACTAATAAAGTTTTTTTTTTAGTTAATATTGATAACTTCTTATTTTACAGGAATATAATGCTCATAAAGATGACACCACTGTGCATTTTGAAATCATCATGACTGTAGATAAGATGAACAAAGCAAAACAAGAGGGGTTGTTGAAGAAGTTTAAACTAACCACCAATTTAAGCACAAGTAACATGCATTTGTTTGATGCTAATGGTGTGATTAAGAAGTATGATACCCCTGAACAAAGTAAGTTTGACAAGGATATAACAAAAAGAACAGTTCTTTAATCTTTATTAGTTTGTTGACTGCTCAGTTTCTTTGTCATTGCAGTTCTTGAGAATTTCTTTCACCTTCGTCTTGACTTTTATGAGAAGCGGAAGGTAAGTTAATAACTTTATGTTTGATAGTTTATTTTTAACCCGGTTCTTATTACCCCTTTAACAAGTTAAAGATAAAAGTGACCTGAATTGATCCATCCATAGATATGGTTTTGTACCCTACTCTAATCAAATTGTGGTTATGGATGACAGACTGCCCTACTTCGCGAGCTAGGAAAAGCATCATTGCAGCTGGAAAACAAAGTACGGTTTATAAAGGAGGTTGTTGAAGGAACACTTGTTGTTAGCAACAGAAAGAAAGCCAAATTATGTGCTGAACTGAAAGTCAAAGGTTACACACCATTACCAAAAGAAGCTGTTTTAGAAGCATCAATTGCAGGGGTAGTTGATCATGTTGAAGGAAGTGACGAAACTGAAGACGGTTCAGATCCAGAAACCGCTGAGGTGGCGGTGGAAGAAAAGCCTGTTGGGGGCACCGCCAGCAAAACGATCCCTAGAACAGAGTATGATTACTTGCTGTCAATGGCAATCGGAACCTTGACCTATGAGAAGATGCAACAACTATGGAATGAAAGGGATACAAAGAAGGCTGAGTTTGATGAACTCACAAACACCCCTTCCAAGTCTTTATGGTTGAGGGATCTTGATGCGCTTAATAATCAACTTGATGTATGTTTCATGTTTTATATTAAAAAAAATACCTTTTTCTGGGATTTTTCTAAATTTTTATTAATTTTTTGTTGTGTGATTAGGAACAAGACAAGAGAGATGCCAAAGATGAAGTAGAGAGAGGGAAACAACAAGAAAAGGCTAGGGCTAAGGGTCTTGGAGGTGGTAGGAATGCCATGAAAAAATCGTTGCCACATCAACAGTTGTTACTCAACCAATGGACACATCAACCAATTCTTCCATGGAGACTGGTATTTCAACAATCAACAGTCTACTTTCTATATGTTTTATATGTATCAAACTAATTTTTGTTTTGATTGCTTCTCAGGTAATGTTAATGTTCCTGCTCCTAAACCAAGAGGCAAAGCAGCAGGCCCGAAGAAAGCTCCAGCAAAGAGCAAAGTAGGAATCATCGTAAAACTTGTAATTTCATGAACTATTGTTACAACGTGATCATGCTAATAATAAATCTTTTTATATTGTCATCAGGGAAAAGCTACCTTGGTAGACGAATAAGATGAGGAAATCCCTTCACTAGCAGAGCGTATGGCTAAACAAAATTTGCATTCTATGCAGGATGACAATGAAATTGGCGAGCTGGAAGATCGATTAGCCAAGCATAACATTGAATCATCTCCTGATCTAGAAGGTACACACCTTGTTTGTATTCGATTAGTGGTAAAATAAATCTTTGTCTTCCAAGTTTCACATTAATATAAAAAATAACTGAAGTTCCGAAAAAGAAACCACCAACTAAAAGAGCGGCTGCTGCCAGGAAGAAGGCTACCATCATCTCTAACGATGATGATGAAGACGAAGACGAAAATGACATGAGTAAATGTTGATGTAAAACACTGTGTTTAATCGAGAGTGTGGAGATGGTATTTTGAACCAAAACACTTAATTTGATATCAATAATTTACGGAACCTTATGGAGATGGTATTTTTTAATCACACTATTTGATATATGGTTGCTGTTACTATTTAGATTGTAGTCTCTGTTAACTCTTTTTAAATATTACAATTTAATATTATTTGAAGGGGAGGAAAAAATTTACTACAGTTTTGACGAGGTAGAAGACGATCACAACTTCTATATGATCGAGTTCTTAAACTCGATACCTGTGAGTGGTTTTCCGACTCATAAACTTCGACTAAAATTTGTATGCCCCATAATATTGTTGCGGAATATAGATCCATCACATGGTCTATGTAATGGCACAATATTAATTTGCAAGGGTTTCCAGCGTAATGTTATTGATGCCGAAATAGCTGTTAGCCAACATATTGGAAAACGCGTATTTTTGCTAAAAATCCCTTTGTCTCTGTCTGAATAAGACATGTCCCCGTTCAAACTAAAAAGAAAATAGTTTCCCATTCGTCTTAGCTTTGCCATGACAACCAATAAAGCTCAAGGTCAAACAATTTCGCACGTTGGTGTTTACCTACCGGATTCTGTATTTTCTCATGGGCAACTTTACGTGGCATTGTCAAGAGGGATATCACGCGAAATTACAAAGGTATTAGTGCATATGGCCAAAGACTTTAGACAAGACGGGGTATACACCTCAAATGTTGTCTATCGGGAGATGTTACGTGATCAATGAGCTACATGTTTTTTAAAACACCGAAATAACCTCAGTTGTTTTATGATCTTGCACGTCCTAAATTATTATTATTACTTCAACGGCCACACTTTGTTTTGTGTTACGTGTTTTATGGGCTACATGTGTAAGTTACTGGACTGCTATGTGTCTTAAATTAATATTCATTCATTACAAAATAGTAAAAGTGACATATTTGTTTTTTTCCCTACATTAATTAGAATGTCGCTAAACTTGGACGAAATCAACAATATTCCAGGTAGCAATATAACATTTAAAATTGTAGTTTGGGTTATCTGCCCACACTAAATATTTTAACATTCATTGTTTTGATAAAACTAATGTAATACCGTTAACATTTTTTTCAAGTGGCTCCTTCGTTAGAGGAAATTTAGGTGACACCTCATTCCATGTCTGATGAAGAGTGGTGGGCAAACTTTGGTGATGAGGTCATCAAAATTTGAATCGCATACGACACAAATTGACCTCCTTAATGATATCTTAAAACCATGTTAATGACTTCTATCTTAAAACTCTTTTAGTTTTAAATTACTATGTTTGTGACCAATATATATCAAATCGGGTGTACGTTGTTATTTGTTTAAGTTATACAAGGGTATATAAATTAAATCGATGATACGAATGGGAAAACTAACATACGTACATGGGCAAATTTATGTAGAGTCGAGAGGGGGAAAACCCCCCGCTAGATTTATCTTAGTAGTTGAATATCTTTGATATATTTTAGAAGGCCCCTTTCTAAGTATGCTTAGAGGCCCTTGATTGATGTCCGATTACAAGATTCAGAGAAAAGAAACCAAGAAAGAATAAAAAAAGCTTGATGAACTTTCATGGAACAGAATTAAGTTCCAGAGGAGAAATGAAGAAAAAGGGTAATTATGTGAGAGAATATCATTAAAAAATGGTTTGAGAAATGTAAATAGTGAGAGTTGACAAGACGACAAGATGTTGTACTTTAAAATTAAATGTAATTTCATACTAGTAGACCTTTAGTTCAATTAAAATTACAAAAGAAACCTTTTAGTTTATTTAAGCTTTAAACATTCCTACAATTAATCATCTTAGATTAGTTGTAAGTTAAATTTTATAGTTAGCTAATACCTTTTACAGTGAACAAAATAATCGCGAACATTGTATATATAATTTGTAATATTTATTAATTATAAAAAGATTTAGTTAACGGGTTTTATAAAGGGTTGGGTTCTATAGAAAATCAATATTTTGCAAAAAACCAAAAAACTAAGAAAAAAATTATTATTTTTAAAACTTTTTTATATGTTTCTTTTATGATTTTAAGAATACTGGAAAAAAGGAAAAACTATAAAAACATTTTTGGGTTTTTTAAAAAAAATAAAATAAAAATTTGGATTTTAGCTTGAAACTAATAATGCACTATGCAACAATAATATAAAATTGGTTTATGATTGTCAATTCTTTGTTTTTTACATTATTTGCATAAACACGTCCATATTTAAGTTAAGTTTCTTCTTTTTAAGTAGTTTTAGTTATAATGAATTATGCAATACTATTAGTACTATTACATGATGCACTAATAAAAAATCACTAAACTTTTTATTTTTTAAATTTTTTTCCCATAAATAAAGCTAATAAAATGATAGACTTTTTTGTGAAATTCTTTTTAAAAATTATAAATATATGAAAAAGTTATAGAGAAAAAAATGTTGGTTTTTTGGTTTTCTGAATAATTATTGGTTTTCTGTAGATCTTTTCCCTTGAATTTGATTCCTAAAAAGATTAATATGTTTTATTAACTTTATAGTATGATTGGTTTAAAATGGATATTTTTTATATTAAGTTGTATTTTCCTTATTTATTTACTTTGTGTAACTTATTATAAGGCTGCCCGTAGTGGGGCGTTACTGGGCGAAAAAGAGCCCTATAACGCCCCTCATAACGCCCACCCCCACTACGGTGGGGCGTTATGGGGCGTTATAGGTGAAAATGGGGCGAGGGGCGTGAGGGCTTTAACGCCGAGAAAAGTGAAGAGGCCAAAAAAAGGGTCGTTCAACGGCTCGAAATATAGCCGTTATATATATATATATATATATATATATATATATATATATATAAATATATATATATTTTAATTTTTTTAACCCATCTTTTTACCTATATATACCCCTTTTTTTTTAAACTTTCACACACCACAACAACTCTTCTCCTCTTCTACCTTTCTACTCTTCTAGTTTTTATAAAAATGTTTCCTAACCAACCCAAAAACCAACCTAACTCTCGACCTAATAATACCGGCGAGAACGAAACCGATCAAAACCTATGGCAAATGTTTATGAACATGCCTTCCCCTCAATTCCCGCAAAGAAACCCCGTCACCCAACCTTTCCCGAACCAATTCACAAACATGAACCTTTATAACCAAGGTTTTTCCCACTTCTCCCAACCACAATTTGGAGCTTATCAACCCCCTCCATTTCAACCACCCCCTCAATTTCAACCTTCTCCACCCGCTCAACAAAGTCTAACTCCTCGACCATCTCAACCTTTCTCTCTTCAAGATGATGACGATGAAGTCGTCCAAGAAACACAAGAGGTTGGTGGATCTCAACCAAAACCCAAAGCGAAAGGAAGGGGTAAACGATCTCACAAGAAAAAAGAGGTCGAATCGAGGGAGAAAAATGAGATTCAATTTTGGAACGATGACGAGTGTTACGCTCTTTGTCGAGCGTACATTGAAGCTTCGGAGAACCCTACAAAAGGTTACTTTTAAAAAAAAAATTGTTATATATTTTCTTTAAAATAATTTGTTTTAACTAACTTTTTATTTGTTTTTTTTTAGCAAACAATCAAGATATGAAGGAATTTTGGGACGAGATTCGGTCCAAGTTTTTCGGGTTGATGGGGAAGGGCGAATACCGAAACCCGGATTCGTTGTCGGGAAAATGGAGAGAGATCAACAGAAGATGTCAAGCTTTCTCGAACTATTATGATCGGTGCAAATCTGGTTGGGCGAGTGGTGCGAACGACTACGACATTTACGAGAGAGCGGTGGGCGAATACGAAGCGGAGCGTGGTCGTTTCGGCCTCATGAAGTGTTGGCGGTTTCTCTACCAAAGCGAGAAGTGGAGATCGAAAGCGGATATAACGACACGTCAAACCCGAAAAAGCAAGAAATCCAAGACGTCGTCTTCCGCCGGTCCCGAGTCGTTTGACTCCACCGCTCGAACATTCAATATTAATTTGAATGATTCGGACAATGATGATGAGGATGATGCTCCGACTCCACCCGTGGAAACTACTAGTGGGAGGCCAAGAGGTCGAGATTTCACGAGGGCTAACCGTGGAAAGGCTCCGGTCACCGAATATCACGCGGTGGTGGCCGAGAGTATTCAAGATCTTGCACGGTCGAAAAAAAGCAAGTTGAGCAAATCGACGATTATCAACTCGACAAGGATCTCGAGTTCCTCGCCCAAAAACCGCCTGAAAACGGTGATCCGGTTTACCTCGCCCTCTATAACAAAAAGAGGGAACGAATCAAGGCAAAATACAAAATCACCGAGTAGTATTTTTTTTAAGTAGTTGTATGTTTTATTTTAATTAAGATGTATTTTTTTTAAGTAGTTGTAATTTTTATTTTAATTAAGTTGTCCTTTTTTTTTAAGTTGTAATATTTATTTTTAATGAAAGTAGATTTTTTTAAAAAAAAGTTAAAGGAAAAAAAATAATAATTAAGTAATAATGGTGGTGCTTTATGGGGGCTTTATCCATTACACCATAAAGCCCCATAAAGCCCTTGCCCAGTCATCGTCCACATGTCAGTTAATGCCCCATTTGGGGCTTTATGGGGCCTTAACCACTACACATAGCCTAATTGCTCGTATGATTCCGGAAAACATTCATATATACTTTCTTTTTTCATATTTAGTTAATTATATTTTTTTTTATCGAGGTATTGTTTGAAGGAACCTCTTTATTCTACTAGATAGAGGTAAGGTATTCTCTCATCTCATAATCTCCATATCTTATTTGTACTTGTGGGATTTCACTATTTACGGTTGTTATTGTATTATTAATTTTTAATAAAAGCATATTGTATATATATACAATAGACAAAGGGGACTTATGGATTTGTGCCATTTTTTTTCCCAGCTCAAAACATTTTTAATATGTATATATTGTTTTTAAATATTTTATCAGATGTGGCTTTGCTCCAGTGGTGTGTGTTTGAAATGATAACCTACAAACCCGAGTTCGATTCCAGCGAGCAGCGACAATTTTTTTTATATTTCTTTTCCCTGCCCTAAATCAACACCATCACAAGTCATGAGTATACCATGGATTTTTCATCGATGATATTCGGTAGCCAACAAATAACTGATGACACGAAACGACGACATATAGAAACCATTGATGAATTACAGTACAGTAGTATTCAAATACAAATGACAAAAAGAATTGCTGTTGTTCCATAGCCTCTACTGCTTGAACTCATACTTGCAATCGCCATAGCCTGCAAATTATAATCAACCAAAAAAATAACACCCAATTACGTACCAACCGAAATCATAAGAAATTCGATCATGAACAACACTTAACATACTTGGATCCGTTACAGCAATGATTGCGGACGCCTTGAAGTCACAGTTCCAATAATTTCTTCCATTCCCCTGGTAGTAGAGATTCATCGCGACCGAAGCTTTGTTAACTAGCTTCTGTGGTTCATAACACGACCCTCCTGGTCGAATGATTTTGCAGTCGACGTAAGTGAACGCGTATTCGATGTTGTTCTGTAATTCTTCATCTGATGTTGATGGCTTCACGACACACCAAGCTCCCTAAAAATGCCATTGTCAATAAAAACATATAACGTACGTTAAAAAGAAGAAACACCAAATAAATACTAATCGATCTAACACCGTTGTCAAATTGATAAAGACGGACCCCACTGAAAAATATGTGGCTTTTTTGACAAACGCTATCAAGGATATGATGTACGTCCGTCCGTCCGTCGGGCCTAGGTCCGTAAGGTGTGAGATTAGAATTGTTAAAGGGGTTATATATATGCTGTACCTGCCCTGGTGCTTGTCCTTTTGCTAATTTCATGAATACACCACCTGCAAATTATTAATATTAATCAATTTCCATTATGATTATATATAGTGGTTGCAAGTAATTAAGGAGATAAACGATCGATTCAATTTCACGTGAATAATAAACCAATAGTTATAATAAGAAAAATTGTTTAAGGAGGATCATATCATATATATATATATATATATATATATATATATATATATATATATATATATATATATAGTTAATTTAAACAACCGGCCGGCCTGTTGATTGTAAAAGCCGAGACATTTATTTATACGGATTTGAAAAGGAGTTAATGAATGATCGAGAAAGGCTGATTACCGGAGATGATCAGGAAGAAGAAGAAGATGATGAAGAGGAAGCGGGGAGGCGTTACGGTGGTCATGGCAGTTTCCGGCGGTTACTAGAAAGCAATGGGGTGTGATTCACAACCACTGGCAACCATCTTTCTTTCAATATACTAGCCACGTACATCTCTCTATCTCTCACATCTTTCTTATCTCATCTCATCTTTAAAGGTTTTCTCTCTACAAATGGGTTACATCTTGAATCGAAGATGAGATCGTTGGCCGATGTTCATCGCTGCAGATCTGAAGCAAAAGCAGTGAGCTTTAATCGTTGCTCTGTTTCCGTATTTCGGAAGTTTAATTTCATTAGGTTTATGTGTGATTGTGAACTAGGTTTATTTGATTATGCAAATTTAGAACATCATTTGTCTGTTTGTGTAGGTATGTAAATGGGTAGAAGATCTTGGCCTGAAACGGGCTGCTGTTACAAATGCTCCAAGATCAAATCCTGAGTTGCTGATTTCAATGCTTAAACTTCAAGATTTCTTTGAAGTCATCGTTCTAGCTGAGGAATGTGCAAGAGCAAAACCTTTTCTGATCCTTACCTGAAGGCTTTAAATGCACTTAAAGTTTCACCAAATCACACATTTGTGTTTGAGGTAAAGATTTTTAATAGGTAGTGAATGACTTCATAAATTTCTTACATCCAAATGGTAATGGTCATAAGACTCATAACTGAATAACAGTTTATAAATGATCATAAAAAATCTCTGGATAGTAAATTTAAAAATGGAACATAAGAATTCTTTCTTTTCCAGTGATAAAAAAATGAGACATTACCTAGACGTATTTTTAATCACACACTGAAGTTGAGAGGCGGGTGAAGGGTGCCTGATGTATGAAAAAAATAAGACAAATGTATAGCTTATCTTACATACATTTTACTATCAAAGAAAAAACAACAAATCAAGGTATGGTTGCATATTGTTGTTCAGATGGTGAAGTTTTTAATTACTAGATGTGTTTTTTTTTATAAATATAATCAATAAATCGCTCAATCTTTTTGTGACCCGACTCATATTTGTCGTGATCAAGCATTAACAGTGGTCTGGGTTTGTATGTGGAGAAGATGTAGGAATACTGGGGTCTTGATGGACCTCCCTTGCTATTTCATGATGCCCACACTATATTATAAATACGAACATTTCTATCGAGTGTAGTTTACTATTTTGTTGGTGTAGTTATTTAGTTTTAATAAAATTCTCATCATCAATTATTTCAAGCTAATTAGAATATCATTATTAGTTTATTATTTGTAGCTTTTCTGTCTATAGGATTGATATTTAGTTTTTACATTATCCATACTTTACCATAGTAAACACACTTGCAAATCGTGCATGGCCAGTTCCTTCGGTGTTAACCATTTTACAACTTTAAAACTTATTTCAGACACTTTGGCTATTAAGTATAAACTTAATAGAAAGTTTAACAAAAGTAGGGCTGGAACTCAATTCTGTTACAGAAATAATCTCAAATCGAGCACATGTAAATGATAACAGTTATAGGTTTATATTAACAACTATTTAATAGAAAATGGTAATCCCAATAGGTGTATGACAACAATGCTTTGTACTTTTGTCCATCGACAGGCACACCGATAGTTATCCTACATTCCACTTTGGTTTGTAAAAAAACTTTACTTAATGTTTTCGGTTATCTGAATAATTATTGTACGTTATGCTATCTTAGACTAATAAATGATATGCTTATTTACATAAAATCCTAGATACCGCAGCAACGCGCGGTCGATTTCTAGTTAGTTGTATTCATATGAATTTATTTGAATAAATCTAAAGAAAATACTTTTATTTGCCGCACGTAAAAAAAAACATAACATAAATTTGGTGTGCCTTTGGGGGTATATGATCGAAAAGTTATCGGTCATAAGTTAATAACATTTATCGCATTATTAACCATTTAAGTTAATATTAGAACAAAACCTTAAGATTTTCTATTAGTGTTTTACTATTAAATGACTAGGTGATTGACTTATTCTTTATCATTCTTGCGAAAACACGTGATTATTTCCTTGCTAAAAAGAGATTTTTGACTCGACTCATTTTAACATGATTCGTTCGGCTTGACCCTTTTTCGTCCCCCTTGATGAAAACTTCTGGATTCGTCACTGCATAAGTACAATGGTGAATAAGAATTCATAAGAATATTGATAAACTACCATCGTGCTAATATTAACTAATATCACATAGTAAATTGTCGTGTGTAGAATCTGGGTATCTTCAACGATCGGATAGAAGCTCTAGGACGGATTGAAGAGGATAACAGACTACAAGGATGAACGAATGAGGATGGAAACTGTCTTCTTTACTGGAACCTGCACAAACAACAAACCGTTGTTCTTGGAGCGCAGGACAGGGTGTCCTGCGACCAAACTCCGGCGTGAGAATCAGTATGGGTTCCGGTGTGAGTAAGAGAAGAATGTAGAAGATTAGGGTAATCGAACTTGTCCATTTAACTGATGATTGATGAGTATTTATACTCATCAATCCTTGTCTTACTCTGGATTATGCGCCTACCACTGAAAGGTACGATCCGTGCTGACGTGGCCGTCCTTGTGTCCCCTCAGTGGAGGCCGTTAGTGGCCGTAACAACGTTGTAGGAATGTTTCTGACATTGTCATGTGTGTTGGGGTTTTACAGTGGGATCCGGGTTACCGATTTTAATTTTATTAAAACCGATTTATTAATTAAATTAATTCTCAATTAATTTGGCAGCGGAAACGATAAAACGCGGATGCAACCGTAACAGGATCAATCACCAGAACACGACAAACACAGAAAAATATATTTATTTAAAATAAATAAATAATTAAATATCTGATAAATTAGATATACCTTGGCGGGATTCGAGCAACCGCTCGAGACACCCGGATTCAACGGGCTCGCGCTAGGACGAACTGAGACGTCTGACTCGAACCTTCGAGACAGATCATCGACGACGGCATCGGCGGCGGCGACAGGCGACGGCGGCGGTAGTGGCGGCGGCGGTGGTAGGGATACCACCGGTGGTGGTGACAAAATCTTCTCCGTCGGAATGCCCACCGGGACCGATCCCACGACGAACGACTCACCGGAGATCAGAGGAGGGGCGGCGGCGGCGACGGACGGGTAGAGCGGCGCCGGCCACGACGACGTGACCGGACGCGGCGGTCTCGGCTGCGCCGGCAGCGCGAGAACCACCGGTCGGTGGTCGCGCGGCGGCGCGTGAGCGGCAGCGGCAGCTTGAGCCGCGGCGGCGGCTCGGGCTGCGGCTTCGACTTCGGCTCGGGCTGAGACGGCTTCGCTCTCGAGACGGGCACAGATACTGGCAAGACGAGGATCCATCGGAAATCACGAACGGATCACGGTGGTGGAGGCGGGGCGGTGACAGCGGTCGGCGGCGGCGGCGTGAGCCGGCTTCGGCTTGGCTTACGGCGCAGAGAGGGAGGGAGAGGAGATTAGGGTTTTGTTTTTGTGACGTCTTTTTAATCTATCTCCCTCCTCTCATTTAATATAAAATTCGCGGACCGGGGCCTGCGAACTGGGCCCGGTCGCGATCCACCTTTAGTCCACCAACCGATCAGTCTGTTAATCCGGTAACAACTGATCGGTTCGTCTTTTAATTACCGAGTAAGTTTGAACCGATAGATTTTGTCGATTTAAATAAATAATTAATATTTATTTAATTCACCATTTAGTTCGTTTATTTCTAATTAACAATTAATTAGATATAATAGTCCGTTGACCCGGGTGTAACTCTTACGGGTCAATATCGGTCGGGTTCGTTAATTTGTCGGGTCAGGACACCATATATCCAACAATGTGAGCGTTGGTCTGTTGTGCGAACTTCGGTAGGTCGAGTATCGACTGGCCGAAGTGAAGCAACCTTTGTCAAGTACTTCGGCATTTGTCATTGGCCGAAGGCATGTACTTGTACGTAAGTCAGGGTGTCATGTCCTTGCCGGAGTATGACCTTCGTGGAATCGCTTCGGCAGGTGACATGGACGGATGTTGCTGCTGCATGGTCGACCCTCGTATGGTGATTGAGGGTTCGACCTCTGCGTGGCCGAAGTTAGCTTCGACCGTGATGTGTGGTCGACCTTATTTAGGTCGAACCTCGTGTGTTGTATTGTTCGTTGAACATACACACGTCATCATCGTGCCACCACAACGCGTCAAAAGTTGACAAGTAAAACGATATAAACCGTCGCCACTACAGCAACAACGCGCGGAGACTATCCTAATTTACGATAATGATTCAGGATGTCTAGGACTTTGCTTACTATTAAGAAAAATAGTAAACCAATAAAGCGATCGATTTGATTTACCGCTTCGGGTTTAAAGATGTTCAACATACCATAATGGAAGGGCACATAATGAGATACCCGGATAATGCAGGGGGTCCAGCTTCATTTGTATGGATATCGCTTTAAACTCCGCAGCTAACTTTGAAAGGACCTTTGCGGCCAATCGTTCTCTCCATCAAGGGCTCAAATCAACCACAGATTTGCTACATGTAAAACCCTAATCCCCTTACTTCAATTCGTTTCCCTTTCGTTATCATCTTTATTTTTCTGTTTTTTTATTGCTGTTGCGTGATTGCTCAATAGTTCTTCCCTGAAAGTTGCACCATTCGCACACAAAAATTTGCACAATTTCAAGTTGGAATACCTCTTTTCAGATTGTAATTATCACATATTGTTGATGCTCACGATTTTAGTTTATGCTAATTGGTGGCTATTGCATGCTTTCTGATGATGTTTTTGCTGAAAGAATGAGATTTGTGGAAGTGGTTATCTTGTAATTGACTAAGTTTTGATAGAGTCTAAGTTACTTGTTGACGATTTGACAGTAAGCAATAGGTGTTAATCATAATCTAAGTTACTTATCATTGTGAAACGCAAGTTGATTTTATTAAAAAAAAGTAATTAATAACTTCTAGATTATTTTGAGGCAATACAGTTAGAGTCTGATATACACCACCTAATAAATTTGTTATGCACCGTTACTTATTTACAAATGATTGTCAATTTTGAAGTAGATAAGTAGCATTTTGACCTATAAAGGGACTGCATCTCTTTTCTGAAATATGAGAAAAAATTCAAGTTTACATTGAATTGAATATCCCTGTTTCAGTATTATCAATTATGTATTTCTTAGTTTGCTATTGCAACTAAATTAAACTTATCTGCTATTATTAGCTTTAAACTAGACTTTATGCTACAGTGCATTTCTGTTCTAGCATGTTGAGTCTGAAATTTTAGTAGCAAGCCAGCATACTGGTATTGTTTGTTTCTAACTGTAGGAAATTAGGAATTGTCGAATTGAAGACATTAGTTGGATTTAAGCAGCACTCATGTTAGGTTAGGTTTAGACACTGTTGATATTAGGAAATCCTTCTTAATTCTAGTTTCATCCGATTGATAGGTTCATGAAAGTGCTGCTACCATCTAAGTAGAGGGACAATGAAGTCTGCTGGACATGCTTTGCTTTCTTCTTTTAAACCTCCTTATTGTTTTGCCCAAAAAAACTGTCGCAGATTGCCTTCAAGTTTAGTTTGTGGAATTTCAACTACTAAATCAAGGAAATTGTACACATACAATCAGAAGCATCAGCGACTTTCCAATTTCACTATGGGTGTGGAACAGTATTTACCTCCTTGGTTCAGGTAATTATCTATGATATGTTATAGTGTTACAAGTTAAGTTCATTTTTTGTTTCTTTACATAGTGGTTTTGACTAATTTGGTTACTTGTTCACAGTGTTGCCCCAATGATGGAGTGGACAGATAATCATTATAGGACAATGGCCCGCCTTATATCAAAACATGCATGGCTCTATACAGAAATGCTTGCTGCAGAGACAATTGTTTACCAGGAGAAGAATCTGGTACGCGTACCCGAGTGATTCAGTTGGTTGGTTGCACAAGTGTGTTCAGTACATGTGCAACAACTGATAATATGACAAAGCGGAGATTTTATTTACATAAAACTTATGAATGTACATGTGTCTGTGTTGCATATGTGTACATATTTGTGTGTATATGTTAAGAGTGATTAATTGGGTACTAATTTCAGGATAATCCAAACCCGAGAAGTCTATTATTTGTAATATTTTCCTTGTGTGTCTTTCTATCCTCCTTAAGTTCGCTGGAATAGTTGTTTTCAAATAAGAGGTAGAAAAATGGGCAGGTCCATCAGATTGAGTAACTTTTTTAACACATGTTAGGGCAAAAACGGGTAGTTTTCTGGTACATCTTGAAACGGGCTGGGTTGACTCAAACATGCTCTTTCTTTTTTTTTATTTTAATGTTTAAGAAATAATTAGCATATCAAATTTAATTATGAAACTTAGGTTACCTCAACAATGATCTAATTTATTGAATAGTAGGTTTTAATCATTATAAATAATACTTTCGTTGTTGACCTTTTCGTTTTTCACCCATCTGAACCAATCCATCTTAAACTGTTTTTACCCTTTAGAGATAAAACATAATACAATTCGACCGATTTCTAAGTAAATGGGTTGATTGTCATCTTACAATTTCAGATGATCTGTTTTTGGTGTTTCTGAATCTAAGTCTTTGCACAGACCTTTGACTTATTTTCTTTTTGATTGCTCAGGACAGATTTTTAGGCTTTTCTCCAGATCAGCATCCCGTTGTACTTCAAATTGGTGGCAGTAACTTGGAAAATCTGGCAAAAGCAACTCAACTAGCAAGCAGTTATGGTTATGACGAGATTAACTTGAAGTGCGTTCAATTGTGTCAGATATCTTTTATTATGTTGTCTTCTTAGTCGACTTATTTGGTAAAGTTTCTTCTTCTGGCAGTTGTGGGTGTCCTAGCCCAAAGGTAGCAGGGCATGGGTGTTTTGGTGTGAGTCTTATGCTTGATCCAGAGGTTTGAACCACTTCTATGATTAATGCAGAATACGTACTTGTCTGTCAAAGTGCTATTTTAATTAGGTTAATATTTGCAAGGGAAGTTTGTTGCTGAGGCTATGAATGTCATTGCTGCTAACACGGATGTTCCAGTTAGTGTTAAATGTCGTATTGGCGTTGATGATCGTGATTCATACAATGAACTCTGTAAGTTATTTTTCCTTCTCTCTTGTTATAATTTTTTTACATAATTTGGCGGAAGAACCAGATTGACATACTTCATGTTGAATAGGGGCAGAAAAATGGATGGGTTGGGTAAAAGGTCAAAAACAGGCGACTTTTGTTATGGCCCAGGCGCAACAATTTTTGTCCTTTTCTTTTGACTTTTAATAAATAGTTAAAGTGCCAAATATGATGATAAAGTTTTATTGTTTCAGTAGTAATCTAACTTTTGTTGTAAAATGATTTAGGAGGGTTTGTATAATAAAAATTCACTTTGCGCAACTCTCAGACCCATGTGATCTGTTACCTTTTAAGCTAGTATATTCTTTTGCTCAAAGTAAACCTGAGTGAACTCGTTCATAAGTAAATTTATCTTAGAACTATGGTGGTAACATCGATTGTTTACCTTTTTTGCTTGCAAGTGCTTATTAGTTGCTTTCTAAATAACCGTCTTCTTGTTATAACCTGAAGGGGGCACACATTCTTGGATCTAGTTTCATATGCTTTGGCCTTATTTCACCTTATACCTTCATACAATTTTATACTTGGCTGGCATAAAAATGAGATTTGATAACATGTGTAGTTTTTGCAACTGTTCTGATCTTTTTGCTTTTTTTTTTTTGCAGGTGATTTTATATATAAAGTTTCTTCCCAATCACCAACTAGGCACTTTATAATACATTCCAGAAAGGCATTGCTGAATGGAATTAGTCCTGCGGATAATAGAAAAATTCCTCCCTTGAAGTATGTAACTGGTTGTAGTTGGTCATTTTAGGCGACTAATAATCTTAAATTTGCTATTGTTTTGCCTCCTTTTCTTCATACGTGTCATAAGTTTTTGGTTGTATATTGTGCAGATATGAGTACTATTATGCTCTCCTTCGTGACTTTCCAGACCTCCGGTTTACAATCAACGGAGGCATAAATAGCATTGATGAGGTAAGTATTCACTGATATTCTTTTATTCACGTTGAATATATAAACCGGTGATGAAGTGCTGCAAAATTTAATTTCAAAGTAACCAAACATTTGAAATATCTATGTATACATTCTGCCTAGCACATGTGATATTTGATGGTTCATGTAGCTGATTTGTAATTAAACTATCATCTTACTAAGTATTTAGCATCTATTTTCCCGTAAAAACCAAATAATATAAAGAATTATAGAACTAAAGCCAAAAGTATAATGTTTAAAGTGTCTGGGAATAGCTTTCTGAAATGGTGTCACTAAAAGGGCAATTGTTGCATTTTTTTTAAAATCTTACCTACATTTGTTGATATTAAATTACTAGGCACGTGCAGCACAGAATGAAGGAGCTCACGGTGTTATGGTTGGTCGTGCCGCCTATAACAAGTATGGAAATTTAGCTGCTGATACTTTTTAACTAGTAATTTTGACACTATAATCTTGCTTGACTTCTTGGACACACTCAAGTGGTGGACCACTGTTTTTTAATGATATATACTATTAGAGGTGCCAATTTCGACCTACTTACAAGAAATGGGCGGAATTTGTTTTTCTGTTCTTTCTTAAACGGGTTACATAATAAAAGGTTAGTGTATTGGGTTGAATGTGTCGAAAGAGTTGAAAGTCGAATTGCTTCATTTAACAATTTAGGTTATTATTTCAACATTTTTTATTGTAATCACAATTATAACATTAATTATAAGAATTTAAGACGGACAATTTTTTTTGCGAATCAACCCAGCCTATATTAGGAGTCTAGGAGATGACCAGTTTCAGATGAATTCTTTTTGACCAGTTACCCAAACCCAGCCTATGTATAAACTTGAATTTCCATACTAAATAAAGAATCAAGCGGGGTTTTTTAGCTGGGGTCCACTGGGAGCAGTCTCTCTGTAACCTGGGATAGAATGGTTCTCCCTTATCTCACCCTTTCTAAACCTTACTTTTATGAGTGGGATAATATTGGGTACTTTTTGTTTGTACATGTATAAACTTGAAATTTGTCAATTGTTTTATATGCTGTTAGTTGACTTTGACTGAAGTTGTGAACATCTTTTTGACAGTTCATGGGCCCTATTAGGGAACGTTGACACTACAATTTATGGTGCACCACCTAGTGGTTTGACTCGTCGTCAGGTTTGTTGCAGTATTTTCTTTCAGTTTTATAGAAACTTGGTTTTCTAGTAGGTATCTAAATGCCTAGAAATTCTCTTCCGATCACTTTTTGTAGGTCTTGGAGAAGTACCAGGTGTATGCTGATTCTGTTGTAGGAATATATGGAAATAATAAACCCAGTCTCCGGGATTTGGTTAAGGTACACCATACAAGTATCATTTAATACAGTGTTAGTTAAAAGTTTTTTAACTAGCATTTTTCGATAGCGCCATAGTTGTTTATCCAAGAAAATAAACCTTGAAAACATAAAAAGTATATAAACTAGAACAACCTTGTTTTCTCCGCTTTATTTACTCTTATTTATCAAGGTAGGCAGGATATGCATGCTTTGGTTTGTAAATTTTGTGTCTTGGGAAAAATCTAATGTCTTTGATATGCATGCCGTTAAAAAAAAAAAAAAAAAAAAGAAATTCGCACTCTACTATTCTAGATTGTTGTGTTTCCAAACATACAAAAATTAGTGACATAAAGTTATGGTTAGCATATGGGCTGTGATCCTACTGGTAAAACGGAACATTTATACTCTTGAATCATCGAAAATTAGAAATTATTCTGTTTTTTCACACAGAAAGAGACTAAAAACCATACTTGTTAAGTTCTATCTGATTAATTTTAAAATACCATCAGTTTATGATTTGAATATTACTCGCTCATCATGCTGCAGCCTTTATATGGTCTCTTTTGGGGGGAGCATGGAAATGGAGTGTGGAAGCGGAAAGCCGATTCTGCTTTTCATCATTGCAAGGTAAGCAGATTTTAGTAAATAAGCTTGATTGACGAGTTCACATGGTCTCTATTTGGTCCTTATATTTTATTTTATCGATAATAATATGTTAGGTATGATTACGGAAACTCTACATTTACAATAATAATCTAGCTCTTTTCAATAAATTATTTAGAAGGTTTTTATCATATTTGCTTCTAAAATAAGTTAGATGACTTTCGACTGTTCAATCGCCTTACACATTTCCATTTTAATTTTACCATTTGACAAGTTATAGTAGGGTTGTTAAAAAAGCTTGTAGCTTGCTTGAAATTGGCTCGTTTATAAACGAACCAAGCCGTGTAAACAGGCTGACTGAGCCTGAGCCAAAGTTGGCTTGGCTCGTGGCTCACTCGTTAGCTACCTCGTTGGCTCACTCGTTTGGCTCGTTTAAATTAAAGCCCATATATATATATTCCAAATTTATAAGTTTATTATTTATAACATGTTTGTTAAGATAAGGAGTCTAAAGGCCTAAATCTCATATGGATTTTCTATTAAAAAAATAGATAAATATGTTGAATTAAAATAATAGATAAATTCTTCATTATGAGTATGTTATAAAGATCATGTTGTCTTTTATGTATTAACGTGTAAAAAGTATAGATTTTTTTGTTAAATTTAAAAAATAAACAAACCGGCTTGACGAGCCGTGAAGTGGCTCGAGAATTTTACAAGCTGAGCTTCAACTCAATGTTTTAGCTTGTTAAGCTCGGTTTGGCTCTTTACAACCTTAAGTTTGAGCAAGTTTCATGCATTTTAATGGGTCACATGGTCCATTTTTTATCCTTAATTAACATGTTAAACATGGTTGCAAAACTATATATTAACGATAATAATCTAGTTTTTTATATAATCTGTGTAGACGGTTTTTATCATTTTTGCATCTTGAATAAACTTCGGGCGACTTATAATTTTACCCATTTGATCCATTGAAGCAAGCTTTACGCATGTTGGAAACCGTATTTATTTATGTGGTTGATTATGTTTGCAGACATTCAAATCTTTAATGGAAGAGACTATAATGGCGATTCCTGATTCAGTTCTGGATTCACCTGTTGTTGATCCATATTCAACTACTTGCATAGATAAATTTGCTAGTTCGAAGAATCTGCTACCGCCGCCTTATACGGTCAAGGAAGAAGAAGAAGAGCAGTTGTTGTATGCTTAGTTTCTGACCATAGTACAAACTTTTGGCTGGTTACTTATTAGTATACTCAAGATCATCATGTTTGTGCCTTAGTTATCAAACATTCTTTGGAAAAACTGACCAAAATGGAAATCATTTTGTCTGTTGCATCTAAATCCAATCATAGAGACAAGGTAAGATTGCAACTTTCTTGTTTACAAGTGCCATCTTGAATATGATTGGCATGTTCTTATGCTTTACATGATCAAAATTATTGTATCACATGCTTATGTAGACTATTATATCATACATGTACAAATGTGAATCATCATCATATATTATATTATGTGCCACATGTATTTACACTTGGGCTTTATAAGTAAAAAATGAAAGCACATTACCCGTTGGTATTTGTCAAAAGCGGTTATTTTTAATCACGTGTACATCAAATGGTTATGGTTGATACGATGCAATGCATTTTTCCCTTAACAATCCATGTGACCACATATCTTTTGGAGCCACCATTGTTGCTTCAACATGAGTGATTATTTTAGCATTTTCTCTACATGCTGATTTGGAACAAAATTCAACCACCAAAAAGGAGTTTGTGGATTTCTAATTTTTCACTTGCAATTATATGAAATCGGTTTTCCTTCGTTTTCTTTTATTCATCTGATTGAGTTACACCTTTGTAAGCATATGTAACGTGCATGTAGCTCGGAGTTACAAACATGTACAAGTAACTTACGAAAGTGTAAAGTTATATTCTTTTTATGCACATTCTCTTAACAGTCAAGCGTGTGGGTGAATTCGGACTATTATTTTAGATTCAGAGTAGTGGTGAAAGGATCTTGTATGTTTTCTGATAAATTCTATAAAATAGAAGTTGTTAACCTCGTCACAGGAAGAGGGTTTCCTGCTATCACCATCCGATGTAAGAATAAATTAGTCTATTCTTTGAGGGAAAATACTGGGAGAGATTTATTTAACACATTTAGGCCGTGTTTGGTGCGCCATAAATAAGCTAACTTATAAGCTAGCTTTTGAAAAGCTAGTTGGAGTAGCGTTTCAACTAATTTTTATAATATTTTCAGTTTTAACCTTTTCTAACTTATAAATAAATACCTTTATTTACACATATGACATGTACTTTTATGTCATTTTATATTTTTCAGCTAGTTTATCAGCTAGTTTTTACCAAACGTTATAATTTATTAGCTAGCTTATAGTTTATCAGCTAGCAGCTAGTTTTTCAGTTAGTACGCCAAATACAGCCATAATACCGTCATAATACATGGCCATAAGTAATTTGTACTCCTTATAAAAATAAAAATATAAACATTTGATACACATGCTAAAAAGTAAATACACATACTCACATGCTTATAAATATAAGATTTGTTGATGTCCCACATTTGCAATCATCAATAAAGAAACGCCCAAAAGAATCAAACAAATAAGGGTTATTGGATTTTAATAATATGAATTAAGCTGTATTGACGGATAATAATACGAATTCAGGAATTTCCTTACAATAATACGAATTCGTCACTTAGGTGTAAAAAATGATACACCGTTAGTTTTTCACTAACGGTGTTAATTTTTGCTGACTGGACTGATGACGTGTCATGCCACGTGGCATGTTTAACCAATTTTTTAAAGGGTTATTGGATTTTAATAATATGAATTAAGCTCTATTGGCGGATAATAATACGAATTCAGGAATTTCTCTACAATAATACGAAATCGTCACTTAGGTGTCAAAAATGATACACCGTTAGTTTTTCACTAACGGTGTTAAGTTTTGCTGACGTGGACTGATGACGTGGCATGTTTAACTAGGTTTTTAAAATGAGGGACTATTTCTGTAATACCTTCAAAAATGTGGGGTTAATATAAAAAAAAGAAAAAAGAAACCTAAAAATCTAATCATCGTCTTCCTCATCCTTGCCACCATAACCTGTTCGCCGGCACCACCATAACCTGTTTGTCGGTGACCACCGGAATCCGCCACCACCGCCCCATTCTCCGGCTCTGACAAACTCGTCCTCTGGCCACCACCATAACCTGTTTGTCGGTGGTGGCCAGAGGACTCTAGATTGGTGGCAAGGATGAGGAAGACGATGATTAGATTTTTAGGTTTCTTTTTCTTTTTTTATATTAACCCCACATTTTTGAAGGTATTACAGAAATAGTCCCTCATTTTAAAAACCTAGTTAAACATGCCACGTCATCAGTCCACGTCAGCAAAACTTAACACCGTTAGTGAAAAACTAACGGTGTATCATTTTTGACACCTAAGTGACGAATTCGTATTATTGTAGAGAAATTCCTGAATTCGTATTATTATCCGCCAATAGAGCTTAATTCATATTATTAAAATCCAATAACCCTTTAAAAAAATTGGTTAAACATGCCACGTGGCATGACACGTCATCAGTCCAGTCAGCAAAAATTAACACCGTTAGTGAAAAACTAACGGTGTATCATTTTTTACACCTAAGTGACGAATTCGTATTATTGTAAGGAAATTCCTGAATTCGTATTATTATCCGTCAATAGAGCTTAATTCATATTATTAAAATCCAATAACCCAACAAATAAATATAAGATTTGTTGTAAAAGAAAAACATGTTCGATGCAGAGTCCGATAGTGAGTGCTTGTGATTGCTTATTTAAGTTGATACGTTTTTTTTGTTAAAAGTGCTTACTGACTTATAATTTTTCAAAGATGAGTTTTAAGAAAGTGCTTGGATTAGCTTATATGGTGAGAAAAATCAATAAGATGTTTTTTAAAATCTGTTTTGGCTTAATTTATTAGTGTAAAATGATCAAAAAGAACATTTATATAGCTTTAAACCCACTTATCACTTTTACTTATAATATTATACAAGTTGGTGACCCGCCCGCGCGTTGCGGCGGGCCACCAACTAACTATTCGATGTCGTTTGGTGTATGTTGTTTTGAGTTGGTGTGTAGATTTAGTCATCCAACTATGTAGCATTTTATGTAAGTGGACACAATATACAGGTGCAACAAACACTTAGTATCCACATGTTAAGATCCAGAGTATGTTTCCATAAGCATGAGAGCAGAACAAAAAGGCAAATTCATGCTTTCCTGGTACAGTTTGTGCCACATTTACCTGTTTAAAAGAACTTTTGTCTATGTTGCACCTGTTGTGGACCTTTGATTAGTGATGCTTTTCCTTCACTTTCTTTGGGGAGGTTTGCTTCTCATCTACATTTTTAATGTAAGTTATATGAAAGGTTAAAGGAAAATTGGAATTAAATAATCCAAGTTATTGGGTATTGGCGGATAATAATCCGAGTTCCAATATTGGCCTACAATAATCCTAATTATTTGGGTCTTGGAATTCATTGGGCCGCCGTTAATTTTTCACTAACTCCGCTAGTACTTGCTGATGTGGCAAGTGATGTGGCATCATTTTTGCTGACGTGGCAGGTGATGTGGCATCATACTTGCTGACGTGACATGTGCCATGTCAGCACACAACTAACGGAGTTAGTGAAAAATTAACGGCGGCCCAATGAATTCCAAGACCCAAATAATTGGGATTATTGTAGGCCAATATTGGAACTCGGATTATTATCCGCCAATACCCAATAACTTGGATTATTTAATTCCAATTTTCCAAGGTTAAATGTGATTAAGACGTTGCTCAAATGCGAGTGTGTAGTATCTGGTGATAACATTGAGTGCTTGCGGCTAAGATGATTTTGTTTCTCACAAAGGGCTATTTTGTGAGAAGAAAAAAAGTAAACAAAAGGTAGGAGAAGAAAAAAAGGAAAAAAAGAAAGAAGAGTAACTAACTTTTGAACAGTGTCCCCAACACAGCAATAACACCTACAGGAGCCGCAAATAAAGCATTGGTAACACAAAACATTAGCCCCAAATGATATATCAATTCTCAGCCATAAGTTATTAAATTTCCAGCCATAAGTTAAAAGACCGGTATGCCTTATTACTAATAGCCTCCAATTTTTTGGTTTTTTTATAAATGTGAAAAGTATCACTAAACATGTTTGTATTTCTTATTTATTAAAGAACCTCATTAGATTATTTAAGTGGACTGAACTTTGACATTAAAAATGAATAAAAATAAGATATCACATTAAGACTTATTACTATGAATATGACATGTGAAAAGAGAAAAAATCAAGTCGTATTGAAATAGAAACAAATACTAAACTAATTAAGATTTATAATCCAAGAAGGATGCACACTGCCTTCAAAACTGTAACAAATTGAAAAATAGTCATTAATTCTAATATTTTAAAAGCAGATCCAGTGGAACTGTAAAAGGTATGCCAAAAAGCATACAACCAATGCATGTAAATAAAATATACATTCAAGTAATTGACATCATAAAATGACATTGAAGATAACAGATTGTGCCGAAGTATACCAGAAAGTAAACAACCTATGTGTGTTATCAATCAACCACAGTAAACAGACGATAGAAAGAACATCTCTTTGGTGAGTAAAACACATAGTGCGTTAGTATAAAAGGAAGTAAAAACTTGGCTAACACAACACAGTGCAATAAGAGCACAACACATTTAAGAAATAAGGTATGAGAGAAAATATAAATGAAAGAAAAATGACTGACCTCTATTATGATTTATTACTTACAGCCGAGATTCTAAACACTTCATATATACATGTAAATAACTTTATTTAACAAAGACCAGCCTTTAACTTTTTGCTTATTTTTAAATATATAGAACTTTTATCATGGCTTTTATAAATAACTTAATATTCACTATTTTGCTCCCCTCTTTCCCTTTTCTATAAAGAAACATGTTTGTCTCAGTTATTGGGTACCTTATTGAATTATTGGCTTAATTGAACTTCTATTTACACACTCACTCAACCAGAAATTAACCAAAGTGAACTGGCTTATAGTCATTCTCCTATATATCCAGAATCTATTTCTGTCATAATCAAATAGCCGTAAATCAAATTCTCATATTATAGAGGTCTAAAAGGATGCATAACAAATAGTTAAGCATTAAACTAATAGGAAAATTTTTAAGTTTTAGTTAAAAAGAGAAGTACAATAAAGAAACTCTTGAGGTCCATAAATTGACACTTATATGAATTTGTGATCTCAAAAAGTTAACAGGTAGAAATATTCAACTATATTTTCTATGTTCATAATAAAACTTTGAACTGTATATAAGGAAACTATAATCTCCAAAATAATTACTATCCAAAAGGTAAGATATATTGTTGGTTTACTTTAGAATACATAACACACGAACTTGTATTTTATATGTATAAACCTTAGAGGACTCAAAACACAGATATAAAACATAGAACATAAACAAAACAAAGAAACTTGTAGCAACCGTTTCCGCAGATACACAACAAAGTGGACCTAAAACAAAGCATTTTGCCAAAAAAAATCGCAAACAAAATATCAATGGTACAATAAATTGAGAGAAGACCAGTGAATTGATACCAACATAAAGTTTTATATATACCTTTTATAAAACTTTTATCTGTTTTCTAAACATTTCAGTGAAATGTCAATATTATGGAACCAAAGATCCTATAAAACTATTAATCTCTAATTGTATTAGTCACCTATTTTGTTTCTTTACTTTGACAAATGAAAAGTATTTTAAAAGCAATTAACAACAAAAATAGTTCATGATGAAAAGAAACCAAACACACACAACAATTACCAAACCAACAGACACTCTAATCATTTGCAGGTAAATGAAACAGTCCTCATAGAATATGTATTCAGTTAGAACTTAGAATACTAAACATCAAAGGAAGAATGTAATTTCTTAAATGACCAAGTCAACAAATCTCATGTCATCCAAAAGAATATGAAAACAAAAGACACACAAACACCACAAAAAAGAAAACAATTGACTCAAACTAAATTCAATAAGTAATTCAAAACCGATGGAAGATACAAACAAAAAGAACATGTAGAGACAACAACAACAGGGTTTAAACTAAATTGACACCAAACAAAACATGTCTACTGTGTAATTGAAATCAAAAGGAACATACAAACAAACTGAAGCATGCAGGTCCATTTAAAACTCCAAAACAAACAAATAAAATTGGCAGAACATACAAACAAACAGGAACATAACAAACAAATAAAAACGACATGCAACATGAAATTGGCTCCAACAACAACAAATATCAGAGGACAACCCCTTAAGCAACAGATGAAATCCAACCAAATGGCAGAAAGCAAACGAATTGCATCAAATTCAACATTTAACAGCAGATGAAATCCAATCGCGAATAACACACAAAATTGAGCAAAATGTATATCAGAAAGCAAGCAAATTGCAATGAAATGGCAGAAAGAAGAACATGCAAGACAACATTTCACAAAATAGGAAGTGGCTAAATCCTAAAAATTCATATGCCAAACCAACAATCAACACCCAATGAAGCACAATCGCAAGTAAGAAACATACTTGAAGAAAAAGTAGATGAAAACATGAAACGAAAAAAGGCTTGCCTTTAAATCTGGATCAAACGGTTATAAGCATGAAATCCATGGAAGCAAGTCATGCGGCCCACTAAATCTGTCTCCGGACATCTGCGACGCTCATAGGCTCATAGCTCGAAATCAGCGACAAACAGATTCCCAATTAAACAACAAACGATCAAATTGAGGATACATGGAAGAAAAATCATTAAGAAATGAACACCCAAATCAACAACACAAACTACCGATAACCCTAAATCGTATTTACCGCCACAGAGCTTTTCTTCCTTCAACTATCAAAAACTAAAAGAAAATCGGCTATGAATGAGGTAATCGGTAGGGTAAATAAACATACCTCCGAGATTGAAGGCGGAGTCGATGGTCTGTGAAACCGACTTCAAGAGAGAGACACAGGAAGAGGTGGTGTAAAGAATGGGAAAGAGAGAATAAAGAAAGAAGATATCAACAACGTTCGCATACACGTGTGTAAAGGATGAAGTGGGTTTAATTTTTCTATTGGGTACCTGTGAAACGTGGAACTTTGTTACTGGCTGGCAAGACGTACAGTAACATGTGAGTAGTGGAATGAATCCATCATGTTATATACTAGTAAATTGACCCGCGCCATGCGGCGGGTCGAAAATACTTTATTATGAAAAATTATATATGTTTGTCTATATATAGTCGAAAATACTTTTATTATGAAAAGTTACGTATATATAGCATAGATAAGTTGATGTCCTATTGGTAATATTCATTTATAAATATAGGTAAAACACACGTAGGTTACGATCCATTAGGTATCCGTTAGATAGTCACTTCACATATATTACGATATATTACGATCCATTAGAAAGTCACATCATATATAAGTTAAGAACAAAATACAATTACAATCAGCTCTTTTGCTATCATGAGCCTCATCCACAGGCAGTTTCTATTCGGTTTTGGTAGGGCGTATCCTCTTCATCAATGTTACTGGGTTCTCTTGACTTATTTCAGCCCCATTTGGGCTTTTGTGTTAACTAAACCAGAAAACTCTTCGTGTTAATTTGTCTCCTACATATTCAAAGCCAGTTGGTCCTCTTCCACACATCCTTCTAAAAGCTTCCCAGCATCCTCCATCTCAACGTCTCTTTGATCCATTTAAACTCTAGAAAAAGCGTCTCACACATGGCACTTAAATATCCACAAAATTCTAACTCATTAAATGAAATACTTCCACTATCCCCTAATTTTCTACCGTCTAAAAAAAAGTACCAAAAATCAGCATGTAGAATTCATAACAAATAAGCAGCATAAAAGAGAAAAATCATTATTCCTAGCTCAATTTACATCGAATGAAAGGTTTCATATTTCGCATCCTTACAAACACACTAACATCATCTGTGCAGTAATTCCTAGCTTTAAAGAAAAGGGTAAAATGGAGGGACAAAGAGAGAAGAGAAAGACATTTACTTTAAAGAACGAAAATGGTAATAGAGAAAATTAAAATCTCCTATCATCAACCACCTCCTTGTTAATAACTTTCTGCACCACCTTCAGCTATACATGAGCTGCAAAATGCAAAAGAAATTTAAATGTGGGGGAAACTTGAGAGAAATAATCAACTAATGGAAAAGAATAGAAATATTTGGGCTCAGAAGTAACCAAGCAGCAAAGATCATTTTATCACAACCAATTAAATTTGAAATTTCATGTGATTGAGAATGGAGTTTTTACATGAATTCTTTTAGGCTCAGAGAGAAATCATCACAGCCACATTCACTGTCGTCATCGAAAGCATACAGAACAGAACGGTGATGGCAACACGCCGGAGGCCGGTGGCCACCGAACCACCATATTAGCATCTTAAAATCCGTTGGAGACCAACAAACATCATATTACTGTAAGAATGAAGGTGTTGTAATCAGTAACAACAATCTCACATCACGAACCCATATACATAATGCTTGGTATCAAAAGAACCAACCAGTTGTGATTAATAAGAGCATCGCCAATACATCTCAAAATCAACGCATGGAATTCGAAAAAATTAGCTTCTAAACCCTTGGGAGGGACCAATAAGAGATATACATCGCCCATAAAAGCCAACGAAAAAAAGCCATGTGGCTTAAACAGTTATATCGGTCGACTCTCTTCTCATAAGGCTCAGATTACAGCCGATCATCATAGCCATTAAGGCTCAGACCAGATCTAAGGTGTTGATCATTGCGACGGATGCGGTAGATAGACGATTCGCGCCTCCTCGTCAAAACAACAATCACAACCTAAAGATAAAAGAATCCCTAGCAACAATCGTCACAACCTTAAAAAAATTGGCATCGTGACATAAGAGCATCTGCACGGGAACAATATTATCATCGCCCTAAGGCTCCAATCAGTAAAGCATTTCAATCGAGTATAAGCGACGATCAACACCACCATTTCGATATCCGGATCTTAAATTTTCATATCTTAAAACAACACAAAGAAATAGTCAAAAAACAGAAGTAGATATTTAATTGTTGACCGGAGAAAACACCAAAGGGCTAAAAAGCCTAAAACTGAACACCATACTTTACAACCGGTCGCCGAAAAAAGAAATAAGACCACATAACCACCTTGAAAACTATCGCAAACTAAAACAGGAAGAAAAAAATACGGTATTTCATTGTCAATCACCGCCTAAGCACTACAAAATCGAATAGCAGAAGCTTCAAAATCTCGCTTCTTTGAAGATAGAGAAAGGGGTTTGGAGAGAGAGAAAGAAGAAGACATTGAGAGAGAGAGAGAGAGAGAGGGAGAGGCAAGTCGGATGTTGTTAAGAATTGGATGGGATGTGGGGCTATTAATTAAATCTACAACTACAATTGAAATTGAAAGAGACGCGTGGTCCCTAAAAATTAACGCATGGTTTGTCCGATTAACGCGTGGCTTTTGAAATACTACCGTCAAACGCGTGTATTGAATCAACCAGAGATAACACCGCCCATTAAGACCAACGAAATAAATCCGTGTGGCTTTAACAGTAACTATATGGTGTACACGTTCGCTTTCCAAAACGTTATATAATTAATATAAATACTTAACAAAAAAATAAAATTATAATATAAATTCTGGACAAAATTTAGAGTCAATTTTAAAAAAAAAAATTCATAATATAAATTTCTTTAATAATATATATATATATATTTAATTTATTTAAAAGAATAGAAAGGTAAAACAACGTTTTAAATAATTCAAATATTACCTTCATATTGATATTATGTTTATACAAATTTCTTCATTATTAGTACCATCTTTCGTGGGATTGTATGATTCTTGTTGTGCTTTGTTAAATGCTTCATCAGATCTAGCGACCTTTATGTAGTTACGGATAGCCATTGATGCTACACAATCTTTACTTGATGCTTGTACGCGTAACTAGTCTGTATATCTCTCAATAACGCCCACCTAGCTTTCCGCACTTTAAAAGTTCGTTCAATGATTTTTGCAATGATGAGTGGTAATAGTTAAATGTCTCTTGTTGTCCGCGAGGGGCACACATACCACTAGTGTGTCCACGTTGAAAATCCGGTAGATGGTAACGAATGTGCACCTTTATATGGAGCAAGATACCCTTTAGTATTTGGGTATCCGACATCAACAACATAATATTTATATGCGAATAAAACAAACAGGTATTAGTTTAAACAAATATTAAAATTTAAAAACAAAAAACTTGCATTTCTAAAAAAATATACTAACCACCCCTTGGATGTGGAGAATTAAGCTCCGGCTTCTGAAGGCTTCATTGAAAACTCTTCCTTCATGTGCGGTCCCCTCCCATCCGGCCAATACAATGTAAAAGACATGCTAAAATCACAAGAAGCCATTATATTTTGTGTAGGATATCCCTTTCGACGAATGTACTTCGGTTGCTCGTTTGGTGGAACTAATGCTTTCACGTGTGTCCCATCTATAGCGCCAATGCAATCCTACGAATTCAAAATTATATCATAAATTGTTAAAAGTTTAATTACAATAAAAGTAACTGCAATCTTGGATGATACCTTGAAGTGTGGATAATATCGAGGATTATCTAATATATATGAGGGCACATCATCATTATAGTTTGCGGCTGGGCGGATGATGTCGGCACTCATACAAAACACGACTTCCATAACTTCACGAAAATGTCTATGAATGGTTTCACCGGAATGAATAAAATGTTCCTGCACAAGCCTATTCGGACATCTATGAGCCAAAGTTATCAAGAACATTCCAACGGACTCCTCGATAGATATATTACGTGTTGGTCTCAATCCGCATTTAGTAGCAAGATGTGCATAACTATCTTAAAACCGGTATGAGCATTCTAAATAGCTCATAACACCGTATAGGATGACCATTTAATTTTTCATTCATATATTTGTGCCCGGTGTGATCTGTGAGTACACGGAATGATCTTATTACTGCGTGATTTAATCAATTTTGTGAACACGAGAGGTAAATAAGAGTTTTGTATTGAATCACACAAGATTACAATGTAAACTATCTCTGGTTTCTCTCTCTAGAACACACACACACAGAAGGTGAAGAATGACTCAGAATCCTAAGCTATCATTCTATCACACCCAATTTATAGGTACCACATTATGGCCAGCGTACCATCCAACCTACCATTGGTGACCAGCATGGTACGCTGCCCCCTAATACTCACACACTAACACGCTCACTTTAAATACATGAGACACTTCATAGCATAGGAATATGCTCTAACAAACTCCCCCTTAACGTGTAGTGTATCTATGCTAACTAAACTTCAGTCTTCAATCTTCAGCATCACTGCATCTGATCTTCAACTTGAAAATCTTGTCAGCAATAGAGCTTGCATCACTGGATCACTCTTGAATAATCTTTGAACTTCAAGATCCATTTGTGAAAGATACTTCAAACTCCCCCCTTCACCATGCTTGAGTCTTGACAGCATATAACTTGCAATTTCAGAAGACAGAAACGCGGTTTCCTTTTCCTTTTAAAAATTAATTTAATCTTGGCGCAAAACTTCTCTTCGAGAATCCAAGATATAGATTTGAAATTTGATTTCATATCACATGTCGATCGGTCGAAAACAAATAAAAAACAAAATCTTTTTGGCTTTTTGAAACTTTACATCAAAACACACTGAAAATCTTTTTGATTTTTCTAAGTTTAAGCTAAAATACACCTAAAATCTTTTTGGAATTTTCAGATATGAAACATAAATGCAATACAGAATCAGACACTATTTTTGTCTTTTGCGAGAAAGATCACAACTTGGGATCATATTGAACATAACATGCTGAACTACACTTCAATGTCAATTACTTCAGCACATAAGTCATGTCGATTACTGGTATAATTTGTCTATCTTAAACTCAGGCACAATCATACTCATAACATCTGGATATGTTATTGTATTGAGTAGATTTGCTTTGACTAGTACCTCACACTATCAAACATACTCAGATAAACTTTATATCACACTTTGTAATTTCACTTGTGATTTAACACATAGTGATTGAATTCATGATATCGTCAACTGTGTTCCATGCAAAAAAAATAAGAACGTTATCGTCTACCATAAGGTCGATCTTTCGATACGCAGATAAGGCCTCAGATTTAACAAAATAAGAAAATAAAACAAGTTGAAATTGTATAATTCAACAATAATGAAATCAGGTCGGTCTTGTGGACACGCAGAGAAAGTCCGATGAATTATCTGAAACACCAAAGAAAATAAAGCAGAACGTCAAACGAACAACAATCAGTTCGATCTTTCGATACGTAGAGAAAGTCCGACCGTTTGAAAAAAAAAATCAAACAAGTTTAAATCTTTGCAAAATGAACACATGTATACACAATGACTTCTCATTTTTCCTTTTCACACATATTTTTGATACTTGAGATATGCTTCAAGATGTTGTCCACTTGGTCAAGCATTAGTATTTAATGTATATATCACATCTGAATATTTTCTGATTTAATGCCGAGCCTACCAAGCACATCGAGCAATGATCTTATGACTTTTTCATCTACTTTATCCATGATTCAGACACGTAAGCCAATGTACCATCATTTCCCAATTATGTCGGACATAATTTCTCATTTTTCAATGTTTTTGTATTTTTCTATTGTTCTCCCCCTTAAAATGAAAACTCTATGTATGGATTTTTCATTTTAACAAAAAAAAACACAAACCCCTAAACTATAAACAAAATGCATTAAAGAAAGAAAACTGACCTTTCGACATGAATACCTTTTCGATTTAGTTTTCAGAAAAAATTTAATTTTGAAAAATGATATCACTGGAAATTTAAATTAAATCAGCAGAATACTCCTCCATCAGCAACTTTTCAATCACCGATAGGTCTTCTAGAAGTACCTGCACACTGGTCAAACACATCAGTTTATAAATGACCCGAAGCGAATCGCTTCTAGTCGACCAGTGTTTTGATTTCCTTTTGAAACCACTTTAGGTTTCCAGTTTTGTTGTTTTGGTAAATCAATATTTGATGAACCAGTCATAGTTGATTGTGACGAACAACCTACATATGGAACATTTTGAAACTTAGGAATAAATCTCCCTTGATTTTTGAAAAAATGTAGGTTGTGGATATTTATCAAATACTCTGCCATATTCGTCAATGAATCTTGATTTAGCAGTTTTACCAACATATGGAACCTTTCTTATTCTATGTAGAAGCAGCGATAACCGGACAATCGTGTACCACATGCCCTTTTTGTCAGCATTTATAACACAAGTGATTGTTTACATTTCCTCTTTTTAGAATCTGCAAAGCTTCACAAACATTAGCATCTTCAAAATGATCATAAAAGGAATCAAATACCTGATATCGATGATCATGAACCCATTTAGATGTCGGGCTCTTTGGAGTAGAATTTGATCCTCTAGAAAAATATTTAGCAGCTTGTTGCTTCTTTTTTTTTCAGATCAACATTCTTCACAAAAAGTTCTGATATTTTCTGAGCATCCACGCAATGAAGTGGGAATTCTTTGTCAGAAAATATTTGTTCCGAACCTTTGAGTTTGTAAAACCTCTCCGGTTGAACTTTTTCAGCTTTGAAGACATCTTTCTAAACCTGCTTGAAATGAACTTTCTTCAAGTTTTGTTGTTGTTGAATCTTAGAAGCATCAACTTTAACCTGTTTATGTTGGAACCCCAAACCTTTATGTTTGTCAGAAACCTTTTCTCTCGAACCCGATGGTTTATGCCCGTGCTTTGCAAGAAGAGAGAACTCTGCTTTGATCTTGTTGATATCTTTTGGAACATCAACAATTGTTTTATCAATGTCAGTTGTTGAACTTGCAGATTTCTCTTTTCCATCAGATGAAAAACCAGACACATCCTTTTGAGCTTTAGAAGTTTCAGCAATCTTTTCTTTCTTCTCATTCTTTTCTTCAGCAGTTTTAGAATTAACAAACTTAGAATAATCACCAATCTCTACCTTGTCATTCAAATCATTAACTCCTTCTTTTAGACTACCTGGTGGTGAAACTGTTTTGTTAAACATTGTCTCAAAATTTTCATCCTTGGCCAAGAAACTTGTAAAAGATTGTGAGTTAGTAACATTGTTCAAAAGACGCTCTGAATCAATTACTTCAATCTTCAGCTAAGAAATCTTTTGAAGAGCTTCAACAACTCTTTTTCCAGTAGCTATCAACCTTTTAGCCACCTTGTGAGTTTTATATTTCTGCAACCTCAGCAAACAACTCCTTCTTTAACTTGTCTTTATTTTGTTTTTGAATATCGAAATTTGCATTTTGCACTTTGTTCACACTTACTAACTCCCTTTTCTCATCAAGTAACTTTTCCATATCAATCTGATAGGATTGAATCTTAGCAGCTTGTTCATCAGAAATTTTAGTAAGAGTATCAAGTCTGGAATTGGATTTGTCAAAAAGATTTTGAAAATCATTTGCGGTATCCTCAACATCATCCTTCCATTTCTTCACTTCTTTGAGTAATTCAGCATTTTCTTCAGATAATTTTGTAAATTTCTGTTCAAACTCCTTTTCAAGACCTTGAAATTTCAACTCTTTTTCAACTACCTCTGCCTGAAAATCTTCAAACTTTTCTTTTAGAGATACCAACTCTTGAATCATACTTTCCAACTTTTTCTTTTCATCAACCAAATCTTCAATCTTCCTCTCAACCTCATTTTCTTTTACCAAACCCTGAATCCTTTTATCTTTTTGTGAACAAAATTCACAAACCGATTGATAACCACTAGTTTCAGAACTACTAGTTTCAGATTCAGACTCAGATACTTCTCCATCACTTTGTTTAATTTGAACAACAAACGCAGATTCATCAGGAAAATCTGCAGCCCAATCATAACCTTCTTTATCTGCTTGTGTCATTTTTGTAGAAGTAATAGCAGTTAAAGCAATTTGAGAAGAATCAGAATTTCTTCCCCAATCATAGTGTTTATCAGCTTGAGAAACTAAAGCTGTTGGAGACTTTGATGAAGATGCATTTGATTGTGAACATTCACGAGCAAAATGCCCAAAGTTAAAACACTTAAAACATTTCACCTTTGATTTATCTAATCCAACTTTACCATCCAGATTTAAACTTTTGAATCCAGTTTTCTTCCTGAACCTTTTAGCTCTTTCGGCTAACATGGCAAGTTGCCAATTAATATCCATTTGTTCAAGATTATCTGGATCTATCTAATCAAAGTCTTCTCCATCAGATTAGATGTTGGCAAACCACCATTCAACAAACCATAGTATGAAGATAGTAAAGATGAAATCAATGCTAAATGTTCATCAGCTGTTTTTATAGAAAATGAAGTCTGACTTGACTGATTTGGAATAGTGAAGTTACATCCTCTTGATGAATTTTCAGAATTTCCTGAACTATGACTAGCAACAAATGCTGTTGGAGTTGGATTTGATGAATCAAAACCAGATGATTTGGACTTTGCATTGATACTTGCAGAGTTGTGTCCATGATATAATTCAGGAATTTGTAATTGAGCAGTAGACTTATTTGAAGTCATCATTTTCATCTCTCTAGCATGAAGCTTTCCGGTTAGATCATGAAATGATAATTCTCAATACTCTTTATCATGAGTCAGCAACAACACATAATTCTCCCGGCCTCCATCAATTTCTCTTTCAATTCCTCCTTGGTCTTTTCAATATTAACCACCTTCATTTCACTGATCAGATGAGACAATCTAGATACAAGAGCAGAAATGTCTTTTTTATCATAGTGTTGAAAATTTTCAAATTCTTTATTCAGCACTTTCCTTCGACTCTTCTTGTCTTGATCATTTCCTTCACATCGCGCAGATAATGCATCCCATAATTGCTTTGATTTCTTGCAAGTACTAAACTGATGTAGTAACTCAGTCGGTAAAGCCATTGTAAGATATCCAAAGCTTTTTGTTCAAGCTCAAAAGTTTTCTCTCAGCATTTTCAAACGTATGAACTTCTTTGAAATCTCCCGCATCAGTTGGATGTGTGTAAAACTTTTTAATTGGAATCCACAAATCTATATCATTCGTGCTGATGTATGCAGAAAATCGTTGCTTCCAATTTTGATAATCTTCCAACTTCAACAATTTAGGAACTTTCTGGCTTGTTCCGATTTCATTATCAAAGTTTAGCATCGTTTGCATCGCACTTTGCATAGCGGAAAAAGCTTGAAACTCCGACATTTTGTGTTAAACTTTAGGTATTGAAAACTTCGGATGCAAAAACGGAGGTCTTAGAAGCGGATTTTGGGTACAAAAACGGAGGGTACTGACTGTTAGGCTAGTAAAAGTATAGATCTCGTTGAGACGGTCATTTTGGCTGGTATTAGCTCCCGTAAATCTTAATAGTTCTCAAGTTATGTTAGTTTTCATGAATACCACTTTTCTGTCAGCGTACCAAAACCACCCTCAGCGTACCAGAATTGACTGGACCAAACTCTTTAGTGTACCAAATCAGTTGACCAACGTACCAAAAACTTTGACTGGACCAAACTCTTTAGTGTACCAAATCAGCAGCGTACCAGTGAACTCAGTGTACTAGAATTGTCAGCGTACCACCTTGGTACGGCGTAACTGTCTGCGTACCAACAAGTAACCGTCGTGTCCCACCGATGAAGATTGTCTTCCGTACCAGCAACCAGCGTACCAAAACTTATGAAGATTTCCTTGCATACCAGCAGCGTGCCAGTCAGCGTACCAACAGTTCATCCAACGTACCACGACATTCAACCGGTGTACCAACACTGTTTCGACTGATTTTTGAGAATTTGGACGTTTTGGACTGTAATTTGCAGCAGTAGGCAACCAAAACACACTAGGAATGTTTTTAAATCAAGTTTGACATCAGAATCACTCGGAATTGAAGAAAATTGATGAAAACTTAAGAAACCCAAACTTTCTCTCACCAGCAATCCGAAAATTGATCAAAACACAGCAGTAGAGCAACATGGATTGCTCTGATACCACTTGTAAGTACACGGAATGATCTTACTACTGCGTGATTCAATCAATCTAGTGAACACGAGAAGCAAATAAGAGTTTTGTATTGAATCACACAAGATTACAATGTAAACTCTCTCTGGTTTCTCTCTTTAGAACACACACACATAAGGTGAAGAATGACTCAGAATCCTAAGCTATCATTCTATCACACCTTATTTATAGGTAACACATTCTGGCCAGCGTACCATCCAACGTACCATTGGACGGGCGCATCATCAGTACGGCGACCAGCATGGTACGCTGCCCCCTAAGACTCACACACTAACACACTCACTTAGATACAATACACGAGACACTTCATAGCATATGAATATGCTCTAACTTGATCTGAGGTGTGACATAGTCTTATGTGCGTTTGAATTCTATATCTTCGTTCACCCAATCTTCTTCATCATCATCATATGAATCACACAAATCAGAGTCATCACTATCCATCCTATATAATATAAAACAAAAGTAACTAAGGTAAAAAGATAATACAAATATGAAATTTCAATCAATAACACATAATGTCAAACCATAACAGAAAAATAAAATGTCAAACAATAACTCATAATGTCAAACGCTAACCCAAATATAACATAACACATAATGTCAAACGATAGCACATAATGAAAAACGATAACACATAAGGTCAAACGATAAGATATAATGTCAAAGGATAATTCATTCTTCCATTATTAACTTAAGAAACTCCATTTTTGCTTCGTTACTTGTTGGAAACATAAAAGCTTCATGATGTTGCTTTTTGAGGAAGACACGCAACACTTGTGAATATGTTTTGGACCCTTCTTTGAAACTGATGAGCGGCGTTATGATCTATATAAGAGAAAATATTTTACGGTTGGACATTTTGGTAATTAACCATGCCAAAAGTGAGGTTATATTAGTAATTAGCCTAGCTAAAAGTCATAAGCAGAATGAAAAAGCCAAGTAATAGTGGCTTTTGCAAATTGGCTTATAAGTGCTTTTGGAAAAACCAAATTTATCATCTATCCAAACAACTAAAATGACTTATTAGCTTTTTAAAAAGCTAATAAGCCAATAATTAAAAAAAATAGGCAATCCCACACAAGCATTGAAATGATCGTTGTAAGCTTTAATTAACAAAAATAAAAGCTAACGATGTTAAAAGCGGTCAAGCATCCAGACTTATTCTTAGTGTTAAAAATGTCAAGTACAAATTCTCCCGCTAACAGTTGGGTCACATTTAAAACTTGTATTAGTTGTATTTGAAATTAGTCAATAGTAAAAATATGTTATTAATGTTTGAACTTTTGGATAGAAGTTGTGAATGTGAAAAGTGGAGAGTACTTCATATTGGTGGGAATGCAAACTTTGGATCGTTTTAAGGAATAGTGGCCATTGATAATTAAATTATGTTGAAAATTGGATAACTAAACGGTTAAAACGATTAATTTTAATATATACCAAGTTGTTGGCTGAACCGGTTTAGATCCTACGCGATCAAACTGGTTGTAAGAAAGAAAGAAGGAGAGTGTTCCATTATCGAACAAAAATTAAAAGCAGTATGTAAATAGTAAAACTAACCTAAATTCGGAAATTGATTACAGTGAATGATTGCATGGAACGAACCTGCCCTTACAGGATTTTACGCCCTTAAGATACTGTAAGGCGCCATGCAAACTCCGAGGATTTAATGCAGTTTTGGAATTCCAACAGCAATGGAATTCGGAAATGACAGGAAGGTGGTGAATCAGAAACAAGAGAAATCACAGAGAGGAGAGGCTGGAATTCGGTGTGTAGAAACTGGAACCAGAGGGCTGTATTTATAGTTGTGAGATTCAACCGACTATGAGAGAAATATGGAATTCAAGTACCTTGAGGAAAATCGCAGATAAAGATTACCGGGTAGTTATCCATTCCCCAAGTCTCTCACAGTCTGTTATCGGTCAATTAGTTACGGATCAACACTATCTGAACACTGACCATCCTACCAAAAAAATAAAAGCTCCTTAGCTCCCAGCGATGAATGCGGCGTGCGAAGTGTAAAGTGCGCCTCATACGCGCCCATTCACGAAACTCACGTCTCGCCTCGTCTCGACGCGCGTGTGGGCTTAGCCATCTTCCTCAACCCTCACTAATATATGGAGGTCACAAGGAACCCAAGTCTTATACCCCCATTCATAATCTATTCCCCCCCCCCCTCACACACACACAAACACACACACAAATGTGGATAGGCAAAAATGCCAACTTGCATGTGCCTATATATTTTCAACAATCCCCCACCAAGTTGGAATGTTTCCTTCACTCAGACAGATGATGTCACTTGGGTGTCATGGAGATTAAACCCAGTTTAAGTTGATAAACAAGAAGTGACTGATTCAATGGTGTCCTATGGACTTAAACCAAGAACCTTTTGACCCCTTCGGTTTACCCCCACACATCAACGATCAACTTCGTGTTCTCTCTGAGTGCGAATATGGCCATGCGCTATAGATCCTTTTCATGACCCTCTAAAAGACAAACCACAGATCTTCATTTGAGGTGGGACCACCTCTAGGTCATATAGGCAAAGATTTACAACATCCTCGTTGCTTAGATGCCTCCAAAACTTTGTTAATAGAAATAGCTCAACCTTGTTCTCGGCAACGACGTACTATCTTACCACTCATGGATCTATCAAATGTTGATAGTACCTTCTATCGTCAAGTGACTTCGTTATAACCCATTAAACTTGAGAATTAGGAGCACTAAGTTCAAGTTGGGTTTCCATCACCAACGATTCTATAGTGGTTTTAGGCCCATGTCCCTCGTGGTATATACTACTAAATCTCTCGTCAGAGTTTGGTAAGAGGATCTGCCAAGTTCCTACTCGTCTTGAATTAGAAAACCTTGATGGTACCACTTTCAATTAGTTGTCTCACAAAGTTGTGCCGCATAACTATGTGTCTCGACTTCCCATTATACACTACGTTGTATACTTTAGATAGTATGGCCTTACTATCACAATACATGGGAATTAACGGAATTGGCACATCCCAAACACGGATGTCAGTAGATCTCTAATCCACTCTGCCTCTTTGCCAGCCGCTGCTAAGGTAATGAACTCGAATTCCCTTGTCGAGTGAGAAATACACGTCTAGTTCCTCCAGCTAGAGTATAAATCCTCCCACTTGTGGATTTTGAATCACCCATCTGATCAATCCAGCTAGCATCTGAATACCCATCTAGTATCCTGGGAGATGACGTATGTGTCACACCCCAACCAACGACGGAATATGTCGGGGCGCGATGATTGTCCAGATGCACATAACACTAATTTAATGTTGCGATATTCTTAATCAACCCATTTCATAGAATTCGAATATTACATAATAATCCAAACATAATACATCAGTGTTAACATAATAAATTCTTTTATTTTAGGTCTCAACTAAGTCCACATGCATCCTAAGGTGTCGTTAACAAGATCATCATCATCAAAGGGCATATCTTACAACATGTACAACATATAGGTCAACTACGAATATTTGACGAGTAAACACATGTTTCTATATGATCACAGTTCAAAAGCATGCGATTCAATGAGTCTAATGTAGCACAAGTATGGTAAACAAGTAATGAACTAAAGCACATGGGGGTTAATGTACTCAAGCCCTCAGCATTTAGGCATTCACCTGACGCCAATACCATGCGGGCTAGGTGGGTTGCCAAACCAACAGATCCATTATTATAACCCCGACTCAATGAGTAAATGAGATATGTCTATGAACATGAACATGATCCACAAATAAAGAACAAGACACACAACATATCCATAGCAATGATCCACACAAGTCCACATAGTAAAACATAGAGATCGCATGTAGTTTTGTAATAATAAAAAAAGAACATGAGTTTTGATACGGTACATGTTGCACCCAAAACGTTAAAAGAAAATGGGCTATGAATACTCACATGGTATTGGAGATATGAACGAAAAATGACACCATGAAACGAGACGGTAAAACCCCGAAGATAACCTCGACGACTAAATGAGATAGAGAAATAAATAAATAAATATATAATTAATTTTAACGACCCAAAATGACACAACAGACACAATTGACTTGATGACTGTCACACCCCTAAAAATCAACCCGTAGAGTATCACCGCAAATGGAGTGTAACCTACCAGGATCTGAGTCATCAGACACACCAAACATACTATAGGTAAGTTTAAATATTTGAAAACCCAAGTTTTACAGTCCCAAAGTTTTAACAAAGTTTTTAATGTTTGCAGAAGCGTAAATTACAAACTTAAATAGTTTAGCTGCCTCCCGCCGGAAAGGCTTAATGACAAAATAGTTTATCAAACATATGCAAGATTTAGAAATGCACTATGAGTCCTACACATGCTCCTTAGCGTGCTCCTAAGAACCTGAGAAGAAACATGCTCAAATGCGTCAACACAAGGTTGGTGAGTTCACAAAGTCTAAATGAAACAGTTGGATAATCATTTATTAGAACCAAAAAGTTAATCGATTAGTCTCAACCAGACCTAAGTGAAAGCAGGATACCAATCCCAAAGCAATTAATGTAACCTTGGATAGCTAGTCCATGATTATTATAACCCAATAACGCCCCGTACCCATTAATTGACTAAATGAAACTGCCTCCTTGTAGGTCCGAGATCAAACCACCTACACGATATATGATCGTAAATGAGTGCGGAATCCTCAAATACGATTGATTCAAGAGACAAGTAGATGAAAAAAGATTCAATCTATGAGAAAGATTGAATCTTGAATGATAAACACAACAAGTGAAGCTGATCGTAAATAGGAATCCACACAGAAATCGTAAACTCCTTAGAATGTATTAAAAAGCTTACATACAATGAAAGATAATGAGGTTTATATACTACCTCTACACAATCGTAAACCTAGAGAAGCCCATATGGCCCAAATCGTAATCTAGAATAAGCCCACTAACTAAAGCCAAAAACTAAATCAAGCTAGCCCAATAACAAATGTTCATGCCTTAAATAAACATAGCCCAACAATCTTCCCCTAGGCATGAATCATTTGACCTTTTCTTCTACGACAGCAGTAGATCGAATCTGAATGAGCTTTGAATGTTGTTGAACCACCATCCCTTCTCTACGATCCGCTTTGCAGTTCCATCAAAGATACCAACCCTTATAGCATTCTCCATGTCGTTTTCATCTCCAAGTATGGGTTGGGTGGCTAGGAGCTTGATGTCTCGCTCTCCAAATCTTAGCAAGTCCACCGGATCATAGAATCGGAATTGCCTCATCGGCTTGCAGAGCACCACCACTTCATGAGTTGTCGGATCGTAACACCAGCAATCAAAATTTCTGACCAGTGTCCCATCTTTGATCTCGTCCAACATGTTAATGACTCTTGTACGCTTAGTGGGTGGCCTCTTAGCTTCACCAATGGGCTGCCCTGTCACTGGGTCAGTCCCTGTCTCTATCCATCTGACTGCTTTCAACTCAAAATCTGCAAAGTTGTTTTCTTGATGGCTCAGCAGGTTGTTGCGGATAAGATTTCCTTCAGGTCCATCCCATCTGTTTATGAAGGGAGCTCTCAAAAGGCTTCTGATCTCAGGCTCAGTCCAGGAGTGGAATTGACCACGCGATTGATAATACTTCACAGGCCTGTAGCCGTCACGGATCACGGCAAATAGTTTCTTCTCGTTGTCATAATGCCAACACAAGATGGTCTCACGACTCCCACGTTTGTCAATTGAGCTCTCACCCACATCAATGGTGTATTGAGTGGGGGCTGGTCCCTGGAAGAACTCCCTGAACCAGTTTTCGTGGCATCTTGGTGCCTTGGAGATGATTTTGCCACAGCGGGCGTAATCAGGCATATCAAAGTTCTTATCTCCTTCATCTGTCTCCATAGCATCTGCAGCTTGCACCCCCTGTGACGAACCTTGACCTGGGGCACCTGAGGAGTTGGATCCCACAACATCCTTCAATTCATTGTACTTCTTCCTCAGGTCCACCAACATGTTGTACCGATATTTCATTCTGTCTTTGTCCGCCACCTCCTTCTTTCTCATATACTTGTTTTCTGCTTGAAGAGCCTTGATCTCATTCTCTCTAATTCTGTTTTGAGAGATCAGGAAGTTGATCTGAGGATCCACGCTTATCCTCATATTTATTGGAAGCTCCGCTGCTTGAAATGGCCTGAAGCTAGGAGTAGCTGTAGGCTGACTTATTACAGGTGCAACGCTCACTTTCACTGGGCTTGGAACAGCGAATGTGTGATCAACCTCTATGAATTGACTTTCTTCCCGAACAGGGCTATGTTCGGTTAGAAGTTGTGTTTCAGTCTGAGCAGCAGCAGGTTGATCTTGTACATCTTCTGTAGCAGTTTCTTCTTGTGCACTGGGACCCTCAGAACTGGGCCCAGCTGGATGTACTAACAAAATGCTTGAGCTGGTCTTTGAAAGCTTGAATCTGATGCTTCTTGGATCTGACCTCTTTCTAGGTGAAGGTTCACGTGCTGGAATTGGTTCTTCAAGAACATCTTCAGCATCCAGATTCAGCTCAGGAGGGGTTGTATCACTGCCTGATGATCCGATCATGTCATCCCTTGACCTTTTAAGGTTAAGGGGCCCCAGATTCCCATAGATATCATCATCAGTAATCTCCTGGCCAGCGAGAATATCATCCATTACATTCTCTTCATCAGAGGGTATGATTGCATCTTCTTCTTGAACATTAACAGCCGGAGTTGCTGTTAAGTCTTGGTCTTCTACAACGGATGCATTAACATTTGGCACTGCAGCTTCTGGGTCAGAGTCATCCATTACTTGTTCCCTTGCAACCTCTGGGAACGCACCCCTCTTAGCCCACTCCAGTCTACCTTCAAAAGATTGCTTACCCGGTCTATCTTGGGTTTGCAGGCCAAATACTCCGATGTCCATCACCTTCACATCTAGTTTCTCAACCCTCTCCTCAATTATTGGATACTTCTTCATCACCACCATTTGGACGAACCTCGGTGTCATTAGAAACTGTTCTCTGGCACTTAGTGCTGCATTGCCTATCCAATCAATCAGCATCATCTTTGAAAAGTTAAAGTCCCAATCTAGGGCCAATGCTACGAAGGCAGTTCCATGAAGTTGGTTTAACTGATCGAAGCTCGTTCTCTTGCCAAGGAAAGATTTCTGCATATAATGCGCCAGACACCTATAGTAGTGCGGCAGAAGCTTCTTAAAGATGGGCGGAAATTTTCCTTCAAACCCCATTGATTGCGCACCTGCCAGAACTACCTCCTTCGGATACTTGATAGGATGAGAAGCATCATCAGTAATGTTCAGTCCTTGCCTTATATCTTCTTCCTTAATAACAATTTGTCTGTTCTGGACCGTTGCTGTAATCCTTGTCTTGTCGGAATTTGCCCTACCAGAACCCCAAAATTCCCTGACCAGCATCTCATCAAGGAGTACGTTTGTCCTCAGGGCATGATTGATTTTGCATGTGCTCATCCCTGCCACCAGTGAGTAGAATAGCTCCATATGTTTTTCTGGCGGGTCTTCCAGATAAGCAGGCATACAGTGATCCTGCTCATATTTTATATCTTCAATCAGCATCTCTTCTGCCATCTGAGAAGGACAAGACACATGTATCAGACTCATTCATCAATGCATAATTATGTTTGTTAACAATTTCTTGAAGTTCAATTGATTATCACGTTTAATTTTTTAAGTTCAGAAAATTCTCAATTTAAACGTTCAAGTAAAATATTTGATTTTGAATCACACGTTAACAAAATTCATAAAATTTTAACTTGTACATGTTTACGTTTGAAGAGATTTTTTTTTAAAAAAATTAAGTGTACAAGTCCTTATAAGAGATTACGATCCAACAAATGAGTTTACGATATTTAAATCGAGTTTACGATCGGTTAAGTTGCGGCCCAATCGCAAACACAAAGTCCAATCGTAAACCTTCAAAAACACCCGAAGCCCAATCGTAAACCACTTTGTCGTTATCTCCAATCGTAAACATCCAATCGTGAACATCGAGTCGAAAACTCTGATCGTAATCACGGATCGTAATCACGAAACGTCTTCTTCCACATTCGAGATTATCGTAAACGCACCATCCGCCATTGTTAACACCTGCAAATACTCGGAAACTCATTAAAACACCACAAATATACACAATGACCACAAAGAACTACCTATAAACGATTGTAAACCCAGAAACGACTTCAACTCTTGTAAAGAATGACTCGAAAACACTGAAGAACTTGAGTAAGGGTTTCGAACACAAAATTTGTGAGAAGGTCTATGAGATCTCGTGAAAGCAGTCGATTGTGATGGGGCTTTTGGTTCGAAAACGATGGTGAGGGTGATGCTGTGCTCGGATGAGTCGGAGGATGGTCGGAGAGGGTTGACAACAGTTTTCCGGCGAAGGCAGACGGTGGTTAGGGTTTGGTAGACGGAATCGTAAATGGAGAGAGAGATAATAAAGGATCGTAAACTGATTTAGGGTATTTATACCCTTTATAAAATTTTTCAACATGACCCCTCAATGTTTAAAAACTATTTCATACACCTCCCAAACCATTTAAAGGTAACAATTCTCTTGAAAAAAATTAACTTTGTGAAACATTGAGAATTTTACGAAGCTTCCCCTCAGACTTAGCCCCGAGTAACTAATCTTGATCAAAAATAAAATAAAATTTAAATATTTAAGGACTTTAAAAAAAAATTAAAAAGCACAAAATTTAAGATAATCTAAATACGAGACAAAAACATACTTACCTTGAGATTGATGTTTTTCATGGATCAAACCAGACAAATCATTAACTGAGGAACCCTTTTCAGCTTTCCGTTACTTGACGCTCTAAACGATTGCTCAATATTTTGAAATCACATAAACTCACATCCAGTTAAAAATTTTAAAGTGCTTAAGTTGTGGTACATAATTACCGTCATGTTTAACCGTCCCCACACCCAATTGTTCATAGCAAAACCTACCCAACCTCAGAGTTTATTGAGGATTCACAAACCCCCAACTTGAGGAACCATGCAACACTGCTTTGACAACCACTTATTTCTTATTTTCTTGAATTATCGGTTGATGATCAGGTCGGCCGCATAAGCACGCAGAGAAGACCAACAAAATAATTTTCTTTTCTTTTTCTTTTTCTTTTTCACAATTTTCATATATATATATTATTTTAATTCTTTTTCTGTGGTGTTGTCATTTACAGTATAAACATGGCGTGTGAGAGAGTGAATACTAGGTAAATTACCACTCTCAACCCATTTTTGCCGGGTCTCAGTTTTTTAAACTATGTAAACTAGGATGGAAACCTAAACATATATAAGAGTTAAGATTACTGCACTTACAATGGATGATCATTGTTTTTGATTTAGCTTACCGAACATCATCTTTGAGACGTCTTTCACTTCTGCCTTACACGTGTCAGTCTCCGATTGTCATGGAAATTTATATCACTTCCTACCAACTCAAGGCAAAACAAAAGACATCATAAAAACCTCAAACAGGTATTTTTCTTTTTGAATTTTCTGAGACAATTATATTTCTTCCCCTGTTTTTATGAGGCTTTTGAAAACAAACAGTATATATATTTTTTTTAAATTTTCTATTTTTATATTTTATTTTTTTTAATTTTCTTAAAAACAATTATGGACAAATAAAAGTTGATCAGATCATTCCTCGAAGGCAATCATCCGAAGGCCTTCGACACACATTTCAAAATTTGGTCGCGGGAGGGGTTTTGTGAAAATGTCCGACACATTCTGATCGGAGCTTACCTTTTGAAGCTGAATTAGCTCCCGATCATAGCAATCTCGAATGAAATGTACCTTTATGTCTATATGCTTGGTTTTAGAATGTTGGACAGGGTTTTTCACAATTTCCAGAGCAGCAACATTGTCGCAAAAGATAGGAGTGTTAACGAATTCCATACCATAGTCTGTGAGCTGGTTTTGGATCCATACTACCTGTGAAGTACCGGCAGATGCTGCCACGTACTCTGCTTCGGCAGTTGATTTAGATACGGTATGTTGCTTCTTGCTCTGCCAGGAAATGAGTCGATCGCCCAGATATTGACATCCTCCAGTGGTTGACTTTCGATCCAAGTCACTGCCTCCATAGTCACTGTCAGTATATGCATACAATTGAAAGCCAGTGTTCTTTGGGTACCAAAGACCAAGCCTAGGCCTGCCCTTCAGATACCTAAAAATACGTTTAACAGCATTTAAATGAGAAAGTTTAGGGTTAGCCTGATAGCGTGCACACAAGCAAACTGCATGCATAATATCTGGCCGACTTGCTGTTAAGTACATCAGCGAACCAATCATTGATCGATACGTGAATTCGCTCACTGACTCCCCGTCTGCATCTGCTGACAAGAGAGGTCGGGATGCCATTGGAGTTGAAATTGGCTTTGAGTCTTGCATCTTGAATTTTTCTAGAATCTCATTCACATATTTGGCTTGGTGAATAAGAATCCCAGATTCATCTTGTTTTACTTGCAAGGCTAGGAAGAAACTCATCTCCCCCTGATCGCTCATTTCAAACTTTTTCTTCATAATCTCCTCAAATTCGGTGCACAATTCCTCGTTTGTTGAACCGTAGATGATGTCATCTACATACACTTGCACCATGATTATGTCCTCATCCACCCTCTTCCTAAACAAAGTTTGATCAACAACTCCTCTTGTATATCCATTCTCCACCAGGTGATTGGACAACGTTTCATACCAGGTACGAGGAGCTTGATGCAAACCGTACAAGGCCTTATCCAGTAGATAAACATGATCTGGATTTTCTTCATCTATGAACCCTGGTGGTTGGGTTACATAAACTTCTTCGTTCATCTCTGCATACAGGAAGGCAGTCTTCACATCCATCTGATGGACTGTAAAATTGAGATACGATGCCACAGCCAGAAAGATCCGAATTGCTTCCAATCTCGCCACCGGAGCGTATACCTCATCATAGTCAATCTTGTGAACTTGCCTGTGACCTTGTACTATTAACCTCGCCTTGTTTCTTACAATGATTCCCGAGTCATCCTTCTTGTTCTTATAAAGCCACCTCGTGGGAATCACCTTCTTGTCATCTGGCCGCTTCACAAGTCGCCACACTCCCAGCTTTGAGAACTGATTAAGCTCATTGTGCATGGCCTCTATCCAATTCGGATCTCTGAGAGAAACCATCACATTCGGAGGCTCAATCTGGGAGATAAAACATGAGTACATGCAGAAATTGATATCCCCTGTGCGGCTTCTAGTTGAAACTCCTGCAGACACTGGTCCAAGTATGTTGCTGACTGGATGATCCTTGTTGATCCTTGATACCTGAACCTCTGGCACAGACACAGAAACAGGCAGATTAGAGCTAACAATATTATCATTTAAATCATTCATACCTGAGCTTTGTGGAATTTCTGAATCATTATCACAAGTTCCTGAAGTTCTCGGAGCATCTGCGTTGACATTTGTGGGAACTGGAACAGGTGCCTTCTCACAGACTCTTTCAGTGTGAGGTCTTGATTCAGATGGCTGAGTGATAATCTCTTCTTCTTCACCCAAATTGTGAAGCTCATTCGAAAACTTGAATCCTTCAAACAGAGACCCATAATTAAAAATCCAATCAGGTCCGGTCCCTGCATCCGACGGATTGTCTTCAAGCCAGTCCACGTTGAACGCTTCAATGATCAAACCGGTGGTTTTGTTATAGACACGATAAGCACTATTTCCCGAATACCCAACGAAATAACACTCATCAGCTTTCGCCTCGAATTTCCCCACGTCGGACTGTATCAGTACCGTGCACGGACATCCAAATGTCTTAAAGTATCCCACCGTTGGCTTTTCTTTATAGACAATCTGATACAGAGTTTTCTCATGAAGCTTGTTCAACAAAACGCGATTCTGCACGTAGCACGCCGTATTAACCGCTTCAGCCCAGAAGAAGATTGGTAGTTTAGCTTCACACATCATTGTCCTTGCCGCTTCAATGAGTGTCCTATTTCTTCTCTCAGCTACACCATTTTGTTGAGGGGTGTAGGGCGCACTGAACTGTCTGTCAATCCATTTAGCCCCACAAAACATATTCAACTCAGCGTTCTTGAATTCCGTTCCGTTATCCGATCTGATAGCTTTGACCTTCTTGTTCAGCTGATTCTCTATGAGAGTGACAAACTGTTTCACTAGGGCTGGAGTTTCATACTTGTTTGACAAGAAGTAGACCCAAGTAAAACGTGAATAGTCGTCCACAATCACTAGACAATAGGAGAATTTGCTGATGCTCTGAACTTGCATAGGCCCAAAAAGATCCATGTGTAGAAGTTGTAGAACTGATGACATAGAGTTTGCTATCTTCGGACGATGTGGCAACTTGTGCTGCTTCCCCTTCGCACATGCCACGCATTTTTCCACAGTTGAGAAGTCTTTGATGGGCAGCTTTCTGACATGCTCTCCCTTTGCGAGCTTGGTCAAATTCTTCATATTTGCATGCCCCAAACGACGATGCCACAACATAGCTAAATTTTCGTTTTGTTTTGAGATGAGGCATGCTTCTTCTAACGTTGGAGGATTGCCCATGTTGAGAAGATATGAATTTGAACGTCTTGGAGTACGCATTAGTATGCACTCCTCGGGAATCTTCACGCCGGGCTTCAAAATAATGCATTCCTTCCGATTGAACATCAAAGAAAAGTCTTTGTCACAGATCTGAGAAACACTCAGCAAACTGTGAGACAGTTCCTCCACATAATGTACGTCAGAAAAAGACAGATTTCCACTTCTCACAACACCTTTCTTGCTAATTCTACCACCCACACCACCTGCAAATGAAACTCCTCCACCATCGAAATCCTCTACATCTTCCAAAAGGGACAGATCTCCGGTCATGTGTCGGGAGCAACCACTATCAACGTACCAGAGATTGTTGATAGATCTTCTTGGCTGTCCCTACAAGAATCAGAAATTAATGAGATCCAGGTACCCAGGCCATAACAGATCTGGGCACACCTTTTGCATCAATGTAGTTAACTAATTGAAGAATCATTTCAGACTTTGATCCAGACACATTCTCATTTTGAATGTTGACTTTTGGTTTCCATGTGGTGGTTTTCTCTGGTTTCAACACAGTTGTTGAATTGTTCACAGTCACAGGTTTCTTTTGTGGTGAAATGACCTTTTTACCAGTTGGCTTTTTAACCGGTGTCCACTCAAGTTTCAGTTTAGTATACACAAGTTGTTTTGTTTGAGTGACACCTTTTTGTTTCAAAACCTGTTGCTCGGCTTTCGCTTTGCCATTAGGTTGATTAGCTCTTTTTACTTTAGCCACTTGTTTTTCAACAAATTCTGGTTTTATCTTGTGGTAAACTCCTTTAGATACATAAGTTTGTTTTGGAGTTCTGGTCACATTCCACTTATCAACAACAGGCTTTGTCACAGGTGCCTTTGCGTTTGAAACCTTAGACTGTTCAGTCTTTATTGGTTCAAAACACTGCTTCCCCTGAGACACAGCTTGTTGTTTCTTCTTTTGTTTTTGCTTCTCTCCGGTCATCATTTTCTCCAACATACTAGTCCGTGGGTTTTGCGGATTTATGGTTGGTAAGGTCTATTCACACAGTTAGCTGCAAAATGTCCTGGCTTTCCACATTGAAAACAATTCATGAGTCTAGGCCCATTGACATGACTACAGAGGTATGAACGTCTTGGGTAAGACGACTTCCACTCTGGCTTATCATCCCATTTGTGTATAACACGTTGTTTATCCTTATCAGATTGTGTAATTAAACAAAATTGTTCCGATTTAGATTTGTTTGTTCTATTAAAAGCCGACACAACCTGGGGATAAGCAACAAAATCTTTGGGCTTAGTCTCACGACCGATTTTTGTGTTAGGCACACGAATTTTAAAACCAGACACTTTTTCATTTGATTCTGAAACATTTTTTAACAACGATACAGCTACTTGTTTTGACTTGGATGTTTCTAGTTCTGACACAAGTGCCATTACATCATCCTTAGGTAAACACAAACTAGAACTACTAGAACTACTAGACTCATGACTCTCTGCCACTCTCTGACACTCTGCATCCTCCTCAGAAATGTCTTTGATTTCTACTTCATCTGCACAATAAATAGATACATCAGAAGCGCTCACACAGTTATTCAGAGAAGTATTTGATGGACCTGCTTCACACGCGTCTGTCATCACTCTATCCTTATTACCCAAGCCATAAGTCATGTGCTTTTCATTTTCAATTTCCTCTACTGTCATAGGCTTCACTCCAACCAAGACACTATCTAAAGGAGGTCCTTCTTCATGCATTTCCGATGCAGATCTATCTATCTGATCCTCCTCTAAGATCATTCCTATCACATCTCTAGTTTTATCTTGAGGAACAACGTTCTTGTTTGCAAAGCTAATTCCTATTCCACCTTTATCCTTACCCATTCTAACCTCAGTTATGCAAGTATCTAGAGATTTACTAGCCTGTAACATTCTTTTGCTTCTCATAAGGTTCATGTCAAGCTTAACCTGCAACTCATTGTTCTTATGCTTAAGGTCATCTATCTGCTTACTTAGCTCAGCTATTTCTAACTTAGCGTTGTCATACAAATAGGCATTCTCAGTTGCAAGTTTCTTATATTTCACTAAATCTAATTTCTTGGCTTTAACTTTTTCTTCATTCTTTTGCCATCTACCCTTAAATGAGCTTCTTTCACATTTTGTCTCAAACAATTCTAATTCAAAGTTTTTGCAAAATTGTCTAAGACCAGTAATTATACGATGACAAACAGGGTTAGAACATACCTTGGTGTGATCCGCTGCCATAGCTTCATTCTCCTCAGGTTCATCTTCAGTAACAACAAAAGCATGCTCTTCCTCATCATCATCATCCATAGCAGTCATCATAGCATGTGTCAGGCTCAGATCCTTCATTTGGGAGGTCCAGTCATATCCTCCTCCTTCCTGTACCATCAAAGCGCTTGTCTCTGCCTTTGCCTTCCCATCAGCTGGTTTCTTTATCTCTGCTTTCTCCTTCCTTGGCTTGCTACACTCTCTTGCAAAATGCCCATATTCATCACAATTGTAGCACCTAAGCTTGGTTTTGTCAAACCCCATTCTGATCTTGTCTTGATCCTTCCAAACATTTCTCCCTGTAGTCGCCATGAACTTCTTAGCCCTGAACACAGCCATAGCCATCTGCCAAGAGACATCCAACATCTCCACATCCTCTAGATTTATCTGATTCAGCTCTCCTGATAGGATCTCAGTAGGGATTAGGGTTCCGGCCATTAAAGCATGATAGCTGTTCATGAATCCCATACCAAGTGAAAAATTGGGATCATTGGCAGCCTCAGAATTGTCACCTCCACTCGAACTAGATTGAGGTTGTGCTACAAATGCATTCGCTTTAGTCACAGAACTTGATCCACCTCCAACAGACTTTCCTTTCTGCTTCACATCTACTTCTTCCGACAACAAAGCTTGATTCAGTTTCCCAGCCAAACTAAGGGAGCTTATGTGATTCAACTCTCGTTGCTTGTCATCAATAAGCTTGGACTTCAACTTGTTGATCATTTCATCAAGAGACAGCTCACTCAATTTGTTGTTGTCCTTAATGATTGAGATATTGGTGTTCCATGACTTTGGTAAACTGTTCAGCAGCTTCAAATTCTTGTCTTCCAAATCCGGCTCCACACCATAACTTGACATTTCTGCCACCAGAGATACAAACCTTTGCACTTGCGCTTCAAACGATTCACCTTGGATATGGTTGAACAAATTGAATTTCTGCTTCAACATTTGCTTTCGACTTGCCTTGATGTCTGGATTTCCCTCATAGGCAACAATCAATGCATTCCAGAGTTCCTTCGCCGTCTTGCAATGCTTAAATCCTTGAGCAATGTCAGGTGTTAGTGCCATGGTCATAATTGCAAATGCCCTCTCAGCCTTGTTACACCTTTCCCAGTCCTCATCTTCAAACTCTTCTTCAGTCTTAGCCTTTCCTGCTTTAGCTCCTTCTCCATGAGTAGGTATGTGTGGTCTATTAATTACTGCTCTCCACAATCTCAAGTCAACACTCTTCAAATGGTTTTCAAACCTGTACTTCCACTCCAAAAAGTTATCCGCCGAAGTGAGTCTAGGTGGACGAGTGATAGAGCCAATCTCGAAGTCCAACTTCTGATACATACTTGGTTCAAAATCCATCCCGATAGCAAAGGGAACCTAAATCTAAAGTCCAAAAACTGAGATTACGAAGAAAAACACTTGATTACGATCGTAAACGCCTAATTACGATCGTGAACACCTGATTCCGATAAAACCCAAAATCGCAAACACAAACCGCCTTAAAAAATCGTAAACACTGATTACGATATCTGATTACGATCGCCGAGTCGTAAACACCGTTTCCGATAAGAACCAATCGTAAACTCCAATTACGATAAAAACAGTCGTGAAGACAGATTACGACTTGTGATTCCGGTAAAGCAGAATCGTAAACACCGATTACGACCAAGCAAAATCGTAAACAAAAATCTCTCAATCGTAAACCCGATAAAAATCCAATCTTGATGTCGTAAAGACACAGCTGATGAAGATCTTCAACTTCAGAAGTCGTAAACACACTGAAACCCAGAAAAATCGATCGTAATCACGAGGAACAGCTCTAAAACCTTCAAAAATCCGAACTTTAACCCAGAAAACACTTGAATCTATATCGTGAGAGCCTCGAATCTAAGATTCTTAGCTCTGATACCAATTGTAGGTCCGAGATCAAACCACCTACACGATATATGATTGTAAATGAGCGCGGAATCCTCAAATACGATTGATTCAAGAGACAAGTAGATGAAAAAAGATTCAATCTATGAGAAAGATTGAATCTTGAATGATAAACACAACAAGTGAAGCTGATCGTAAATAGGAATCCACACAGAAATCGTAAACTCCTTAGAATGTATTGAAAAGCTTACATACAATGAAAGATAATGAGGTTTATATACTACCTCTACACAATCGTAAACCTAGAGAAGCCCATATGGCCCAAATCGTAATCTAGAATAAGCCCACTAACTAAAGCCAAAAACTAAATCAAGCTAGCCCAATAACAAATGTTCATGCCTTAAATAAACATAGCCCAACATTCCTCCTCATTCCTTTTCCGAGCAATGAGAAAACCTTAGGACAATATAGTACCCGACTCTAGTCCCTAGAAGGCGAGTGGAGCTAGAGCGACTAGTCAGAGCAGGGCTTGTCAAACCCAATAGATCTACTAAATATTTCCCCGTTATCAAACCGATATTCATAGTACGCTGAAGAAAGACTTTTATGATTTGAAAAATTGGATCTCTCTATGGTCACAATATAGTATATTAATTAACAGAGTGTTTATGAAAACGTAAACGTTACCGCATGTCTTCTCCCCCAAAAAGTGAAACAAGTAAAAGTGGGGCTATAAACTCACCTTAGGGTGCAATTTAGTATTTCCCAAACAACCAGCTAAAGAGAGTAGTGAATCTCCTTAGACTTCACCTATGACATGTAACAATGTGAGTGTTGACTGTGTTGATTGATTATCCCCATAATGCCCGGATGATAGATAAGTGGACTCGATTATACATTGGTGATCAAATTTAGGTTTTCTATATTTATCCTAATATGCAATCACACATAACATGTCACATGAAAACAAATATAGATGCGTCACAATTTACTATGACGTTATCCTGCGTATACGATGTATGATTGACGGGGAAACCATACAAAGTCTTGTCATTCCCACCAAGGTAAGAGACTTAGGACTTGTACACACGTATAACTCATACTTCATTAGACAAATATCATGCGAACACATAGCCAAGAAATCACATGATCATATACATGCATCACACAATTATTTATTTTTCCGGAAAATATATACTTATTACATGTGAGCCAATTTTATGATAAAATCAAATGATCATCTCATGTTAAGTCACATAGATCATCAATTAGCACATTTCAAGTCATGTCGTAAGTTCCTAACCATAAGCATGTATGTCACCTTGACCTAATATGCCATTTACATGATAAATTCACGTAAACAATTTCCATAAATTGTTCTACATGCAATTCGACATCAAGTTTGCAACTTTATAGTTCCTCATGCATCCATCTACATGAATCATGCAACTTTATACAAGATCTAATACCAAGCAAACACCTTTATTCAAGATCTAACATGGATGGCTACCAAAACCAGGTTTTTATCATAGATCTCACATGAAGTTCATGACTTTATTGCATAACAACACTAGATCTACCATTATCAAGTATCCATAACATGAATCAGGCATAAAAAATGGATCTTTACTTGCATACAATCTCAAAAACCCTAGATCTATGCATGGATCATCATCAACATCACAAATATCATAATTTTTTGCTTCAAAGATGCAAACTTCATCAATATAAACCCTAGATCTAGTCATGGAATCATCATGCAGCCCTAGATCTAATATAAAGGTTAAAGCTTGGAGCTTTTTGACAAGAAATCAAGCAAAGAACAACATAATGCAAGTAAATGATGAAACAAGGATGAAACGAAACTTGGATCTTCAAAGGAAATTAACAATATTGAAGGATCTTGGTGCAAGAACCATAGAGCAGACTTAGAGAGGATTTTGGATCGTTTGGGTGTTGTAAATGGAGGTGGTGGTGGCTAATGGTGCTTAAATAGTGAAGAATTAGGGTTTTACTGGAAAAGTGCCTCCCAAGCGTATCGCTTGGGGAATTAGGTTGCTCTAGGTGATACGCCTAGAGCCTCTGTCTGGCAGGCCCTTTTGACTTTTGTTGTCTGCAACCCGCTTTGTCTGTTTTTCGCATTTTTGGTCCCGGGTTTCTACGTTTTCTCTCATTTCTAGTTTACCATAAATTTTATCACATCAAATCCAATTAAATCAAGTATCAACATGCCATATAAACATTTACGATCACACGATTAAATTCATATATTAGTTTGCACTTCACGATACAAAGCAACTTTTAGTTAATCACCAATGTTTCGAGACTCTAACTTGTGTGTGATGTTTGTGAAGTGTTTTAAGGCTACTATACTTTTCTAAATACCTTAATTGACATACTACACCTATATATGCATCTCCAGGCTTGCCAGTTTCTCCGTTTATGAGGTTCGGGTCCCATCCGAAGGGCCCAAATGTCACATCCTTCCCTCGTTAAAGAATTTTCATCCCGAAAATTAAGATCACAAACATGTTGCTAAGGGTATAAGTTTCACAAGTTTAAAAGTTGTAACTCCATTGCAAAGAGTTTTAGAATTACAAATGAAATATTGCAACCTTGTTGCAGAGATTTTGAACCAAACATGAATTATAAAATGTGTTGTTACTCAAAAGCAAAGGAAATTTTTTTCCAGGTTCTCACATCACCCCCTTCTTTTAGGAAAATTTGTCTCAAAATTTAAAAGTTATCGTCGTTTGTCATCGCGGCTAACTTGAATGAGTTTGGATGCATGCGCATCACCTGATTATCGCATGCCCAGATAAACTCGGGTCCATGCTTTGTATTCCACTGAAATACTAGAAACCCTTCCCTGCTTGAGCTAATTAGCTCCTCAGGATGGTTCGACCTGTAAATGACTGGATCTATACGTTCGACAATCTCGAACCACCCATCACATCACGGGTTTAACTTTCCTCAATTCTCCAAACGATTTATCCCTTTTCCAAGGAGATAATTTCAGAAGGATTCGACCTCCTTCCTGAATCTCCAACAGCCTCCTACGCTTAACAAGGTAACTCTTCTTCCTAACGCGAGCAACTATGATTTGGTTTTGGATCTTAACAATCTTTCCGGTTGATTTGTGAGTTAAGCTTAGTCCCAGTAAGCTGACTATCACCCGCCCCTACCTAGTAGGTTGGTGATTTGTACTTCCGACCACGCAAAACCTCAGAAGGCGTTGACCCAACGCTAGACCGATGGCTGCTACTATAGGGAGAGCTCCACCAACGACATGTGAGATTCCCATTTACTAATAGGGTAACTCAGGTAAGTCCTTAACATGACTTCCAAAGTCTAAGTGGTCCTTTCTTTCTGACCAACAACTTGAGCATGGGTAACGGTTCTCACACCGACCCGTTTCCCCAGTGCCTTACGTAAAGTGTTGAATCCCGTCTCATCTGAATTGGAATTGTTGACCCATTCCATGCAAGAATTGTAATTCCAAGTTCTCTCGCTTTAGGGCCACAAGCTGGGTATTCCAGATCTGATATGGCAACCCAAGATGAATCGTTAGCTTCCAATCCCGAACACGCTTCGACTTTGATTCCCTTCCATCTTAAGGCGCCATTAGCTTTATCGGGACAGTACTCGATGGTACGCTAAAAATCGCTAAATGATTCGATTAAAATCCTATTGCTTCATGCTCCATTATTTCTGGGTTGAAGATACGCTGAAGATGCTTGTGATCGGTGTAAATTTTCGGTACCGTACAAGCAATGTGTTAGAGCATGTTTCGGGTGTGGACGTTACTGTGCGAATTATGTAATAGTCTAGATTGTAGATTAGGCTAGGTTGCCAACATACCATGCAGCATACCAATTGGTACGCTAGGTAGGCTGGTACGTTGGGCAGAGTCACCTATAAACATGTGAAGTCTAGCTTTGCAATGTAGACTCATGGTCATTAGGTCTTGTGTTGAGAGGAGAGGTCTATTCAACCTCTCCCAGTGCTTCATGATATATACTTCTTCGGTTGTAACCATTTGACACAATTAATGACTATATTCTCTGTCTTTATCTTTGTTATGATCTGGAAACGACCCGTTACTTGTTTTAACACAACGTCTCCAGATTCCTCGATATGAAGACCACAGCTCCCAATTCTAGATGGTGAATCAAATCGCCTTCTAATTATCCCAGAGCTATCAAGAGACCTACATGGTAACTTCACCACATTGCGCAATGATACGACCTAGACCTTGTATAGATGTACCACTTCTTATAACGAAGTCTATGGTTCTCTTGGGTAAGGGACGAATAGGTGCACTGCAAAGATTCTGTTTCAATAAATGAAATGTTCGGTCCTGCTTCACATCCTATTTACGTAACCTTGTGTGTTAAAGCTGTCAAAGGCTGTGCGATCTAAAAAAGCTTTGATTAATTGCCAATATAGCCCGCCAGGCCGAAGTATTGCTGTACTCCGATCGGCGTCTTAGGTAGAGGTCAATTCTTGATTGCCTCAATCTTTGACGAATCCACATGAATTTCCCAGTTTAGTGACAACATGACCCAAAATTTGCACTTCTTGAATCCAGAAGTTGCATTTTGAGAGTTTAGTATATAGCCGCTACTTTCTCAGTCGGTTAGGAGTTAAACGAAAACGCTTTGCATGCTCTTTCGTTTTCTTGGAATGAATGTGGATGTTTTCAATAAACACGGTGAGGAACTGGTCCAAGAACAACTAGCAACCCGATTCATAAGATCTATACATGCGATGGCTGTATTGGTAGGCCAAACGGTATAACCAAGAACTCATAACGCTTATATTGAGCCTTCTAATAGATCGTCGATCTCTATAATCTCCGGCCCTTGACTAATAGTGGATCAATCCTTTAATTGGCCTTCTAATAGTGGATCAATCCTTTATGCTAATTAGCAGACTGTCGATACGCTAGAGCTTCTTTAGAAACATAGGATCACTTTGCCTTTCACCAAAGTTTTACAAAAAATGCCTAAGTATGCTAAATTCCTTAAAGACATGTTAACTAATAACAAGAAGATAGAGGCTCTTTCTGATGTGACTTTAGATGCTCAATGATCGGCTATAGTTCAGAATAAGCTACGTACCCGAGAAGCTTAATGATCCAAGGACTTTTACTATTCCTTGCATATTTGGTAGTTCTTTCGTTACACATGCTCTGGCTGATCTCGGTGCTTCTATTAATGTGATGCCATTTTCTGTTTTTCAGCACTTAGGATTAGGAGATCTAGCCCCGACTAGGATTTATCATTGGCCGACCGATCTGTTGTGTGACCTAAGGGAATAGTGGAAAATGTGTTAGTTAAGATTAATAGATTTTGTTCCCTATTGACTTTGTGGTTATTTATTCTGACTATGACGTTAGATTCCCTCTCATTCTAGGTAGGCCTTTCCTTAGGACTGCTAGAGCCTTTGTAGGATCGAGATTCTTAACACCTAATTAAGATACAAGATTTACTTGCAAGATTAACCTTGCGGAATTAAGTCAACCTTCACTTTACTTAAACAATTAACACTTGTGAATACTAGTTGTTTGCATAAATATAGTAACACACGAAGTAAAATATACTCGGCACTATTTGCATTAACTCAACAATATTACACAAGTCTTGCACATATTCATGCGTACAAATGTTGAAGACGAGCTATGCTATATATAGTGCTAATGGAAATCAATGATAGCCATTGATTTCCTTAAGGTCATCTAGACCGTTAAACATAAAAGTCAAACTAAGCTACTAAAAGAATAATCTTCGACAGATGGGATATCTTGCGTGTGATCAGCAACAATCTACTTTGGGACAGCGACTTTGATAGATGTAGAAGCAACCAGGAAGCTTTTGTAGGGATTTGACGACTGAAAAGACTTCACAGGAAAAGTCTGGTTGAACTCATTATCTGATGGATAATCGAGTTCACCCGGAATATCCACTACTGGACAAAAACTGCTTCTTTCGGTTGAAGAGTCTTCTCCGCTTGAACTCAGAATTCCGCTTGAACTCTGTTCAGCCGGAACTGCTACAAAATTAACTTCAACCGGAATATCCAAATGTGATATTCCTTACAATCTAACCTAAGCTGATGCTGGCAAATTTATTCACCATAGTCGAAGCTATCTTCAAAATTGACTTGTACCAAAAATCTCTTGTCTTTACCTACTTCCCTAAGGCTGTGATGCTTTCATCGACGTGATCAAACTCGTTCATGCTTGTCTTGGTCATCTTCACATGTTGAAGTGCCTCCCAATCTCTTTCATCCCATTCATTTTGAACAGAAATTGGGTCATGGATAGTAAAAGTACCATTGGCTCTGTGGACATAAAATTTATTCTCTTCTTCTTCCCAAATAACGAATTTGATTTCACTAATTGGCTCTTCTTCTTTGTTATCAGTGTCACCTTGGGGCCTGAAGAGTATTCCACAATCCAGAACTGTGCTTTCAGTGCATATCCATGCAGGTGTTCAGCTCTGGTTGGGCTTAAAATTTTTCTCAGCCTCACATAAATGTCTGTCAGTTGAATTGTAGAGAGATGATTGCTGGCTTTGTGAGCATTTACAAGAATTGTTTTCCCATCATCTACTTGAAATGTAAAGTTAAATGTAGCTTCATCCACTGTCCAACCAATTATCTTTTTCCTTGGACCAAGCAGATGTCTGCTTTTCAGCTTCCTTTCCCTCACTCTTTTCAAGTGCATCAATTTATTCTTCTTTTTCTTCTTCTTCTTCTTCTTCTTCTTCTTCTTCTTCTTCTTCTTCTTCTTCTTCTTCTTCTTCTTCTTCTTCTTCTTCTTCTTCTTCTTCTTCTTCTTCTTCTTCTTCTTCTTCTTCTTCTTCTTCTTCTTCTTCTTCTTCTCTACCTCTGAATTGTCCTCTGAATTAGCAGGAGCCTTTCCTTTTGAGGAAGGAGAAGAAGGGCCCGGGGGTAAGTTGATAGGTGCAGTTGGTGGTGATGAGTGTGAAGGAGGTGAAGCTTGGGTTTCTGTTGGTTCCCTTATAGTGAGAGGTGGAAGTGGCTTGGGCCTTTGTGAAGATGGCTTTCTGATTAAAGGTGCAGGGCTTGAAGGTAGAGAGGCAGGGAAGATATCAGACATATCCAAAACTGATGTGGGTTTCGGTTTTGGATTGGATGGAATGTATGGGGTAAAGTTGTATGTTCTGTATTTAGGATTTGAGAGCTTTTGGGCAACCTTATTGGAATTGTTTGAGGTTTAAATGGAACTAAGGCAAGAGATATGGATGATGATGAAGGGCCTGTAGGGTTAGGGTTTGGCTCATATATGAAAGAAGGTGGAGGTAATATATCTGCAGAGTCATTAGTTTCTGGTTTAACAAACACATTAGTTGCCATACCTGAGACTATCTCTAAAGGTAGGAGCAACACCAGATTTGGATTGACAGCAAAATCATCTCCTTTGAGCTTTTAATAGATAGAATCAATCAAGCAGCATAGCTCTTTTACCTACATATAAAATACCTATTCTTCTGATCTCCAATTTTGTGACAATTAGAACCTTTTTTACCTTCTTCAGCAGCTCATAATTTTCATCATTTTTTTTACCAGTTTTGTGGGCATCCTTGAGGCTAAGTCAAACAATCTTTGCTTCTCATTCTCTTCCATACCTTCCAAGTTATAATCTTTTAACCTCCATTCCATAGATCTTCTCTTATCTTCCTCAAATAGACTTTCAACAACTCAGTTTTCAGAAAATAAATTCAATTCTTCTTGATATTCCTTGGCTAACCATTCATTTTTAGCCTCTAATCTAGCATCTTCTACAAGCTTATCAAGGGCTTCAACCTCTTCAGTGTGAACAGCCTGATGGATTGCTAGAGCAGTATCAGTTTGAACTGGCTCTTCAGCTTGAACACTACTCATAGCTACGAGTGTTTGAGCTACATCATCAGTCTCATCCCTTGGCTGATTTTCCGGTTGAACTTCCAGAAATTGATCAGTTCCAAATATGGAGATGTTCTCATTGAGTCTTCCAGTTCTTTCAATATCAGGAGCATTTTCATCAATTTCTATTACCTATATTTGATTTCCAGCTTGACCTTCCGCTTCAACTTCAGCTTGAACTTCTGTCACCACCTATGGTTTGGTGACCTCAGTTCTTATGTCAAGTGACTCAATAACTTCAGTTCTTTCACCTTCTCCCAACACATTTTCATCTCCTCCTTCAGTTATAGTTCCTATCACTGCAGTTCCACTTTATTCTTCAACAACATCTTTTACAACCACATTCTCTGTAATCACTTTGCTGGTGGAGGCCATATTCTTTTCCGCTTGAGCAAAGTCATTTTCCCTTGGGAAGATTACATCTTTCAGCCGCCTTGTTATCATGTTGATATGCTCAGGAAGGGCACCAGTGATAAGCATTGAAGACTGTACCAATTCAGTCAAAGTAGGATCTTTAAATGGTGACACAGCAAACAATTTGCTGCTCCTAACAGTCTCCCAACTTTCTTAAACTGAAAATGGTTGAACTCCAAAGCAGTAGCTCTAACTTCAGTGGGAATTCTTTCATTTTCTTTAATCTCTTGCAATTCTTGGTTGAGAGCATCAAATGTAGATGGTGAGGCAACAATTTTCTCCCCCAACTTGAAAGGATCAACTTGATCAGATGTAACCCTGTCTCAGGTTGAAGGACCTGCTTCAGCTTGATGAGTTGTTGCTTGTGCTGCAGGATGAGATTGGGCTTGAACCAAAGATGCAACAGTAACATTGAGATTGTTAACCTGTTATTGGAGAGATTTGTAAAATATCGTCAATTCGCGTAGTGTCAAACTGTCCTCAACTGGCTGTTTACAAGTAACCCTGGACGAAACCAAGTTATCAGTCCTAGATTGATCAAGCTCGGTACCCATGGCTTTTTGTCACCTGGGATTCTCTTCATCTGTCTTAGCAACCCTTGGTTCCATTGAAGGACATGCAGACGCTAATTCAGAGAAGATTGCCACAAATTGGGTCTTAGCTATGTTACTACTAACACCAAGGTCCAATGGGGACTCCTGGGCAGCAACAACCCTTTCTGTATGAATCTCTTCTTCCCTCATGAGATTCACCTCCAAGGTAGAGTGTGGGTTCACTATAGCAGTGTCCAAATCCATTATTATGTTCTCATGTAATGAGGCAGGTGAGTTAATAACACCCTCATTTGGATCTAGAGTGATTGCAGTGTCACTCAGGGGTGATAGGGAAAGTAGGGGTGAAAACCTTTCGGATGGGGATTGTGCATCCTTGTCTAATGAATCCCCCTCAAATGAAGGTTCATCCCTAAGAGATAATCCCAATTTGGTTAACTTTCTCTGGGGATTTTTGCCTTTAGCGGGGCTAGAAGCTTGGGGTTGGTCAGTGGGCATAGGTGGAGGAGACCTGGTAACCACAGTTTTCTGTCTTTTGAAAATGACAGATGGGGATTCAGATGATGAGTTAGAAGGGGTGGTGTTTTTAGTGGTGGACTTCCTCGGATGATGAGTTGGAAGGGGTGGTGTTTTTAGTGGTGGGCTTCCTCTTCTTGGATGAGTAAGTTTGAAGGGTAGAGGAAGTGGGGAATGATGTGGGTTCAAGGACTATTGGGTTGATAGCTCTGTCATCATGAGCAGGTTGCTCAGTTGCAGCAACAGTTTCCGTTTGAACCTCAGCATTTGAAGGTTCACCAGGAAACTGCCTCAAAATTGGTAAGGGATGGTCAGTGTCCTTCCGAGAAAAGCTGACTTGCTAAGAGCCAAGTTTGAAAAGGTCTTCTCATTGAGAAGTTTTTGATGTAGAATTGTACCACCCAGATTAATTTGAGGGTACTCCTCTTTAAAAATACAAGTTAAAAACCTCAGATAGATGTAAAAATGAGATGGTGTGGCATTCAGTTTTAGGGCATGAAACATTAATTTAGAAAAACTCAGACTTTCACCCTTCACCACAACATAAAAGGCCGATGCTTGTTCAGCCGTAAGTTCGTCAAAGCCCCCTTTCTTTGGAGTGAGGCACACTGGAATAATGTGGGTAAGGAATCTCCATTTGTATGGAAGTTTCCCTTCTTGATAGTTTTGCTGGTGGGAGAACCGTCATAGCCAATGGCTCTGAACAGTGGCAAATACTTTTTGGAATCGACCATTATGTAACCATCCTTATCCTTCAGTTTCAAAACTTTTCGAACCTTTTCCTCATCAATTTCCACCCTTGTGCCCTGTACAGTTGACATAATGCTTTCGCCACCATCGCTATCTTCAAGTACTTGAACATTTGACCAGAATTCCTCCATTATTTCTTCATAAATCACCGCTTCAATTGTCAGCGCGTGATGAAGATGAGAGTTTTTCAGAAAGTCGATCATCCCGGAATATACGTCAGTTTTACTCGGTTACTCGAGATAGGCCACTAGGTTGTGTTCCACAGCGAACTTGGAATCACTGGCAGGCTTCTTGCCACTCGTGCTTGCTTTTGGAGCCATCGATTGTTGGATTTTTTAGAGAAATTTGACCGTTTTGTTGGGGGTTATGGAGAATTTGAGAGAAATTGGGTGTGGGGTTTGTGAGAAGTGGGAAGAATGATGGTAAATTAGGGCTTTTTACCCTTTTTCGTGGGTGACGTGGAGGAGAGAGGTTTTAACGCAACCGTTCAGTAACTGATGTGACCTAGGCTTAGGGTTTTATACAGTACAACCCTCGGAAGCGTGCCTTTATCCAAGAGGATATTTACTGAACCTCGGATATTTAATTGTTAAAAAGTAAATGGGTAATTCAATGTATATCCGCTTAAAAAGTTGTGCCTTCCGGGTAATTAAATGTAAAGTAACTTTGACCTTTTGACCCAGAAGTTCAAGTGGACCCCATTTTCTCCATTATTTTAAGAACTAGATTTCTTCCGTTTGAACTTTAAGCAGATAAATTTCCCGCTTGGAAGAATTGTTTTCAAAATGTTTTCCACATTTTATTACAAAGCATTTTTCCGGTTGATGTTCATCCGAAGATTTTCAAAAGTAATTTTTCTCACAGGTTGAATCGGAACATGAAACGGAAAACCAAAACACATTACTTTTCGAAAATAACTTGTGTTAATTTTCATAGTTTGACAGAAGTTACTGACTATGAACTGAAATGGTTTCTGATTAACACAAAGATTTTCTTTTTCTTTTTCCTTTTGTATCAAGAGACGAACCTTTAAAAAAAATTCTTTATTAAAAGTTTCTGAAAAACATTTAATCAAAGTTCATCATACCAATGGCTGTAATGAGGTAGAAGAATCTTGCCTCATCAAAAGCTTTTGGAAATAAATCAGCTAATTGGTTGTCCGTGTGAACTTTAAGAATTTTAATCAAATGTTTTTCAGCACAATCTCTAATTAAATGATACATGATGTCAATCTGCTTTGTTTTGGAATGCTTCACTAGGTTGTCGGTGATTGAGATGGCACTGTTGTCAGGAAAGATGGGAGTCTCCATGAATGTGATTCCATAGTCTAGCATTTGATTTTGAATCCACAAACCTGATCACAACAGCTTGAAGCAGCAATGTAGTCAGCTTCAGTAGTAGAAGTAGAAACACAAGTTTGTTTCTTGCATTGCCATGAGACTAGTCTCTCCCCCACAAACAGACATCCACCTGAAGTTGACTTCTTGTCCAAATTGCAGCCTCCATAATCACTATCAGTGAATGCTCTGAAGGTGAAATCAAAATTCTTAAGGTACCACAAACCTAATTTAGGTTGGCCCTTCAGATATCTGAATATCCTTTTGACTGCCAACATGTGGGACTCCTTTGGTGATGCTTGGTATCTAGCACAGAGGCAAACACTGAACATAATGTCTAGCCTACTTGCTGTGAGATACATCAGTGATCCAATCATTGCTCTATAAAGGTGCTCATCCACAGGTTCACCACTACAGTCACTTGTGAGCTTGTGGGATGTGGAATAGGGAGTCTTGGTGCTAGAAGCTGACTACATATTAAAACGTTAAGCATATCTTGAATACATATAGATTGGTTCAAGAAAATACCAGAGTCAGTTTGCTTCACTTGAAGCCCCAAGAGGAAGTTGAGTTCTCCCATTAAGCTCATGTAAAACTTTGCTTGCATAAGAGCTTCAAATTCTTTACAAAGAGCAGAATTGGAGGAACCACATATGATGTCATCCACATAAATTTGGACTATCAACATGTCTTTATCGACCTTTTTGATGAAAAGCGTGTTGTCAATTGCTCCTCTCCTATACCCATTTTCCAAGACATAATTGGAAAGGGTTTTATACCAAGTCCTAGGAGCTTGTTTGAGACCATATAAAGCTTTGATCAGCTTGCACACCTTGTTAGGATGGTGTGGATCCTCAGAACCTGGAGGTTGACATAAATACACTTCTTGATCCAACAACCCATAGAGAAAGGCACTCTTGACATCCATTTGAAATACTTGGAAGTTCTTGAATGCAACATAAGCCAAAAAGGTTCTGATGGCTTCAAGTCTTGCTACAGGAGAAAAAATTTCATCATAGTCAATTCCTTCCTCTTGAGCATACCCTTACACTACTAATCTTGCTTTGTTTTTCACCACTATTCCTCTGTTATCCTTCTTATTTCTAAACACCCATTTGGCACCAATTGGCTCTGCCCCTTTTGGCAAATAAACTAATACCCATACCTTCTGTTTGCTTATCTGAAACAGTTCTTCCTACATAGCTTCTACCTAATTGTTATCTTCTAAAGCTTCTGTTACCTTTGTAGGAACTTCTTGTGACGGAAAGGCAGCATGCAAGCAGATGTTACATCAACATACTTGCTTCTTGTCAACACAAGTGCTGACATATCTCCAATAACATTCTCCAATGGATGATACTTGCTGATTCTTCTATCTTGGAACATTAGAAATTCATGGCTTCTTCCATTGGTGGGAAAATTGAGTTGTGGAATTATTACATCAGACTCAATGTTACCAATGGGTGAGATGGCATCGGGTGTTGTGTTTAACTCTTGGGAACTAGGCATTGACCCATAGAATTCATGGTCAAAACTGAGTTCATTTGATGCCAAATCATTTGAGTTTGAAGGCTCAGTGATCCTAGAGTCGGAGTTCTCCAAATACTCTGAACTGTCATCTTCCGGTTGAACTTGAGCCGAAGATTCAGTTGAGACAGGTTCCGTTTGAACTTGAATCAAAAGTTCTTCCGCTTAATTTTGAACCGGAACAACATCCACTTCAATTTGAATGACATCGTAAGTATTGTTCACAACAGTTGGCTTTAATGGCTTTAGGCTGATAGAAGAAAAGAATGGAGGGTTAACTGAGAAGTTCTTTGTGCTACTCCTTTAATGTTCATCAGCAGAAGTTTTGATTTCTTGTTCCTGCACAGTATTACTAACGGGCTTCTCAACAGTTATGTTGAAAGCAGTGGTTAGTGCATCAATATCATATAACCAAGTGGGCTGAGAATTAAAGTTGTTCTTTGATTTCTCATTAAAGAACACATTTAGTGTTTCTTCAACAACCTTAGTTCTCTTGTTGTATACACTATATGCCTTTGACACACCAGAGTACCCAACAAAATATCCATCCTCTGCCTTTTCAGCAAATTTTGGCAATAGCTCATTGGTTATCAAAATTGTAACAGGGTACCCAAAAATTTAAAGAAATAAATGTTAGGTCTTCTATTTCTCCAAAGCTCATATGGTGTTTTATTCTTTCCCTTAACAATTAAAATTCTGTTTTGGATATAACAGGCAGTATTCACTGCTTCAGCCCAAAAGATTACAGGATGTTTACAATCAGCCAACATAGCCCTAGCAGCTTCAATTAAAGTTCTATTTCTCCTTTCAGCAACTCTTTTTTGTTGTGGAGTTCTAGGAGCACTAAACTGCCTAGTTATCCCTTTTTCTTCACAAAATGAATTTAAAACATGATTTTTAAATTTTGTGTCATTGTCACATCTGATTGTTTTGACCTTAAATTTTGACTGATTTTCTAACTTAACAACAAGAGTTTTCAATAATTCGGCAGTTTCATCTAGTGAAATTATAAATAATTACAAAACAATATGACCTTTTTCCCAAACTCATTACCTTAGTTGGCCTAAATAAATCCATGTGCAGCAACTCTCAGGGTTGTGAGTTAGAACTTTCAGCTTTTGGCTTGAAGGAAGACTTGTGTTGTGTTGATACCTGTTATGTGCGTCGCGTGAAGTATCAAGCATTGTACAAGTTCAAGCCAAAGTTTTACTGGCCGAACTTGGTCCGAACCTGAGGTTCGGACTGGCCGAACCTGGAGTTCGGACAAGGATCGGCCAGCTACTATAAATAGGAGTTTGGACATTGTATTTGGTAGTTTTGAGCGTGTGAGATTTCTGTTAAGTGTGTTTCTGAGTGTGTTTCTCTGAGTCTGTTTCTAAGTGTTTACTGATTGTAATTGTTCTTCGTTGATCAATAAAACAATCGGTCAATTACGTTTCTATGTCCAAATAGCTAGATCGAGTAGAAGATCCGATGCTCACGCATTTCAAGTGGTATCAGAGCTTTCTGGTTCACTCTACTGATCTGTGGTTGCTATTTCTGGATCTTTAAAGCGGTTTTGGAATTTCTCAAGTTGTTTGTGTGTTTTTCACTAATTCTATCGAGTTTTTGGTATCAAAATTGTTCCTAAATCATTTCTTATCGGTTTTTATGTTTTACGGTTGCTAGTTTCGTCAAAATCAGTTATTTTTTGCGCATTTTTGAAAAAGTATGTCGAAATTCGGAGTTCACTGTTCAGGTTCGGAGTAACCGCCCCGAACTTCAAGTTCGGACAGCTTTCGGTCTAAGTTTGGTGAGTGTTCAGAGTGTTTTCTGGCTCCGAGCTAGTTCGGAGGAGGTTCGAAGCTCGTTCGGTGATAGATCGGCACTTTTTAGGTTCGGTGGGAGGTCGGCCAGTTGATTTAGGTTCGGTGGAAGTTCGGAGCACAGAATTAAGTTCGGTGGGAGTTCGGCCAATCAGATTTCAAATCTTTTTAACGATGTCAGAATTTCATGCATTTTCCGCGAAGCAGAGTGCCATGCAAACTATGCTAAACTTTGATAATGAAATCGGAACAAGTCAGAAAGTTCCAAAATTGTTGAAGTTGGAAGATTATCATAATTTGAAGAAACGATTTTCTCACCTTTGACATCGATTTGTGGATTCCGATCAGGAAACTTTATCAACATCCGACCGATGTGGGAGATTTTAAAGAAGTTCACACCTTTGATAATGCTGAAAGAAAATCATACGAGCTTGAACAAAAAGCTTTCGGTTATCTTACAATGGCATTACCCACTGAATTGTTACATCAATTTAGCACATGCAAGAAGTCAAAACAATTGTGGGATGCTCTATCAGCTAGATGTGAAGGTAATGACGATTATAAAAAGAGTCGGAAGAAAGTGTTGAATAAAGAGTTTGATAATTTTCAATTTTATGACAATGAGAACATTACTGCTCTGGTTTCCCGGTTTTCACATCTAATCAGTGAGTTGAAGGTTGTTGGTATTGAGAAAACTGATGCTGATTTGAAGGAAAAGATTATGGAAGCTTTGCCTGAAAAGTGGGAAAACTATGTTTTGCTACTCACACATGATAAAGATTACTCTACATTGACATTCCACGAGCTTACTGGAAAACTTCATGCTCGAGAAATGGAAATGTTAAATTCAAAGAAGTCAACTTCTACTTTACAGAATCCTGAGTTATATCATGGTGAGAATACAACAAGTATGAATGCTAAATCTAAACCAACTTTGAGTTCTACACCAAATATTGCCTTTATGGCTGGAGTTTCAGGAAATTCTGATAACAATTTATCACGGGGTTGTAGTTTTACAATTCCAAATTCTTCAAGTCAAAATGCCTTTTCTGCTGAATCAATGGATGATTGTGCCAAAATGATTGCTGCTTTAATTTCATCGTCTTTTGGCTTAGTTATCAAAAATGTTGCTGATGCACAATTAGTCATAGATGATCTTGATGCTCTTGATGATGATCAACTGACTGAATTAGATCTATCTTGGCAATATGCTATGCTGAGTCATCGATCAAAGAGATTTTTCAAGAAGCATGGGAAATCTACTTCTGATTTTAGTGAAAAATTAGGTTTTGATAAGTCAAATTTGAAGTGTTATAAATGTTCAAAGCTTGGACATTTTGCCAAAGAATGTCAACAGAAGTTTGGTTTTCCTCTATCAAGCAAACCTGGTTTTACTCAGCCATCTTCTAGTAACTCAGACAAGCCAATAGCTTTAACAGTTCACCATGATGGTGTTTATGATTGGGGTAAACGGTTTGGGTATGACTCATCAACTTTGATTGTTACTCATGATCAGTCAGATGATTCTTATTCAGATACTAGTTCCGATACTAGTTCAACACCAAGTTCTTATGCATCTGCTGAAAATTTGGAAAGTCTGTTGAAAGAAAATGCTTCATTGTTGCATAAAATTCAAAATCTTTCTGAGGAATTTATTCTGGTTAATTCAGAGTTGCATATTTCTAAAGAACATGAAAAGGAGTTGGTTATGAAGAATGAGTGCTTGAATAATGAGATCAAAATGTTGAATGAAGTTTTAGAGATTTCTAAACGAGACAAAATGGATGTCGAATCTGCAAAAGCACGTTTATGTGAAGAAAAGGGTGAGTTGGTAAAAGAAGTTATGAAATGGAAGGCTGAAGCAGAGGATACTGCTACTGATTTTCAAATGTTTGAAAAGTCCAAGATTAAGCTTGATCTGCTTACAAAGAATGTTGAAGAATCGACTTCTAAAATTGAAGCATATCAAGTTGATATGGAAAAATTGTTAGATGAGAAACGTGAGTTGGTTAGTGTTAACAAGGTTCAAACTACAAATTTGGAGATTCAAAAGAGAAATGAAGATAAACTGAAGAAAGAGTTGTTTGAAGGTTTAGATAATCTTCGCATGCAAAAGTTTGAAACACACAAAGTTACGAAGCGATTGATAGCTAAAGAGAAGGAATTCGCTGAGGCTCAACAACAAATTTCTGATCTCAAAATTCAAGTTCTTGATGCTAACAAATTGCTTAACAATGTTTCAAATTCTCAAGTGTTCACGAGCTTCTTAGCTAATAATGCAAATTTTGAGAAAATGTTTGATAAAACTGCATCACCCCCTGCTCAAATCAAAGAAGCCTTCAAAGAAGTGCAAGAGCAAGTTCCTGAATTTGATTATTCAAAGGTCTCATCATCTACTGCTGAAGAAGACAAGGTTGTGAGGAAAAAGAAGAACAAGAAGAATAAGAAGCAGAAGGAAAAGCCATTTGAGGTTCTTTCAGCTCCAAAATTTGTATCTGGTTCATCTTCTGCTGATAATGAGAAGTCAGCTACTTCAAGTGTCAAGATTAAGTCACAACTTGACTTTAATGAGAAGATTCTTTATGATAAGAAGAATGTGACTGAAGTGAAACCTGAATTTTCTCGGTTAGCAAAGAATGGGCATTCTACATCTGAGGAGAAGGTCACTGGAAAGAAAGCTGGCTTGGGTTTTAAAAAAATGAAAGGTAAAGCTGATGAGGTTCCAGCATCCACATCACAGGGTCTGAAGAATATTAAAATGAAGCAAGTGAAGAAGGAGATTTTCAACGCTGAAAAAGTTCAACCTGAGCGATTCTACAAACTCAAAGGTTCAGATCAACTTTTCTCTGATAAAGAATTTCCTCTTCATTGTATCGATGCTCAGAAGATTTCTGACGTGTTTGTGAAAGATAAAATTTCTTTTGAAAGTTCTCAATCTCGAAGCCCAACATCCAAATGGGTACATGATCACAGACATCAGGTATATGCTTCTAATTCTGATCATGTTTGAGATATTTCTATGTGTAATTCATCACAGGTACATCACAAGTGGGACAAGACAAAACGAATTTGTTATATTTGCCGCGGAACAGGGCATATGGCAAAGGAGTGTTCACTACCTGCTACTTCACCCCAACGGTTTCATAAGGAACCAGTTTTTGGTAAACCTGCCCAACAGAAATTCTTTGATGAAAGTGGCAGAGTTTTTGATAAAGTTGAACCTACATTCTTTCAAAAATAAAAACGTTTTGTTCCAATGTTTAAACAGATTCACAATGTAGGTTCACAATGTAGGTTCATCATCACAGTCACCTGTGATAAGTTCATCAAAAACAGAATTACCAAAAAAACATTGGAAACCTAAGGTGGTTTCTAAGCAAAACCAGGACACTGGTCGACCAGAAGCGATTTGCTTCGGGTCATTTATAAACTAATCAGTTTGACTAGTGTGGAGGTACTTCTAGAAGACCTATCGACGATTGTAAAGTTGTTGATGGAGGAGTATTCTGCATAACTTAAATTTCATGATCAAATTTTTAAATCTGCATATTTTTTGAATTCTAAAATTCCAAATATCCGTGTTGATTGATCAATTTTTCTTTTATTACAAGTTTTTCTCCAAATGCCAAAAATAGTGTCTTGTTTTTGTAAAATGAAATTCCAAAAATAGAGTTTTCATTTTAAGGGGGAGAATTGTAAGTAAGGGGGAGTAATTGAGAAAAAGCATGTTATGGGAGAAGGTGAGTACATGCCAAATATATTAAGAAGGAAGGTGAATACATTCACAATGCATAAAATTGATCATTGGGAAATAATGGTACATTGGCTTACGTATCTGACTCATGGATAGAGTAGATGAAAGGGCCATAAGATCATTGTTTGATATGCTTGGTAGGCTCGGCAAATCAGAAAGTATTCAGATGTGATATACACTAAATACTAATGCTTGACCAAGTGGACAAAATCTTGATGCATATTTATGACACAAAAAGAAAAATAAGTGTGAAAATAGTAATAAGAAGTCACTGTGTATACATGTGTTCGTTTTGCAAAGATTTAAACTTGTTTGATTTTCTTTATTTTGTCAAACGATCAAACTTTCTCTACGTGTCCACAAGACCAACCCGATTGTTGTTCGTTTGACATTCTGCTTTATTTTCTTTGGTGTTTTGTATAACTCATCGGACTTTCTCTGCGTGTACGGGAGTACCGACCTGATTGTTGTTGAGTTATACAACTTCAACTTGTTTTATTTTTCTTATTTTGTTAAATCCGAGGCCTTATCTGCGTATCAAAAGATCGACCTTAAGGTAGACTATTTAACGTTCTTATTTCTTTTTGCATGGAACACAGTTGACTATATCATGAAAAACATTATGCGTTGTGAAAAATCACAAGTGCAATCACAAAAAGGAAAAAGAAAAAGAAAGAAAAATAGAAAAATGTCTGAATATGTCTGATAGTGTGGGGTACACTGGTCAAAGCAAATCTAATCAATACCTTAACATATCCAGATGTTATGAGTATGATTTTGTCTGAGTTTAGGATGTGATCAACATGTGATACAAAATTCAATTTTCAAAATCATATCTTGGAGTCTCAAAGAGACATTTTGCACCAAGATTATTTAAATGCTGATGCAGGTTGCTAAAGTGCAATATATCATCACTTCAAGTCTTCTGAAGTTATTGATAAAGACTAGAGTTACACCAGATGTCATCAAGTATTTAAGATCAAGATACGATCGAGTTGAGGACGAGTTTGTTCGAAGATTCATTTCATCGGACAAACGGATTCTACACTTGAGGGGGAGCTTGATTGAAGATACATATATGATGATGTTGAAGAGATACTGCACACGACGAGGGGGAGTTTGTTGATACCTATTATGTGCGTCGTGTGAAGTATCAAGCATTGTACAAGTTAAAGCCAAAGTTTTACTGGCCGAACTTGGTCCGAACTTGGAGTTCGGACAAGGATCGGCCAGCTGCTATAAATAGGAGTTTGGACATTGTATTTGGTAGTTCTGAGCGTGTGAGATTTCTGTTAAGTGTGCGTTTCTGAGTGTGTTTCTCTGAGTCTGTTTCTAAGTGTTTACTGATTGTAATTGTTCTTCGTTGATCAATAAAACAATCGGTTAATTACGTTTCTATGTCCAAATAGCTAGATCGAGTAGACGATCCGATGCTCACGCATTTTCATGTTGCTTACCCTTGAGGCAAGGTACACAGTGCTTAGAACAAGTAAATTGTTTAGCAGGAAGATCCTTGACTAAACCAAGATTGACAATTTTGTTCATGTTCTTGTGATTTACATGTCCTAGACTTCTATGCCAAAGATCAGATTCATCAACTGAGGCTTTGGATATAAAACAAGCAGTGCCACTGGTAGGTGCAGCAACTGACATATCCAATACATACAAACCTTCTTTTCTGGGTGTTCTTAGCAAAATCATTTCCTCAGGAATTTTGACTTCAGATTTAAGTATGATTGCCTCTCTCTCATTAAACAAGACATTTAACCTCTTATCACACATTTGTGAGACACTAAGTAGGTTAAATTTTAATGTACGAACAAAATTAACTATATCAAAGCTTACCGAACCATTTATAACATCTTCTCTAGCTGAGATGTACCCCTTGTTGCTTCCAAAGGCAACAACTCCTTCATTGTATATTTTTGTCTTTTCTAGGATGTTTTTATTTCCTGTCATGTGACTGGTGCATCCACTATCAATGATCCACAGTCGATCTTGACTTTTATTTTTCACCTGCACATGTCACACATTTATTAGTTTTTGTAAGGGACCCAAGCCTTTGTGGTCTTCGGTCTTCCCAATGCATCATTATACTTGTACTCTTTTAGTACTAAAGTATTTAAAACAGGTTGCTCAGTGAGCAAGTCATCATTCTCAAAGTCTAAATTTTGATAAGAACTCTGTTGATGAAATTTCTCACTTCCTATTTTTGATTTTCTCTCCAATGCCTTTCTTTCTCTAAACTCTCTAAACTTTCTTTATTTGTTTGACTCATTTTTTACAAAATCATTGGTTTGAACTTTGTTATGACTTGGAACTCTGGTTCTTTCTGGTGAAGCAGCATACTTATGTGATGTAAAGCTATTTTTAACAATTTTAACACTTTGAAGCGAAACAGTGGAACTTCCACTTGAACTACTCACAAACTCATTTTGACCAAAATTCCTTTTTGTTTGGAAAAAGTTGCAAGGATTAACTTTTCCTCTTGGAGGATTCCTCCTTCCTTGACTTTCAAACACCTCATAATTTTCAGTGAACTTCACAGATGGTCGTTGTTTCAAAGTAGTGACAGACCTGAAGTTTTTCTTGTTTTCCGGTTGAACTTAAGTTCGAGCGGAGAATTATTCCGCTTGAACTTCAACTAGAAATTTGTTTTGCTTAAAAACTGAGAAACTTCCATTTCGTTCATTACCAATTAAAACCTGATTTGAATTTGACTTAAAATGGTTAACTGTATGACTCTTAACAGGTGAAACTTTTCCTATTAGTTTCTTAGCCAAATTTTGACTTTTCACAGTTTTAGGTTTTACAGCTTGGTTTCTATTTAGAGGGTTGTAAAAGCAATTAGCTGCTAAATGACACATTTTACCACAAACTATACACTCAAGAACACTAGAAGATTCATAAGAGTTAGTGTATCTAGGGGATTTCTCATTTGTTTCTTGATTGAAAACACTTCTACAATAAATTTGACCTTTGCAAGTTTTAACATTTTCAACATGTTTACCTCCAAATTTAATCTTTTGGTTCATAAAAAGTGGGTGGAGGCACTTCAAGCCTCGTTCAAAATTTTTGATTGATAAGCTGCTGCAGAAGTGCTTGCAACAGTGATTTCAGGTTTAATAGTTTCACATTTCTCTTTAACAACTATTGCTTGAGTAGTATCCTCAACAACTAGAATGATTGTGCTTTCAGTTTGTAAAGCAGGAATTGGTTCAATTACAAGTAAGTAATCACTTGGTGGTTGGATAGAGTTATAACCAATTCCAATTTTTCCATACATAGCACCTTTCCAGAGTTTTTCAGCCTTTTCATTTTCCTTTTGAAATTTATCACATGTGAATTGAGCTTCAGTTAGCTTTACCTCAAGAGCACCCACATCTGCCTTAGCATGTTGGGTCTCCTTTGTTGAGGTGTTCAACTTGGAGAATAAGTCATCAATCTGAGTTTCTAGATTTGAATTTGTTTGTTTCAGCTTCTCGATTTCTTCATTTAAAGCAGTTACTTTGAAATGTATGAGTTTTTTTTTGTTTTTCTAAAACATTATTTTAATTCCTTTAAGTTTGAAACTTCTTATATCAACTCAGAGTTATGATTCCTGTATCTTTCCACTTGTTCAATACAAGCAGGACAGCACAGGTGTGCTAACACTTTCTCATGGATAAGGTGTACCTGAGATGATGACTCTTCTTTGGCCATGAGTGCATGATTGATTGGCTCAAGTTCTGCAATAACTTCCTCCTAGTCAACAAACTCCATTTGGTTGGCCATTGCTACTGTTGAGTTACTCTTACTCCCATTTCCGCTTGGTTTTGGCAGTGCTGGCTGTGGGCTTGAGGAACCATGGGTGTTGTTGTTCTTGTAGTTGTTGTTGTTTTGATGATTGCTTCCTTCACTCTTCCCTTGAGTTTGATTCTGAAACCGACCTTCTTTTCTTGGACTTGAACACTCTCTTGCAAAATGACCCAATTGGTGACATTTGTAACACTTGACCATGCTTTTGTCAAAACCAATAGGTGCATATTTGGCTCCTTTGTAAGTTCTCCCAGTTCGTTTATAGAAACGTTGGGATCTTACTAAGACCATAGAAAGCTATGTTAGTATGTCCATTTCTTCTAAGTCATCTGCACCAATACACTCTAGATCTTCACGTGTGAAGTTGGAGTGTGAACCAGTGACTGCAAAGGCACGATGGTTGTTCTCAAAGTTGTCAGACACATTGTCAGAAAAGTTTGAGTTTATGTTTCTTTGACCTTGAAAATCAGTTGTTACAAGTGCAGTTGATTGAGGCTGAGATTTTTCAGAGACTGAGTTTTGTTTAAGGTTTATCTCCATCTCATAGGCACATAGGATCCCAAGGAGTTCACTCAGTTTCATTTTCTTAAGGGTTTTGCACTCTCTTATGCTTACTGAATAAATAATCCACATTGAAGGTAGTGACCTTAGAAATTTCCTGTTAACATCAGCCTGTTCAAGAGTTACACCAACTATTTGAAGCTCATCAAGTAGAGAAACAAAGTGAAGGTACTGGTTGGTCATAGTTTCACCAGATTTGTAACTGAAATTTTCATATTTTTGTTTTAAAATGTCCTTTGTGTTCTCTTTAACCTCACTTGTTCGTTCATACATCTCATTAAGAGCATTCCATAGTTCAAAAGCCGTTGTGTACCCCGTAAAACAATGAGTATGGAGTTAGGTAGTGCTGCTTGCAAGGTCTAGTAGGCCTTGAAGTTTGGCTCAAGAAGCTTGTGGTCTATGTCGGTAAATTTATCAAGTGGTTTTGGAATATGAACACTTTATCATCAGTAGATGGTACAGTTACAACAGTGGGACCAACAATCATAAACTTCCAAATACGGTGGTCTAGGCTTCGAACAAACCCCTCCATACGGAGCTTCCATGTGTCAAAATCCTATGGAGTGAACATGGGTGGTTTGTTTGTGCTACCGTTTGAAGTTACTAAACTGAGATCATTCATTTTGAAAAACTTTTGAGAAAGAAAAGCTTAAAAACAGTAAAGTAGACAAGTTAATGTCAACTTTGAAGCACTTAAAGTCTTCAAAGTGAGAGGCTGAGCTCTGATACCACTTGTAGGATCGAGATTCTTAACACCTAATTAAGATACAAGATTTACTTGTAAGATTAACCTTGCGGAATTAAGTTAACCCTCATTTTACTTAAACAATTAACACATGTGAATACTAGTTGTTTGAATAAATATAGTAACACACGATGTAAAATTTACTCCGCACTATTTGCATTAACTCAACAATATTACACAAGTCTTGCACAAATTCATGCGTATAAATGTTGAAGATGAGCTATGCTATATATATTGCTAAGGAATATCAATGATAGCCATTGATTTCCTTAAGGTCACCTAGACCGTTAAACATAAAAGTCAAACTAAGCTACCAAAAGAATAATCTTCGACAGATGGCATATCTTGCATGTGATCAGCAACAATCTACTTTGGGGGAGCGGCTTTGATAGATGTAGAAGCAACCAGGAAGCTTTTGCAGGGATTTGACAACTGAAAAGACTTCACAGGAAAAGTGTTGGGCTATACTTTAGAGGCATGAATATTAGATCTTTGGGCTTCAGTTTTAGACCGGTTTGGGCTTAGTATTTTCGATTGGGCTTATGTGGGCCGATTTTGTTGTGTTTATGACTAAGACTGGGGTTTGTAATGGGTAGTATATAAACCCATAGTGTTTATGATATTCTAGGCTTTTAATTACGATTTCTCTCATATTTGTGTTTACGAGTTCTTCAAGTGATAAGAAAGTTTGATCGGTTTTCACTCTAGATTTGATCTTTTGCATTGTTTCATCTTTGCTATCAAGTCTCTTACATCATATTTCTTTTGAATCAATCTCTACAAGGTTTCCGCACTTGTTAGAGATCACAATATCGTGTTTTGGTGTTATTTTTGGACCTACAATTGGTATCAGAGCCAAAAAACGAGTGTTTCGAGGTTCTCATGATATTGGATTCAAGTTTTTGCTGGCAAAAGTTCGAATTTTTTGAAGATTTATGGGCTGTTCTTGGAGATTATGACTTTTCAGTGCTGTTCTTCAGTGTTTACGATCTGTTTCTGGGCTGGTTGAGGTGTTCACGACTCGTTCTGGGCATTTATTAGTGATTACGGTCTAGTGTTCTTCGTGTTCTTCGTTAATAGGCTGTTTACGACTTCAAGATAGCATTTTTATGAGTTTACGATTGAGTTTATGACTCGCTGTGTTTATGATTGAGTTTATGATTGAGATTCCGATTCTGAGTTTATGACTTGTGTTTACGACTGAAGGTGTTTACGACTGAAGGTGTTTATGACTGAAGGTGTTTATGACTAGAGGAGTTTACGATCCACAGTTGATTACGATCGTAAACAGGGATTACGATCGGAAAGAGGGTTGGTTTACGACAAAAAGTCACTATTTCACGCTTTCACGGAAACGGTCATAACTTTTAACTCGTTTGGAGTTAGAGGCTCAAATTTTAACACGACGTTCGTAACACCGAGCCCCAGAATTACCCCCGACTAATGTCCAGGGGAGCTCGTTTGGACCCCGAAATTCCACTCCGAAGGCCTCCGTTTTCGTGTTTTAAGTTTTTGGCACTATTCCTTGAATAGTACTTTTGCCGATTTTTGCCGATTTTTTAAAATTTTCAGAAGCTGCATATCTAAATAAAGAAAATGAGTTCGGAAACATCCTCAATACAACAAAGTTCTTACTCCACTTGTCCGCGGTTGATCAATTCTAACGAATTTAATGAATGGATGAACGGGGTTGTAAAGTATTTGAACAATGAAGATCAAAATATGATGAAATCGATTATTGATGGTCCGTTCATACCGAGACAACAAAATTGGCCTAAAGAAGGAGTGCCTAAAACTCAAGCTGAATTCTCTGAAGATGACCAACGAAGAGTTAACATTGACAAAAGGGCACGTGAAATTATATTCATGGCTTTATCTCCAGAAATAGCCCAAAGATTTGAAAACTGTAAATATGCTCAAGAACTCTGGCACGCTTTGCACAAAGCTTACTATAGAAATGAGGACGAAGAAAAGAAAAAAAATGAGAAACGTGTCCTCATGACAGAAAGTGCTGGTGTTGAATGTTCGAATCCAACATGTGCTCAATTAATTCCTGGACTTCAGCAAATTATAAAAAATTTAGAAATCGAATTGTATGATGTGCAATGTGCCAAAAGTTCATTCAAGGGTAGATGGGAGAAGAGTGAAGAGAAGGTGAAAGCTCAAAAATTAGACATTGAGAAATATCGTGGATTAGCCACCGAGAAGACTTTCTCATATGATCGGGCTAAGATTGAGATTGGTGAGCTAAAGAAGCAACTAGATGAACTGCAACAAACATATAATGAGTTGCAGGACAGGTATGATTGCAACCAGGGTAGAAATCAGTGAATGCTAAATGCTGGAAAGGAATTGTCACATGCTGTTGTAACTGGTCAAGTTGGGAAAGACACAACTAGGTTCGGATAAGAGAAAACTGATAAGTCCTTGGCTGCAAACAACATTATTCCTCCACCAGTTCCCAGAGACATTATAGGAATACTTCTTAGTGAGGATCAAGTTGAACGAACCAAGTCTAATTATAAAGAAGCTGCTCCTCCTATTGATAGTGTCTTGGTTGGAACTACACCATTGACTCAAGAAGAAATTGATATTGAAGCAAACATGACTTATGGTGAAAGGAGAGTAAAGGATATAATAGACAATGATGCTGAGTGCCAGAAATATGACAGGTGTCACAACTCTAAGTCTGATGATGCTGGGATAGAGTTGAAACCATACCCCAAAATTGAAACCCCATACTGCAAAGTATTTGACAAAGTCGAAAGGGAAAAGGTGATCTTGACGACACGGCCTGAGGGGAAGATCTTTATGACATCTGGATCAATGTTTGACCAAGAACCAGACATTGGGTATGATCTACCATCCTTCTCCTCCAAGTTCAAGGGAATAACTGATGGAGTCATAAGTAAAGATGAAGTTGAGAGGCCAAAGATCACCATCAAGCATCCGAGTATGAAACCAACAGCTGGAGTGAAGAATGAAAAACTCAAGGGAGTAGCTGTGTCTCCCATTTCTTCAGTTGGATCATGCAATTGTCGTTGTAATTGCAAGAATGATGCTTCAACGTCACATAATCATGGAAGCACAAAGACAGTAAAGACAGGTTCAACACAGGCTTCGAGGAACCAGCAGAAAGTCAAATCTGACTTCTATTTAAAGAAGCAGACTTGCTTTAATTGTGGCATTGCTGGTCATATTGCTAGAAACTGTCTTTATCGCCCCTATGAACCCTATTATCCGAAAACTCAAAGGGTTTCATCTCAGGAGTCTGTGAAGTCTAAGCCGATGATGGTGCAAAAACCTAAGGCAATGAAGACTGTTACTCCTAAGGTTAAACCCTCTGATCAACATTGGGGTGCTGCCAAAGCTTAAAGAAAATCTTTAAATCAAAACAACAGTTTTTCAAGTTACCAAAATTTTCAGAAAAATGTGAAGAAACCATTTTCAAAACAACCAAAGCTTGAAAAACCCAAAGTTATCCATCCCAAGGTAACTAAAACTGTTTTGAGAAATGATTCTAAAATGAAGAAGGTTGAAATACCTAAAGTCACAACTCCAAAGGTGACTAAAACAAAAAATGTTTTGAAAAATGAATCTAAAACGAAGAAGGTTGAAACACCTAAAGTCACAACTCCAAAAGTGACTAAAACAAATGTTAAATCACCTGGAACTTGGAAACCAAAAATCAAGGCAGCTCCATCCCAACTTCCTGATTTCTCAAAGGGGATGACTCTAGAGAGAGAGCTAGTGTTTATGATCGGAATCTAGAGAGAGAGAGAGGAGTTTACGATTTCTTGTTTGTACCCGACAAGTTCATCTTGTGTGCAAAGATCAAGTTTTTATTGTTTTAATCATCGTATTCTTGTGTTCTCTTCATCTCTATTCTTGAATCACTAATCTAAATGGTTTCCACACGTCTAGATTAGATAATATTGTGAACGATTGTTGATTCTGGACCAACAATTGGTATCAGAGTTCACCCGGAATATTCACTAATGGACAAAAAACTGTTTCTTCCGGTTGAAGAATCTTCTCCGCTTGAACTCAGAATTCCGCTTGAAATCTGTTCAGCCGGAACTGCTACAAAATTAACTTCAACCGGAATATTCAAATGTGAAATTCCTTACAGCCTTAGTGGATGTCTTCGAGGGTACAATTAATTTGAGGGTTGATGAAGAAAGGGTAACTTTTAAGGTTGGTAGATTAGGTGATAGTAGCAAAGAATCCGTGTGCTTTCTAGAGACCTTTATATCTTTCATAGATCCAATAGTGGTTGGTAATAGGCTAGAAGGTGAAGATGTAGTCGAGTAAAAGTGTGGGGATGATCCCGAGGGGTTGGATAACTTAGTAGAAAGAATTGGAGTAGATAACCCGTTAGGAGATCCAGGTGAGGTGGAGAGTGAAAGAGAGGTTGTGATGGATGAGGATAAGATCAAGGTAGAACCCATAGCTTGGGAGGTCAGTGAGAATCTGAAGAATTTAGATGATTTGGTTGTGATAGAGCCCAAGTGTGGGGAGGAATCCAAGGAGTTGAGTTTGTAAAGGAGGTCTTAGAGGACCCACATGTTGAACCTGGTGATATGATTAAGGTGGATGAAGTGTTGGTAGTGGATGAGGTGACTAGAAAAACCACACTTGGTGACTTTATATGTTGTGATGAAGGTTTAGTGTTTAGGCCAAGTGTGGGGAAGTTCAAGGTTATTAGTTGTATCCATGACCCGGCGTTGAGCTTTCTAGCAGTGATTAGATTTCTTCCGGGTAGATACAAGCATTGGAGAGTCAAAAGATTGTTGTATGTGGTAAATTTTAGTGGTGTGAAAGTTGTGAAACTAGGGTTGGAGCATAAAATGATAAATCAGGCAACAACCAGTAGTTTGATTTTTAAGGATGTGAAGTCTAAACCTCTGGATAGTAGATTTGGAGGTTGTTTAGAGATCTAGAGCTGAATGCATAGTGCCCGGGCTGTAAAGTTTGTATCTTTCTTTTGATTTTGCATTTTCATGTTTTTGTGTATTTTTGGTTTTTCGGTTGTGTTATTCGGTGGTTGCAGGAAATTTGAGGAGCTCAATATGATGGAATTGTGTTTGAGGATTCCCAGGTTTGTTTTGAGGTCAAATGTGCAGGTTTGTGTGAAAAAGTTCGACCATACTAGACATTAGAGAAAAAAGATAGAAAATATTTGAGGTCCAAAATTTCCCAAGTTCCATGAAATTTCGCTCCAGGTGTATCGCCTGGAGTGAATGTCTCTCCAAGCGATATGCTTGGAGAGGAGTTATCGGAAAACATTTGAATTAGGCGTATCACCTGATTTAACATGTACTTCTAGGCGATACGCCTAGAGAGGTGAGCAGGAAATTTTAAATTTTTAATTTTATTCTCGTGCACCCAATTTGTTTCATGCTGGTTTCAATTCATTTCTTGAAGTTTTGAAGTTCCAGGTGATCACGTTTCATCTTGTCTTATTTTATTTTTGTTCTTATTTATTTTTAATTTTCATGATTAACCGTTTGTGTTAAGTCTTTGTGTTTTGTGTCTTTGTGTCTTTGTGTTGCAGGTTCGATGATATTCACGTGTTGATGCTTATGAAGATCCAATGGAGGACCTGTGGAACCAAACTCGCCTTTCATTCATCCAAATCAATTCCAGTGGAGTTTGTTTAGATTTATTTTCCATTTTTAATTTTCTTTTGCACTTTTATTTCTTTTATTTTTATTTTATTTTTAGATTGCTTTATTTTTATTTTTATTTTTATTCTCATCTCACATTGGGACAATGTGTCATTTAAGTGTGGGGATGAGAATAAATCACATTAGGGATAATATGTCGTTTAAGTGTCTTATTTTTATGTACTTGATTTATCCTGCAATATAAGGGAAATGATAGCACAATCATGATATAGTGTTCCAACTAAATGTGGTTAATTATTATATTATTAAGTAATTGGTTGTTGTTAGCTAGTTTCGATGTATTGGTAGGCCCAACCGATCTAAAAGCTTAAAAATCCTTATGTATTGATTATTGAATACATTTTTATCTTTTAATTAATAAACCAGGATGCTTTAGTGGGTTCCCGCCTTATTTTGATCAATGTAACTGATATGTCAAAAATAAATGTTAGGTACCTTAGTATTTTCAGATGTTTATGTCTCATAAATATTAGCACATTTCTATCCTTTTATGAAAGTAAATTTGATATTGGTGGCGCTGGCATTTCCATGTTCCATTTTCACATATTTTTGAGCTTTTTGGTTGCTAATTGATACCAAAGCCTATGTGTTTCCCTTTGGGATTGCGACTTGAAGGATACACCTTTTGGTTAGGTAATTGAGTTTAGATTTACATGCTACCCATCGGGATCGCAACTTGGTGGATGCATCCATGAATCGACGCTCTAATTTTGAAAAAAAAAAGCTCAAATTTATCATTCATTCATTCATTATTATTCCATTATTTTTGAGACATATATATATTTAAATACTATTCAAGGAAAACCTATACGGTTTAACCTAGGCCTTGATATCTTGACACGAGATTAGGGAAAAGTTGAGATTTTTGAGAGTGGAACCCATTAGGTTGAATGATAAACATATCAATAACTAATACCAATTGATGCATTTGGGGCTAAAGATTGGTGGTTGGGTTTAATCGGACCAAAATACCGATAAGCGAGCTAGGCTATTGTTATTATGAATTTAAATAATTGTTAAGATAAAAATTGAGGCCCTGGTTTTGATTCCATTTGTAGTATTTTTCGAGGACGAAAAATTTTTAAGTGTGGGGATGTTTGATGTGTTGCAAACACATCTATATTTCCAGTGTAATTTGTATATTATTCAATTCGGTTTTTAGTCCATTTGCGTCATTTTATGTGATTTTAGTTAATTACAGTTACGTAAGTCTTTATTATGTTTTATTATGTACTTGTAGGTAATTGAGTAAATCCCGAGGCTAAACGATAAGTGGAGGAAGTTGGAGAAGAGAATAATGACTAAGTGTTGAATTGGATGAATTAGGCGTATCGCCTAACATAAACAATCCCCCAAGCGGCTTGGGGAAGAAAGTAAACAAGGCGGTGTCGGGTTTGACCCAGAATAAGTTGTCGTGGAGTGTGCAGCGCGCATATCGCCTAAACCCTGAGATCCTCCAACCCTAACTTTTTATATAAATTTGACTTAAAGGGCTCTGTTCAGGACTTTTACATCTGCTGTCGATTTTGGACGACTTGGAGAGGATTTTTAGAGACCTTGAGAGGCTAGAATCAAGAAGAAAAGCTGGGGATCAAGCATTCGACTTTCAATCGCGTGTCGGGTCTACGTCATTACTTTTGATTCTTGTTTAACATGATTTCTGCTCAAGACTGTTACTTTCTGTGTTTTCTTGACCTGAACATGCTAGGCTAAGTACTAAGTGCTACCTAGACCATTGTAATGAATATTTGGCTATTGCAACTTTATCTCGGTTTTTGGTAATTTGATTGATGATTTGATAATTCCTTAAAGTTCCCTAATTTCTGCAGTTGATGCACATGTATGCTTGAATTAGGTTTAGAATTGGTAATTGATTCTTTCTTTGCTTGTCGATGTCTTCCAGTTTGAGTAGAGTAGTTAAAATTGCGTGACTATGTGTTTTTAGTTTAATGTGATTTGCTATTTAGTAATGATAGGATCAATTGTTGGTTATATATTTGATTCTTGTGTGCTGCTATCCTTAAACAATCTGGAAGGTGATAAGGGTGTCAGTTAGTCGGGTTGGTTAATTTCTTAGGATTGAATTGTCCCTAATAGAAAATTCCCTAGGTTAGTTAGGTGCTGTTTGTTTTTTCAGAGGTAAAATGTCTGCAGTCTGCAGACCACATCTGCAGACATCTGTAGAAGAAGAGGTGGACCAAACCTCTGCAGTCTGTAAGAAAAAGACTGTTTGTTTTTTAACTTCTGCAGACTGTTAAAATAAACTGAAATTTAAATAAACAGATTTGTTAAACTTAAAATAGTTTTTCAACATTCTCGTTTAACTTAAAGTTATACAACATTGAAACAATATTCTTAAAACCACAATAATATTTTTTAAAATCATTCATTCATTCAATATTCTGCATTAACTGCTCAGCAATTTCATCTCGTAACTTAGTCATATAATCCCGATCCGCTGTACTACCATGTGCTTCAACCTCGTCTTCATTACCATTAACGTGCACATGACTATTTTGTAACGACACATTGGGTTGATCATATTGTGTAAAGAAGTCATCGCTCAAACCCTCTTTCCTTATAAAATTATGTAGCGCAAAACATGCAATGGCAATATTCCTTTGTGTAGCCAACGGAAATGGTGCCATCCTCTTCAATATAGGGAATCGTGCTTTCAAGACACCAAAAGCACGCTCAATGACGTTCCGAAGTTTTGCATGTGCATGGTTAAATTTTTCTTTATTGGTCAACGCACGTCTCCGACGAAAATCTCCAAGCCAATACCTCACATTACGATATGGAGCCATAAATCCTCGTGTGTGTGCATACGCGGCATCACAAAGATAATATTTTTCTGTAAAGATATAGAAAATTAACTAGAATATTAAACTAAGGTATAAATATTTATCAAATCCTAAACGTACCTGGTGGTGGAAACGGGAATGGTGCATCTGGATCTGATAATGCCTCTGATAGTATTCTAGAATCATGTGCTACTCCTTCCCAACCGGCCACAATGAACGTAAAAATCATGTTGAAGTCACAAATTGCTAATATGTTTTGATAACAATCCCCCTTTCCCCTTCCTCTATATAAATCTTGTTGCGCTTTAGGGACAATGGCATGTATCAAAGTTCCATCTAGTGCACCAACAACTCCTTTAAAAACCTTTCGTAGCCTCTTGTTATGTCCCGGAATGTTTGGATTCGGATTGAAAGAAGTTGGTACTATCATGTCTTTTGCGAAAAGCATCATTTTATCCAACACTTCATAAAAAAATTTATGAATTGTTTGCTTTGAATGTTGAAATCTACGCTTGATAACCACGTAACGTTGATTATGACCGATCATCATCAAAAACATAGCCATCTTTTCCTCAACCGATACATGTTTACTATCCTTTAACAAATATGTTATTCTAAAATGTGCACATAGACGGACAAAGGATTCTCGAGACATACGTAGCATTTCAATGCATTGTTTGGGATTTCCTTGCAACAACTCTAACGTGTACTGATGTCCCGTCATACGTGAATCATTGTCTCGCTTTCGTTTCAAACCTCTCTTCCAAAAAAAGCGAACATACAAGTAAAGGATGATCACGAGAAGTATTTTCTTATCATGATCCATTATGATCCTGTGTTAATAAAACATAAAAGAAACCATTTAACATAAGCAAGAAAACAACCATCCAATGTATTCAAGCAAAAAAACATACAATGTTTTCAACGTGGCCAACAAAACACAATTCAACATAGCTAACCCAAAAGAAGATAATGTTTCCAACATGACCAACAAAAACAAATTCAATAAAGCTTAAATCTAACCCAAAAGCAGATAGTGTATTCAACGTGGCCAACAAAAACAATTCATCACTACTTTAGTAGTCCTAAAGTTGTTGCCGTCATCACGAGCCATCCTCTTAATACTTCAGGAATATCTGGTAATTCCATCCATGCCTCTCTCATGTTTGAGGTCCCTCCAAAAATATGAAATGCAGCTAAGAATAAAGGATCTACCGGATCTAACCCAACCAGCTTTAACTTCTCAGAACATTGAGCAATTGTTACTATTGGAGGTTTTTGCTCTTTGCCTTTAACCAAATACTGTAGAGCCTGTCGTATATCGAGTGCTAAATCATCACCATTGATAGATGATGATTTGGAGGTTTTTGCTCTTTTCTTTGGATTAGGCTCGGGATTAGGTTCGGGGCTAGGCTCAGGAGTAGGCTCTGGAGTAGGCTCGAAAGTAGACTCATGAATAGTCTCAGAGGTATGATGATAAGTGCCGGTATCATCCTCTTCCGTGTCCTTATAAGTCAGAAGTTGTTGGACACGATGACAAGAAGATGATCCAACCCCTGATCTTTGGGTTGATGTCCACTTACCATTCCCAGTGGCAGCATTACCATCAAATAATTGAGCACAAAGTTCTGGAAAAGGTAATGGAACTGTTTTCAATGATGCGGCCTTCGGATGCCCCTAAGTAAAAAAAATGATATGATTATTTGTTTAAAGGTAGATGCTAAGAAATTATATATATGAACATACCTTCCTAAATTCTTCCCATTCCTCGTCCGTTAAGGTAAAAGTATTTGTTCGAGGGTCGTATATGTTGCCGGTTTTGTTTTTCAAATAAACCCATCCTATGTATTTGGCTTTAAGATTATCGTAGGCATTTTTCATTTGCTTTTGAGACAACTCCACGCCAAACTTTTCCTTAAGAACTTTTCCTAACTTGGTCCATGAGTCTTTGTGCAAACTCAATCCTTTTCTACCCACGGTGGTTATCTCTTCAATGCAAGTCTCTAATAAGCATTTTAGACGCTCATTTGACCATTGTTGTTTTTCTCCCATTTCTAGTATTTAACAAACAATCAAATAAGCACTATATAAAAAATTAGCTAGTGTATATTCAACTAGTAGTGCTTCATGACAATTTCTAAACAAAGAAAAGAAAAATAGCTCCAACAACTATTCTGATGTTTTAACCTATATGCTCCATGACAAATATTTCTCAACAACACATGAAAATTGAAGTATAATCTTGGTATGTTCAACTACTGTGCATATTCCAACAATTTGTCAACAAATCGAATTCTTTCTAACCAAACATCTCCATCAAACAGTTTGTAAATAATAAAAATACATCTCAAATTAAACAACAGTTTGTAGAAGAATCATGAAAAAACATATATACAAAAGGATATCATGTCATCACAAAGGTAACTGCAAAAACTATACAGAAATCGAGATGTGTAGGCAATCATAAAAATACATCTCAATAATTTCTAGCCAAACAATTTCAACAAAACTTGAACAATTCAACAGAGCTAGAGATTTAATATAATAGTTGTGGTGGTTGTAGGGTTTAGTGATGGCTCCGGCTATTTAAGGTACCCAAGAGTATTTCGTAGGTGGTTAGGATAGTTGGTTTGGGAAGAACTCAAAAGGTGAACTATTCGTTCGAGCTCTAGAATTATCAGTTAGGAACAATCCGGGAGGTGACCTAACTGCCATCAGAATTGTCAAAGCCGAGTGAAGTTGCGAGTGTTGAATAGGATTCTAGGTCTAGTTTCTCTGATTTGAATTTCATCCTTAAGTTTTTCTGATTTTGGTACTTACACTACTACAAAAACTGCTTTCCTTGACACACGAACAATGACACTCGATAATTCTTGACGTGCAAAAACTGAAGTGTCAAAATAAAATGTCAATTATAGGTAATTCCTAAGAATTCATGACGCGCATTTTTGCGTGTCAAGAATTTATGTCATATTTAAAAAAAACACGGAGGACATATAAAAGCCGCGCGTCAAGAATCAAGTGTCATCTTTTATTATTAATTTCGCGCCATAAACATGTACGGATTTCTAAAATCCCGCTCATATGATATTAGGGTTTTTTTCTTTTCTTTTCACCAAAACATAAAACACTCGTCACTCAATCTTCTTCTCCGGCGACCAAAACACTCCGGCTATTATGTGTTGAAATTCATGAAGGAGGTAGTTCGGTAAGGACTTGTAGTGCTTGAACAAAACAAAGTAAGTTTTCTCATATTCTAATTAATTAACTTTATCTTTGATGATCATTTTTTCTCGTATTTTATCTTTTACACAGATTGGTAGAGATAGCAATGCTTACACAGATGCGGATTTTGATGAGATTCGTGAAGAATGGTTGACCTACGCTTGCAACTTCATTTACATGGACGTGAAGTAGTAGTAGTGATCCAATGCATGTAAACTTTGAACATTTACTTTTGTCGTTGTCATCGAATTGCATGTATGAACATGAAATCGAATTATTTTCAATTGCTATATGTATGAAATGCATAGTTTTGGTACACCAGCTATTCTGTATTTTGGTTTGTGAAATATGATTTAATAGGGAAATCAGTAATTTTAGAAAAAAATATTAAAAAAAAACAATTAAAAGGATGACACGCGAAAATATGTGTCATAAAAGGCATGACACGCAAATTTGTGTGTCATAAAGAGACGACACTAAAAAAAATTATAAATAAAAATATATTAAACACAGATGACACCCTAAGATGACGCGCATAATGAGTGTCAAGAATGGAGTGTCATGGATAGCGTGTCATGGTTCGCGCGTCAAGAACTTCTTGACACGCATTTTGCGCGTCAAGAAGCTTCTTTCCTTGACGCACATTTGCGTGTCAAGAAGGCACTTTCTTGACGCGCAATGCACGTCAAGAAAGCCCTTTTTATAGTAGTGTTAGTTGTTTAAGTTTGTTAATTTAGTTAAATAAACTTTTAAATACAATTTACTCAAATTTCCATTCATTAAGTTCTAGTTGAGTCTTGTCTACATAGTGTCTCTAGGGTTCGATATTTGGTCTTACATAAGCTATACTACCACCAATATGTACACTTGCCTTAGGTTCGGTCTAGTTTAGGCAGTTTCGGTAAAATTAGGTGTGTCTAGGTCTAGGTTTTATTAGTCATTTTTAGTAGTCGTTCCGATCAGGCCACGCAAAGCGGAGCAACTTGGAAGAAAATATAAAATCTTTGAAGTCTCGCCTGCGATCTTTAGTTTATGCAAGCATTTGGACAAGATTGAGAAGGATATATTTTCTAACTATTGGAAGTTGACCAACACTATCTTGGAAGTCCGAGACAAGATTGATATTGTCGTTTTGCACTTAAGGAGCCTCAAGCATTAGATCGACAATCTTATGGTGTCCATGCCCAATGCTCCCGTTAGTCAATCTTCACCTGTTTATCAGAATATCTCGTTCAATGAAGCCATGGAGAATCTCCGTTATCCAGATTCATCTGAGTCTGAGAGTGAACCTGAAGAAGATTTCCCACCTAATGATAACTGAACTCTTTATACTTTATCTATCTTTATTATTTACCTATCTATTTGTTTAGACTTCAAGTGGTGTCTTATTTTGGACTTTTTGTTTGAACATCTACTATATATGGCATGATATTAACTACGATTGAATAAATAGACTTCTTTTTACTTTTACTTTTTTTGGTAATTCTTTTTATTTTTATTTTTCGTATGATGTGTTTTTGAGTCTTGTAAATAGCAAGCATGGAAAGGCAGAAGAACCGGCACTCTTATGAATGAGGAAGTTAGCAATAGGGTTAAGCTATCAACTGATTTGTAAATTTCGAGTAGCTTCACAACTCTGTATGTCGGACTGAAGCAAAGTTTTTCATCTTCCATCTATCACTAATACAACTCTAGGCATGTGTTTTAGACCCTTATGCATGCCCAAGTCCTAAATTGTTAATTAGAGTATACTAGACTTTTTTAAAACTTAGACAACAATTCCAGTGTGCGTGTACGAGGGAGGAAGCCTAGATAATTAACCAAACTTAAGCCCTTTTTCCATCCGTTTCCATAGTGAGATTTTTTGAGCCTTAACAAGCTTTCTAGTCACTGGGAGCTTAGGTTTTATTTCTTGAATAACATTAGAGTGTGCCACATGTGACCTACTTTTAGAACTTGTCACTTGTATACATTATGAGACTGCACCTTGCGAAACAAACAAAGATGATAGAGGCAAGACCCTAGGATAACTTTTTCTTTTTGAACCTTCACGTTATTCTCATATTTATTCTTTATCAATTACCCAAATTATCCTTAGTTTACCCCTATTGAGCCTTATTACCCTTTTAATTTGATTTCCCATTTTGCTCTTAGCCTTTAGCCTAATTTTTCAATTTACACCCTTTGTTTTTGGGAAACGTATTTGGCTTAGTATTATAGTTGAATAATTCCGGTTAAAGTAGAAAGAATGTCTAAAAGACATGTTTTGCCGATGTTATGAAACAAAAAAACATATATATATATAGGGTTAAGTTCAAATGAGAACTTTTTATTTTGAGAACTTTTGAGAACTAAATCTCAACCACAAATTTCAGGGGGGGACCACTACAATTCATGGGAGGGGGGATACATGTAATAAACATGTGACTCAAATTAGTTCTTTTTAGTTCTCAAACCAAATTGGTTCTCAAATGATCCTCTCCCTATATATATATCTATACTACTATATAATACATATTGATTCATGGGGGCAATCTTGTCATTAAATTCCTTAATTTTAAGACGCGTACAAATATTGATGCAAAGTGTACAAGTATGTTAAGCATCAAAATAACCCTAAATCATTAGCAGTTCACAAAAAGGAGGTTAATATAGGTATTAACCAAGTTTGCTGCCTTCAACACGCTTTGCTGCCTTCAACACGCGTGACTGTCCTCGAGAGCTTCCAGAGCCGCCTTAGTTATCCACGCTACTACACCATCTCTCCCTTCAATTGGCGAACTCCTGGACTCCTCATCAGATGATTGATTATTGGATGGCCAAGCTCGAGGAAATTTCAAACGGATTGAAGGCGCGGGTTCTCAACATGCTGCTCTATAAATCGAATACAACCTCTTCATTTCCATCCACCGATTCACAATTCTAAACGATTCAAGGTTCTTTCTGCTCCTCCTTTGTTCTAATTCAAATTTTTTTTCGAATACTCTAATTTTGTTTACGTTTTTGTTTTAAATCTGCTGTTCTAATTCATAGGCAATCTGCTGTAAACCATTAATTTGCAATCTGCTCCTCCTTTGTTCTAATTCATAGGCAATCTGCTGTTTGAGGTAAACAATTAATGTGCAAATGTTCATATGATTCCAGTTATTCCATCTGCTATGTTATTTCTTCAACTGTTATTTCTGCAATGTATAATGTAACTTTGGGCTTTTTCTCAGTTTTAGAAAATTCATTTGTTATGCTTGAGGATTTCATTCATTTGGTTTTGTTTTCTATCTTTTCCTTTCTACCCATGAGTCTTGATTTCATATTGTGCCTTTGAAGCCAACTGGATTTGATTTTGATACATATCATTACGTGCAAGAGACATTGTACTTATGACATTTGAAAGAAGATAATAATTGAAGCTTGCAACACTACCATCATCAAGGATGGTTGGTAAATGTCCTTCATTTTTCATGTTATCTTTTGAGAGTTAATTAATTTTTTGTTAGAAGGAGATAATGGAATAAAGTTTGGTTTTTAGACATGATCAAGTGATTTTTGTGAAAATATTTACAACAGTTTTGATCTGATTTCTGATGTGGAAGGTGGGTATATGCATATAATAGTTTTGTATTTATGATGTGTATGTGCTTGATGTAGCTCTATAAGGTCAAGCAAAAGTAGGCAGGTTTCGTCATAAGGATGATGTCCACACTCAGGTACGGTCTTGTGAGAAGGTCTAGCATTGTGGCCCCAGAAAAGGTAATTTTACTTATTGAACCATTAAGAGCACACTCGGTGAAAATGACAATTAAACCCAACCTTTCGGTAATTTTACTTATTGAACCATAGATGCACATACATGTATATATATATATATATTTATATATCCATGTGTATATCTTCTTTTCATGTGGGAAGTTATCTCATTGAACTGCTTTTGCAGTCTGTGTATATACAGCCTCCAACTAACGAATTAGGTAGTGAGATGCCACCTAATATTTGACCTAATTTGTGAACACATTTAGGATTCCAGTGAAAGGAGGACCGTAAGGATCCATCTCTCTGTTGGTGGTCAAATGGGCAGTTGGAAAGGGGTAAATGTTTTTGGACAATATTGAAATCTCCTTTCAAGTGGATAAGGATACTATTAAATAGTTTTATACTTGTAATTTGTTTATCTTAATTTTTGTGTGACATATTGGATTTGCATATATAAACTCCAGCCTATGTTCTTGGTCTCTTGGAGTCCCTTCGTACATGTATCATATATGATCAAGTCTGTGCCAATGCAATTAACTCTTACATTCTTATATTCTAATTTCTTATAAATTCTCATACCAAATTTGATACTTTTTATTCTTTTTGCAGTTTGAGGCCACATGAGGAGCTGCTTAAAGGTATTAAGTATGTTATGCTTTTGTTATTGAGTTATTTTGGCTTTGGCCACTGAAACTGCATATACTTACAGTTCAATGACTACTACCTTAAGCATAAATGTTTTTGCTGTTTTGAATTAAACATTGTTCTTTAACATCTTTAGGAATTTGTAAAAAAAATCTTTTGTGAAGAGAGGTTGTTTTGTGCTCCCAGTTGATTGACAGAGAGGTTGTGAGTGTGTTATGTTTTGTATAAATAGATTAAGTAAATGTTGTTACATATTTTTGGTGTGTGTGTTATATAATTTTGAAATAGTTATGCTGCTAGACTCATATCCTTTGTATGATAATAAGTTAATTCCATTTCGTTATATGTTATTTTAATCAGGTCTTTACGTTCCCCTTATGTTGTTATGTTGATGTATGGTAGGATTGCACCTAATAATTTTTTACGGCTTTATAGGTTTAAACATAAGAATAAGGTTGTTTATTCTTATTATGATTAGTATACTAAAAAACTGTTCTTCATAAATTTATGGTCTAAGTTTATATAGAAAATTGCAACTGAGTTTTAATTATTATATTTTTTAGTAGGTTGAAATCTGTGATTCATGTTGCTTATTGTTGTGAAGGTTTGCAGATATGGTTGATATAGATAGGACATGATTTAAGTAAAAGGTCTGGTCTACTTTTGATGTGCTTATGTGCTCATGGTCTACTTTGGTGTCTGGTCTACTTTTGGTTTGTTGCTGCACGAAAGCTATCTTTGACCAGCCCATTTTGTGAAGGTTTGCAGATTGGTTGCTGCAAGAAAGCTACTTTTGGTTTCTTCTACCTATTTCCGTCACCCTTATGTTATTATTTATCACCTTACAGTATTCTTTCTATTAAAGACATCTATTTTGTACACATATACACTATGTTGTATTCCCTTTTATTCATAAAAAAATCAACTTTATACAGTGCCACTTGATACAGGTTCATGTTAATAAGTTTAGGGAGTTTTACTTTTTCTTATTTTGTAGTTTAGGTTGAAAACTTTAATTCTTTCCCTCAGCTTAGTGTCTTTAACATGTTATATATAGGTTTCTCATGGATATAAGTTTGTAACTCAATATTGATTACTGTACAACTCTTACAGATGCGGTTTCTATTACTGGTAAAACCCGACGTCATTTGGACCGGACCTGAAACCGAAAACACATGCATTTAAGAACCGGAACTGGACTGCTAAACACCCCACGTTTCCAGTTCGGTTCTTATTTTGACGGGTCGGTTATCTATTATTAGGCGTGGACCAAATAAAAAAGACCAATGTATTTAATGTTGGATTTGCTGCACCTAAATTAAGGGATTGTTTGAGCCGGTCCGAATAAAAGACATTCTTTTCTTGGACCTGATAAACAGAAGGAACATTGTTGACCTGCTGTATCAATGGCCTAAACATGGACCGAGTAAACAGAAATGTGGATACTTTTTTATACGCTATTTAAAATTTCAAATAAACCTGCTGTTTAAAACAAAATCAAAGAATCGATGGTTGCATCCAACAAACTTAATATGCTGTATGAAAATTACACAAACTAACACACATAAAATATTAAACAAAACAATGGTTCCATCCAAAAAAAACCTTCAATTTAAAATACTGGTTATCTCGACCCATACAAATCTACACGCAATGTCCTATAAAAAGTCAAAATAAAGAAAAGATATCATAGTAGGTTTTCATGGTTTGTAACAGATCGGACAGGTATCCGGACTGGAACCGAAAAGGAGGAAGTGAGGGAACCGAGAACCGACCCGTTAAAAGGTTTCACAGTCCGGTCCGGTCCGGTCCGTTCGCTTCGTCATATTTCACGGGTCGGACCGGTTGTTTCTCACCCCTATTTAAAATTATAGCTTTTTAATTTTTTTTCTTCTCAAATAGTCAACTGATGCAAATCATGATTTCTTTTTTTATTAGTTTGATTCTGATGTGTGAGTGGCAATATGGATGAAGAAGAAATCATGCTTGTTGATTTTTACCTTTATCAACTAATAATAACTTTTAAAATGTATATTACATCGAGTCATAGAATATATTTATGTTTCTTAGGTGATTTTAATTATTTAGGAATCAACTTGAATCATAGTAAATTTAAAAGGAATATTCAAAAGTTCACATTATTTTCTAAGATACATATGTGTTATAAACTGTCGCCGTCGCATAGTTTAAAGCAAACCGGGTTAAATCGGTTCAAAGCAAACCGGGTTAAATCGCCATAGCGTGAACCGGATTTATGTGAGAAATGGAGGATTTAGATTTTCCAACCGAAGTATTTTATTATTTTTTGAACGGAAACAAAAGTAAATTGTATTTGTTCCTTATGTGTAATTTTAATATATTTGTGGTATGATATTAGATTATTAGTCAATACAAGAAAATACCGCATTCTCGCACGACATCGTACTAGCATAAACAAATACCACGTAATAGTTTGTTGTGCCGCTGCAACGCGCGAACAGAAGACGAATAACACGTTATATACAGTCGCCGCCGCAACGCGCGGGTACACGGCTAGAGAGAGAAATCTACATTGTTGAATTTTTAAGAGTTATACAAGTAGGAAAGCATTGTATACAACACTTTAAAGCATCATTATTGAAACTTTAAATGGAACAAGTGTTTGAAGCATACATTACAACACATTAGATACATGACCAAATTGGAGAGCCATTAGACTGAGAGCCGGGAATTTGAAATTCAAATTTCTGCCGTTTTTGACCTAATCTTCGATCACTTTTTGATCTGGCAGAGAATCACACTGGTTTTGGTATACCTTTCATCTACTAGCTGTACTATACCTTTCTCCCACACCTATTTCATAAAAAATTATCTTCCCCACACACCTTTTGATTTAGCTCTCTCTCTCACTCTCATTTTTCATCGACTCACAGATCACAATGAGGAGGGGAGAGACATGGGATGAAAATGAGATCTAAGATCTGTTCTCTTGCATCGTCTTCTTCGCGCTAGCTCTCACAGGTATATCAATCGTTCTTTTCGGCGACCAGGTAAAAATTTGAAGGTCGTTCTTTTCTCAATCTCTATATAAACCTAATCTGGCCGCTGGATCTGTTAGTTTTCATCTTCTCCGGCGAATCACCGCGTAAGACTGGTTCGTACTAAAGTGAAGCAGCGCTAGGTTTGTACTGACGTGAAGCGACATTTATTCTCTCAACAGGCCGCTGCTCGAAATCCGTCGATCACCTTCCCAGCCAGGTATGTACTCTCTTTCTTGACCTCTAATTTCTCCAGGTTTCATTACCCACCTAATTTGTCATCATATATCGTCAATTAGTGACACATAAATGGTTGTTCTTATGCTCACCCCTAAAAATTGTTAGTTTTGATTCAATCTTGTTTCAGTGGCAGACTCACATTCTGAATTTGAAGACGGGTGTAACAGACTCAGTTTAGTTTTGATTCAATTTTGTTTCAGTGGCACGAATGTTCACGGTAATTAACGAATAACATAACATGGAAAATTACAACATATGTTTTTGTTTCTAGCAAGTTGCAACTAGGGCTGTTCACGATCCGAACCGAACCGAACAGACCTTTGCTCGTGTTTGGTTCGTTTACAAAATGAACCGAACCGAACCGAGCATTTTTTCAACCGATCCAAAATCGAACGAGCGACTTTCGATCCGAGTATTTTTCGAGCGATCACCGAGCAAATTTCGAGCGTCGCAGAACAAAAAGGAAAGTGACGTGGGTGGTGATCTGACATAACACCTTCATCCATGTTTCCAATTTTAACACATTTTGTCCAATAACTAACACACTAGTCTTGTTTGTATTTTATTAGACCAACTAACACTAATATGAACTGATATAATTATAATGAATGCACTCTTTCTTTTTTTACCATTTCCCTTTGTACATGTCCTCGATGTCTACAAAATTTGGATGTGCTTTAGAACTATTCTTTCGCTTTCCCTTTCTAGTTGCATCAACATCTTTACTTACGTTTTTCTCATTTTTTACTTCATCAACTAACTCAAAACTCTCTCCATCACTTAATTCAACATGAGAAGTCTCAATACCATTGGATTCTTTGTGAAAAGACATTCTATATAAGAAAGAATTATACAAAGATTAATAAAAACAATGACAATGGAGGAGGCTAGAGAGAATGAAAGCTACAAAGATGATAAACTAACATATTAGACTTACACCCAAAGTCAAATATTAAGTGCAAAGAATTTTTGGAATAATGGAAAATCTTAACTCCAATCCTAATTCCTTACATAACAAAATTAAAATTGATAAAATAAATAATAAAAATATATAAAATAAATAACTAAATGTATATATATAAATTCGAGCGAGCATCGAGCGAGCGCACCTATGCTCATACTTGGTTCGTTTTACAAATCGAACTGAGCCGCTCGGTTCGTTTTTAAAGCGAGCGACAATCGAACGAGCATTTTCCGAATATTTTTCGAGCGAGTTCGAACGAGTTTTGAGTTTCGAACTTTTTGGACAGCCCTAGTTGCAACACATGGAAAATTGACATTACCTCTATTTCAAACTCAGAATCCCTTTTTCTTTCAAGGTTTCGAGCTAATTTGAAGAAATGCCCAACCTAAAAGACCCAAGGAAACGAATCAGGGAAGCATGGAACCATAGATTATGAAGTATGAAATACAACATCTCTTTAGTTGAAATAGTTTTTGGGTCTTTAATTTTTATTGATGGCTTGATTCTATTGTTATTTGCATCTGGATTTGTGCTTAACAAAGTGATATTTCTCTTGGTTTGGGTATGAAGTTGGAGAGAAGTAACCTTAATCTTCTCTATGCAACAAGGTAAGTAGATCATATGAGTACTCAGATGCAGTTGTATCCATTAAACTAGAGGTTTTTATTTCTACTCAAAACTTAGAAATGGGTCGATTTAATAATTGAAGTTTATATTTGGCCTACTACTCAATTTTTTCACCATCAGAAATGTATACTTGTGGATGTACAGGCATATGGAAGCAATAGAAAGATTATAATATTTATAGTTTTGATCATAGTGTAAACCTTCAAAATGCTAAAGGGTCTTGATTTCTTCTTTAATGCAACTCACTTCTACTAACTTGAATGAAGATTCTTTTGGATGCATACATGGCTGACAAAAAAAATACTGGGTTTCTTTACTAACAAATTTAATTGGTGTTCTTATATAGGCACTATTGGACACTCAAATACAACAACTTTATTGTAATTAGACTGTAATGTATTAAGAGTAGTTGCCTTTTTTAACTTATGTTGCATCTAAATGGAGAAGTTGGCCCAACGACCGTGCATATTCCAACCGGAGAGAAACTATTCATTTTTATGCCACATCAGTGAGTTCATAAAGTAATCGATTATCTACTTTTAATATGTATACAAGTATTATTTTTACTCGAAGTTATATTAATCACTGCTATTCTTACCAGAGATACAAGGCTATTGGCCAGGATACTATCATTTTGGCAAGAGCTAAGCACGGTAGTGGAAGCTCTAGAGATTGAAGTTGTAAGTTCATACGCTCCTTTGTTGCTATGCTTCTGCTATTCTTATTTTTTCTTAGGTTCACGTGTTGTAAGTTTTCATATTTTCAGTGATAGGCTTCTAATTGTTCAAACAAAAACTTTTAAAATGTTTGAATTAACCTGCTCTCATGTCATCATCATGTGAGTTTGTTGGATTCTTATTGCAGGGTGTATATACATTTGATATGGCCAAACCAACAATCCAGGTTGATACCTTTTGTGTTCATTGAGGGACTGATGGGTATGTAACAGGTATAAGGGGGTAGGGTTCAGTGTCGAAGTAGGTTTGGTGACTAATGGTGCCTCATTAGCAAGACAGTTACCCATTATATTTGTTTGTCTATAACAATGTTTCACTACAGTTATTAGTGAGATGCGTTTTTATTTATTAACTGAACCTTAGGAGACAATGTTTTATCTTTCACTTATGTTTGAAGGCTTAATGTTTTTCACATTTACTCAAGGACACCAAATCCTGGGACCAAATTTAAAGAAGTATACGAGCTTGTGTCGGATGATTTCGGGTATGATACGAACAAAATAAAAGACAACCCATAAGACTTTAAAGTATCATATTGCCGCTTAGCTGCAATGTTATTGATGAATGGAATGCAACAAGATTGAACAAACCAGTTTCCTGATCCTGAACTCAAGTCAGCTATTGAGTTGGATCCCTTCATAAGTGTATTTGGTAAATCAGAAAATAGAGGAAGAGATGGATTTGAGATGCTTGATAAAATGAAACTTATTACTTTTCCAATCAATTTAGTTAAAATGTAGTTGTTGGCCATAGCCCAAAGGGCTATCGCTAGCAAAACTCTTTTTTTTAGAGATTAAACAAAACATTAAACGACCCGTTTACCCCAAGGCGATAAGAACCAAAAGTAAATGACTGCATTTGCATCCTCTACCATTTGATCAGACCATTTGATCAGAGTACCCTCGATGGCGAGTAAGTTCCTTCACACAGTCAACTATAATCTATGCCACCAAATCAATATTCCAAAAATTTTCACATCAACATCGTGTAACCTTGAATGGATCGATTGAAAATATATGTAAACTCACAGTGATACATAAAAATAATGGTAAAAACATACACAAAAGCAACTAAGCAAGTACCTAGACAACACTAAACATGCCAAAAATGCATATTTTCAAATAACAAAGAATATAACTGAAACTAAGTTCTCAAATTCATCTTGGCACTTCCATTAACAATGTAATTTATGGCCTTTACGCTAACCAGTTTTCAGCTGGTTAAAAAAAATTACAAAATTATATAACTCCAACAATATTCTAATTAAAAAAAAATTGTTTTGATTGGGTGTTGTAGAAAATAGATACACTACACGTTAAGGGGGAGTTTGTAGAAGCATATCCCTATGCTATGAGTGTCTCGTGTATTGTATCTATGTGAGCATGTCTGAGTATGAGTTGTGGTAGAAATGTCTTCAGTGGCGTACCACATGGTCTGGCGGACCATGTGGTCCGACGTACCAGTTTGGTACGCTGGGTGGTTAGTCACTCAGTATAAATAGGTAGTGTTAGAATGAGAGCTTAATACTTTGAACACTTCTGTCATTTCTACACTTTCTGTGTGTGTTTCTAGAGAGAGAAACTAGAGAGCTTGTGTTTGTAATCTTCAAGTGATTCAATACAAAATCTCTTATTTACATTCGTGTTTACTATCATTGATCAAAGCATGCAGTAGTAAGATCATATCTCGGTTCTACAAGTGGTATCAGAGCTAGAGCTATTGGTTGCTCTATTGCTGTGTTTTTTGATCAATTTTCGAATTTTTAGAGAGAGAAAGTTTGGGTTTCTTCACGTTTTCATCAAATTCTTCCAATTCCGAGTGTTTCTGAGATGAAAAATGATTTCTAAGTGTTTCTGGAGTGATTTCGCACCTTACTGAATCAATTTCTAGTTTCAAAAGTCGCAAAATCGAAAAATCATTCGATTACAGCTTGGTCCGCACGTCGAATTTCTGGTCCGCCGGATGAATTTTCTGGTCCGCTGGTTGATCCGCCCCGTGTATCTTCATCAGCATTCTGGTCCGTTAATCTGGTCCGCGTAGGCAATCTTCATATTTTTGATCCGTGGCAGTTTCAGCGTACCATCTGATCCGCGGCAGTTATTTCAGCGTACCATATGGTCCGCTGGTTCTAATCTGATCCGTTGGTTAATCTGATCCGGCAGTGGTCCGCAAGTAGAAATCTGGTCCGCCTGTTTGATTTGGTCCGGAATTGGTCCGTGGATTTTTGATTTGGTCCGCTGGCAAAAAAATGATCTTCACTAAAACTGACGTAACTTTAGAACCGTAAAGAGTTACGGGAGCTAATACCAGCCAAAACATTCGTCTCGACGAGATCTAGGACTTGTACCGGCCTACGGCCAGTACCGTCCAGTTTTGACCCCCAAAATCCGCTTGGAAGACCTTCGTTTTTGAGTTCGAAGTTTTTGAAGTATTATTTTCAGTGAAAAATGTCTGATTTTCAAGCGTTTGCGGCTATGCAAAGCACGGTACAAGCTATGCTCAATTTTGATAATGAAATAGGAACAAGTCAGAAAGTTCCTAAGCTGTTAAAGTTGGATGATTATCAAAATTAGAAGCAACGTTTTTCTGCATACATCAGCACAAACGATATTGATTTATGGATTCCAATTCAAAAGTTGTATGTACGTCCAACTGCAGATGGCGAGTATAAAGAAATTCAAGATTTTAATAAGGATGAAAGAAAAAGTTATGAGCTTGAACAAAAAGTTTATGGTTATCTTACCATGGCTTTACCTACCGAGTTGTTGCATCAATTCAGCACTTGCAAGAAAGCTAAACAATTGTGGGATGCTTTATCTGCTCGATGTGAAGGTAATGACCAATATAAGAAGAGTAGACGAAAAGTGTTGAACAAGGAATTTGAAAATTTTCAACATTATGAAAAAGAAAATATTTCAGCTCTTGTTTCAATATTTTCACATCTGATTAGTGAGATGAAAGTGGTTAAAATTGAAAAGACCGAGGAGGAATTGAAAGAGAAATTGATGGAAGCATTACCGGAAAAGTGGGAAAACTATGTATTATTGCTTACTCATGATAAAAAATATTCTGCATTATCATTTCATGATTTGACCGGAAAGCTTCATGCTAGAGAGATGGAAATGATGATATCAAACAAGTCAACTGCTCAATTCCAAAATCCTGAAGTGTATCATGGTCAAAATTCTGCAAGTATCAATGCAAAGTCTAAATCAATTGGTGTTACTTCATTAAATCCACCTCAAACAACTTTTGTTGCTGGTCATGGTTCAGAAAATTCTGGAAATTTATCAAGAGGATGTAACTTTACTATTCCAAATCATTCAAGTTCGACTTCATATTCAGCAAAAACACCGGATGAGCACTTAGCATTAATCTCAGCCTTGTTATCTTCGTATTATGGATTGTTAAATGGTGGTTTGACAACATTTAATCTGATTGAAGAAGATTTTGATCAGATTGATCCTGATAATCTTGAGCAAATGGATATCAATTGGCAATTGGCAATGTTAGCTCAAAGAGTTAAAAGATTCAAAAAGAAAACAGGTTTTCAAAGTTTAAATCCAGATGGCAAGGTTGGAATAGATAAATCCAAAGCAAAATGCTTCAAATGCTCTAATTTCGGACATTTTGCTCGTGAATGTTCAAAACTAAATACCTCTTCATCCAAGTCTCCAACATCTTTAGTTTCTCAAGTTGATAAACAATATAACTGGGGGCAAACTTCTAATTCTCCAATTGCTTTAACTGCTATTGCTTCTGAGTCCAATGAAGGTTATGATTGGGATGTTGATGTACTTGAAGCATTTGAAAAAGCTCGAACATCGAATAAAGGCTATGATTGGGCTACTGATGAAATTAATGATGAGTCTGCATGGACTGGTTCATCTGCGATGATTGCTCAAATTGTTCATAGTGATAATGAAGAAGAAGTAACTGATTCTAAATCTGAAACAAGTGGTTCTGGAGATGGTGGCTATGAATCGGTTTGTGAGTTCTGTTCTCAGAAAGACAAGAAGATAGAAGGATTGATAAAAGAAAATGAGTTGTTGGTTGATGAAAATAAAAGAAAGATAGAAGAACTGGCAAATGAACAGCAAAAATTAGCAGATCTAATTCAAGAATTTTCTTCTCAGAAAGAAAAGTTTTCAGATTTACAAGCAGAGATTATTGAGAAAGAATTAAAATTTCAAAGTGTTAAACAAGAGTTTGAACAGAAAGTTACAAAGTTATCTGCAGAAAAGGATGAATTAGTTCAAGAAGTGAAGAAATGGAAAGATGAAGCTGAGGATACTGCAAAAGATTTTCAAAATCTTTTTGATAAATCAAAGTCCAGACTTGATACTCTTACTCAACTTTCTGGTGATCAAGCTACTAAGATTCAATCTTATCAGACTGATATGGAAAAGTTACTTGATAAGAAGAGAGAGTTGGTTAGAGTGAACAAGTTGCAAAATGCAAATTTGGATATTCAGAAAAGAAATGAAGATAAACTCGAGAAGGAATTGCTGGCTGGACTAGATGAGTTAAGATTGCAAAAGTATGAAACTAATAAAGTGGCAAAGAAGCTCATTGCAACAGAAAAGGAATTGGCTGAAACTCATCAAAGAGTTTCCTAATTAAAGATTGAAGTCATTGATTCAAAACGTCTTTTGAACAATGTTACTAATTCACAATCTTTTACAAGTTTCTTGGCAAAGGATGAGAATTTTGAAAGGATGTTCAACAAAAATGTGTCACCACCAGGAAGTCTCAAAGAAGGCGTTCATGATTTGAAAGACAAGGTTGAGACTGGTGATTATTCTGAATTTGTTAGTTCTAAATCGGTTGAAGGAAAGAAAGAGGAAAAGGGTAAGAGTACTGAAAATTCTGAAGCTAAAAAGGGTGTGTCTGGTTTTTCGCCTACAGACAAGGGGAAATCAGCAAGTTCAAACACTGACATTGATGAAACAATTGTCAATGCTCCAAAAGATCTCAAGAAAGTTAAAGCTGAATTTTCTAGGTTGGCAAAGAATGGGCATAAATCTACTGGAATGGGAGAGAAGGGTTCAAGAAAGAGTGTTGGTTTGGGATTTGAAGGAAAAGCTGCTCACGGTGGTAGTTCAGAAGTTCCAAAACCACAACAACTGAAAAGAGTCAATGTGAAGCAAGTAGAGAAAGATGTCTTCAAAGTTGAGAAGGTTTAACCTGAGAGATTCTACAAACTCAAGGGTTCAGAACAAATATTTTCTGACAAAGAATTCCCGCTACAGTGCGTGGATGCTCAGAAAATTGCCGAAGTATTTGTGATGACTGTTGATCCAAGGAACAAGAAGAATCAGTCTGCAAAATATTCTTCTGGTGGATCAAATTCTACTCCAAAGAGCCCGACTTCGAAATGGGTTCATGATCATCGATATCAGGTATTTGATTCCTTTTATGATCATTTTGGAGATGAATATATTTGTGAAGCTTTGCAGATTTCAAAACGCCGAAATGTCAATAATCGCTTGTGTTACAATTGCCGACAAAAAGGGCATATGGCACAAGAATGTCCGGTTTCTGCTGCTTCTAGTTCAAGAAGAGAAAAGGTTCCATATGTTGGTAAAACTGCCAAACCGCGATTCATTGATGAATATGGCAGAGTGTTTGATGAATTTCCACAACCTACATTTTTCAAAACTCAAGGAAGATTTATTCCTCGTTTTCAAAATGTTCCATATGTAGGTTGTTCGTCACAATCGACTGTGACCGGTTCGTCAAATACTGATTTACCAAAACAACAACACTGGAAACCTAAGGTGGTTTCGAAAGGTAATCAGGACACTGATCGACCAGAAGCAATTCGCTTCGAGTCATTTATAAACTGACGTGTTTGACCAGTGTGCAGATACTTCTAGAAGACCTATCGGTGATTGCAAAGTTGCTGATGGAGGGGTATTCTGCTGATTTAAGTTAAATTTCATGTGATAACAATTTCAAAACTGAAATTTTTCTGAAAGCTAAACCTGACAGGTATCCATGTCGAAAGGTCAATTTTCTTTCTTTTACGTTTCGTTTGTAGTTTAGGGGGAGAAAATTGAAAAACCAAAAATAGTGTCTGTGTGTTTTTGTTTCTGTTAATGAAAATCCAAAAATAGAGTTTTCATTTTAAGGGGGAGAAAATGGAAAAAATACAAAAACATGGAAAAATAGAAAATTCAAAATTATTGAATAATGAGAAATTTTGTATCCGACATGATTGGGAAATGACGGTACATTGGCTTACGTGTCTGGCTCATGGATAAATTAGATGAAAAAGCCATAAGATCATTGTTCGATGTACTTGGTAGGCTCGGCATTAAATCAGAAAGTATTCAGATGTGATAAACACATTAAATACTAATGCTTGACCAAGTGGACAACATCTTGATGCATATCTCATGATATATCAAGAAAAGATATGTGAAAAAGAAAATGAGAAGTCACTGTGTATACATGTGTTCATTTTGCAAAGATTTAAACTTGTTTGATTTTCTTTATTTTGTCAAACGATCGGACTTTCTTTGCGTATCGAAAGATCGACCTGATTGTTGTTCGTTTGACGTTCTATTTTATTTTCTTTGGTGTTTCGTATAACTCATCGGACTTTATTTGCGTGTACGGGAGTACCGACCTGATTGTTGTTGAGTTATACAATTTCAATTTGTTTTATTTTCTTATTTTGTTAAATCCGAGGCCTTATCTGCGTATCGAAAGATCGACCTTAAGGTAGACGATTTAACGTTCTTATTTCTTTTTGCATGGAACACAGTTGACTAAATCATGAATACAATCATTATGTGATTAAATCACAAATGAAATCACAAAGTATGATATAAAAGCAAAAACATATCTGAGTATGTCTGATAGTGTGAGGTACACTGGTCAAAGCAAACTTAATCAATACAATAACATATCCAGATGTTATGAGTATGATTTTGCCTGAGTTTAAGATGGACAAATTATACCAGTAATCGACATAACTTATGTGCTGAAGTAATTGAAATTGAAGTGTTGTTCAGCATGTTATGTTCAATATGATCCCAAGTTGTGATCTTTCTCGCAAAAGACAAAAATAGTGTTTGGTTTTGTATTACATTTATGTTTCATATCTGAAAAGTTCAAAAAGATTTTAGGTGTGTTTTGGCATAAACTTAGAAAAATCAAAAAGATTTTCAGAGTGTTTTGATATAAAGTTTCAAAAAGCCAAAAATATTTTGCTTCTTATTTGTTTTCGACTGATTGACATGTGATACGAAATCAAATTTCAACACTATATCTTGGATTCTCAAAGAGAAGTTTTGCACCAAGATTAAATTAATTTTCAAAAGAAAAAGGAAACCGCGTTTCTGTCTTCTGAAATTGCAGGTTTTATGTGTCAAGACTCAAGCATGGTGAAAGGGGAAGTATGTTTTATCTTTCACAAGTGGATCTTGAAGTTTGAAAATGATTCAAGAGTGATCCAGCCATGCAAGCTCTATTTCTGACAAGATTTCAAGTTAAAGATCGAATGTAGCAATGTTGAAGATTGAAGACTGAAGTTTAGTTAGAAAATAGATACACTACACGTTAAGGGGGAGTTTGTAGAAGCATATCCCTATGCTATGAGTGTCTCGTGTATTGTATCTATGTGAGCATGTCTGAGTATGAGTTGTGGTAGAAATGTCTTCAGTGGCGTACCACATGGTCTGGCGGACCATGTGGTCCGACGTACCAGTTTGGTACGCTGGGTGGTTAGTCACTTAGTATAAATAGGTAGTGTTAGAATGAGAGCTTAATACTTTGAACACTTCTGTCATTTCTACACTTTCTGTGTGTGTTTCTAGAGAGAGAAACTAGAGAGCTTGTGTTTGTAATCTTCAAGTGATTTAATACAAAATCTCTTATTTACATTCGTGTTTACTATCATTGATCAAAGCATGCAGTAGTAAGATCATATCTCGGTTCTACAGGTGTATGCATTAAAATACATTTAAGGAAACTTTCTACCCATTTGATCCATTTCCTTTGGGTACTCTTTTTATTTAACCCATTAGAAATCAAACATAAACCATAACAACCCTTTTATTCAGCAGGTAATGTATTATGGCAACTTAGAAATCAAACATAAACCATATCAACCCTTTGGGTAGTCTTTTATTTAACCCATTAAAAATCAAACATAAACCATAACAACCCTTTGGGTAGTCTTTTTATTTAACCCATTAGAAATTGCATTAGACATTGCCAACTTCAATTTCAGGATGTAATGTATTATGCCAACTTATTATAATAAGAGTGATTCATCCTCATTTCCTGTACATAAATTTAATTAAAAGGTCAAGCCCTTATAGAGGGATAATTGTTCAACTCATCTATTTGTATACAGTTTTAAAAAGATGGTTTTTTATTTGTGATATTTGTATAACATAATTCAAATAAATCAGATAGCTTCCCATGAATACATTAGGATATTAATGATATATTTTAATTAGCAGGTTGTTGTCATTGTCGAACGTGCATGTACCGCATTCTAAATTACAGTCACACCACATGGCGCCAACAATATTGAATATCACGTTGAAAAATGTCGCGCCGCCATAACGCTCCAACAAATGACAAATAATGTGCTATAAACCGTCACCCGCCGCAATGCGCGGGTACACGACTAGTATATATATTGTGTACGTATGTGTGAATAAGAAGAGAATCTATGAGTTTAAAGATTCTTCTTCAAATAGAAACAAGAAATAAGTTGCCTAGCCCAATTTTACACCCTTTCTTCTATCCAATTCCACACCCTTAACCAACTACAACCTTAGCAAAGTTCTCTTGATTTGAGAGTTAGTATTACGTGTTAGTTGAATTTTGATCGCTTGCCAAAGCTATGGTAAGGAAAGTCCATGGTGTGCAAATTGAGAGCACTATAAATGCTAGTACATTATTTACTAGTTATCCATATATAAAGCATGAGTGGAGTGTACATTGTGCGATAGTCTGGTTGATTTTTAAGGAATATTCCTAAGGAAAGATGTAACGCCTTCCCCACAAGTTCGGTCGCCACTCATCGGATTTATTCATCAGCACATGATTTTAATCAGAGATAACAAAAACAGCGGCGGAAATTGGAACTGTATTTATACAACATTACCGAGTCATACATAGCGGAAGCATAAACAACATAACTAAATACAACATAACATAGCCATCAACACCAACTAATAAGCATAACCAAATCTATCTATGTAAAAGCTTTGCCCTTGCTGCTTGACGCATCTGCAAAACCTAGTATACATGCTCAAGTGATCAGCTTACACTGATGAGTTCTATGTTTTCATTTGAAAACCATTGAGTCATTGAAACATGATTCACTTCATGTAGACACATATAACACATAATCAAGACACACATAACATTTAAATGGACATACACATTACTTTCACTTTCTGCCATAACATCAAACCTATTCTTATTCTTCCTTGTTTGTCAATACTACATATCATATCTTAATATTTTGAAAGGATCGATTTAATCCCTCACGCGATATCAACGTCTACTAATCACCGTGCGGAATCCGGTGATTAGAGATGATTTAAGAACAAAAAAATAATCACTAACAAAAGTATGGATAACAATAATGAAACACAAACCGTAATAAGAATGCTTGTTGAATTCGATTGCCAATCACCTTACAAAAGTCGAAATTCTCAAGGAGAATTTCGATACACTTGAACTCATAAGAACACCAAAGAAGCAACCCTAAACAAGACATCTAACTATTCCTTATATAGTGCAAACCAGACTTGTTAAACAAGTTAGAAAATTCGGCCTACATGGCCCTAATTCGACCGGATCCAAAAACCCATATCAACCCACACACTAATTAGCCTATTTATATTAATAGCCCACAAGAATTTCTAATGCAAAAGCCTTACAAATTAGGGTCTTTACAATCTTCCCCTAGGCTTTAGCATTAGACAGCTTTCACATTCTGAACTTCTTGGACACCTGCACAGTAGAGGGATCATACCACAACTCCTCTTCAACAATTTTTTTCACTGTCCGAGTATAGCACTTGGCGTATTCTTCAGTTTCTTTAGAGCTCTCAATTTGATGCTTGTACAACACCAGTATGTCCTTCTTCTAAAATCTCAACAGATCATGAACTTCCATTACACTCATTGTCTTCGACTTGCAAATTATTTTTGTTTCTCTAGAATAATCATTGTACGCCCAAGTCTTGAAATTATCTAAACATCCTTCAAGATGCTTCATCGGTTGAGGAATGGTTTTAGTTTTCTCTGTTGGTGGATACAATGTGTTAGTGAAATTCTTCTTTCCATCCAGTTTAAACACACCCCTGTATTTCTTCGTGTAGGAACTCTTGTGCGGAAAATCCTCAAACCTCTTAAATTTACTAAGCACAACATTCCTCAACTTCTTGTAAAAGTGCTCAGCATAGTCATTTCTTGAAGGGTTGGAGAATGGTGCGTTGTAAAGCATTGTCAGATCCACAGTCGACCAGGAGTAGAATTGAGTCCAACATTTGTAATACTCCAATAGATACTGACCTTTCCTTCGAACAACAAACATATTCTTTTCTCCATTGAACATCCAGGACTTAACGTCTGAAGTAATTCCTCGTTTATCATGATAATGCTCACCTAGCTGAATCATGTACCTCTCAGGGGGATGAGCAAAAGTCTGGGCCTCCCAACCCCCATCAAACTCAGAAGCTGGTGCAATCATGTAATCTCTATCTCTTGTATCCTTGTCTTCATCAGTACCTTCAGGCATCACTGGACAAGATGCATCAGGAATATCAGCTTCAAAGTCAAAAATTGGTGATTGTGAGGAATCACTTGTTCCAGAACTGCCTTCTTTATTTCCTGGATCTTCCTTATCATCTCTCTTTGTGTTTGACTTGCTTGAGTTGGCTGAATTAAGCTATCTGATCAGCTTGTGTAACTCTCTAAAATGTCTTGAGAATTCTCTGTTTATCTTTTTCTGATTCTCCAATTGTGAACCTTTTGTATATCGATTAAATCTCCAATAATTTCACTCTGGGCTGTATTCTGAGATTTTAATTCTGTTATTTCTGCTCTGAGCTCTCTTTCTAGTCTGAACTATGCGGTTTCTACAGCTTTCCCTTTGTCTTGGGCTGTGGGTTGTGAGGATGATGATTGACCAGCACTAGTGCTGGTAGATGGAGGCACTCGTGGATCCAATCGTTTCCTTCTTGGGTCGTTTAGGGCTTCAGTAAGGTGCTGCGTGGCAATCTTTACCTTTTCAGTCAGATCATCAGTAACAGAAGCACCGAGGGGAGGATCCTCTATGGCTTTCCGCTTTCTTGACAGTGGCATCTCAACAGTCTCAATCTCTACTTCCTCAACTTCTATGTCATCAAGATAAGAATCATAATTGATATTTTCACTATCATCAAACTATAGAGCTCCAATCTACTCATCTTCCAGAGCAAAATCTTCCCAATCAGAACTATCTGAAATTTTAGTAACAGGCTTCTGAGAGGCAGGCACATTACGTTCTTCTTCAACAACAACATTCCTTTGAACAGGAACCTCCTCTCTTACTATCTCAACAAACTCTCCAAACTTGTCTCCAAACGACATTTTATCAGATAACTTTCTCTTGGGGCTTATCATAGGAAAAACCTCAATCCCCATGGGCTTAGTGTCATGTGTATTATTTGACTTTCTCAAGTTTGGATATCTGGAATATAGAGCCAGTTGTATAAACCTTGGGACTGCAGCAAATTTCTTGTCCCTTATCACTACAGCTTTGACATCTTCAAAGATCACTCTGGACCAGTTGAATCTAACACCTCTAATCAGTGACACCATTGCATGAGTGTGCACCTGGTTTAGCTGATCTGTTGAGCTCTTCTTAGCAATGATGCATTTCTGCAAGTAGTGAGCCAGCATCCTCCAATAAGGTGGAATAAGAGCCTTCATAGTCGGGGGTGACACTGTATGGTATCCCATCTGCTTCAAACACTGGGTAACCACTTCTTTATCCAAAACCATAGGATCAGCAGCAACATCTTTCAATGTAAGTGCCTGTCTGAAATTTTCTTCAGTCAATACCACAGCTGTTCCTTGTATCTTGGCAATGATCTGCTTTCCATCATCAGAAATAAAAGCAGTCTTCCAGAATTCCTGTTGCATCCTCTTGCAGATAACAGGATTTGCTGTGAGAGCATAGTGTAGACAACATCTCTTTAGTCCTTCAATCATTGACTTGTACTTCTCTCTGTACTCAGCAGGTGGGTCCAGCAGATAAGCAACTGTATTGTGATCCTTGATAAACTCTAAGTCCCTACACTCATAAACACAGATAAAATCCAAATCAGACAGAAATTCATTAGACATAATAATTTTCTCGAAAAACGGGCAGCATAACGGCTTAAAAATGGAAGAAAACCATTTGAATCACGTCATCAGGTATCTTTCCGATCGAAAACTAGGTGTTCGATCGAAAAGCATCCATCCGATCGAAAAGCAGCTGGTTACCGAGAACACAGATCGAAGTGTATGAGTCCCGATCGAAAAGTATTACGCTCGATCGAAAAGCATAGCTTTCGATCGAAAAGCTTAGTTTTCGACCGAGAAGACCCAGTTCATCGGTAACCCATGATCGAAAAGCTCTGGGGGCTGATCGAAAAGCTTCTCAGCCTAATCAAAAAGCCCCTAGTTCGATCGAAAATTATCATCTTCCTCCTTTTGAACCTACAACTCAATCAAACAACCAACTTTCGAATGTTTTAACAATTAAAAACAGTCCCAAACCCCTTTAATCACAGTTTTTCACCCCGTCCCAACAAAAAAACTCAAGAAAAATTGCACATACTCGAGACGGTCTTGTGGGGGTCTAGCCGCATGCTTCAATCGGGGAGCCATTGCTCAAAATCAACACCGGGATAGTGTTTATTGAAGGATTCCGACTAGAAAGGTGGTGTCGGATGGTGTTTTCTGTGGCGGATGGTGGCGGATCGGAGAGGGGACAGGGGCAGCGGCGACGAGGGTAATGAGGTGTGTTCGGGTGGTGATTTTTAACGAGGAAGGTGGTGGTGAGGTCGCGAGGAGGTGGCGACGGTGGCAGTGGTTTGCGACGGTGGTGGAAGCAAGTGGTGGTGAGTGGCGGTGATGGTAGAGGAAGTAAGGGTTTAGTGGAGAGAGAGAGGGAGACGGTAAGTGATGGGGGGGGGGGGGGTCCAAACCCTCTCCTATTGTTCAAAATTTGAAAAAAACTTACATTTCACCCCCTCAAGTTTAAAAGTTAAACCCTTGACACACAAACTTTAACAAAACAAACCCTTTTCTTAATTTTTATCACCAAATAGTCAAACTTAACCCCGTTTATTACTGAAAGCTTCCCCTGAACTCAAACCCGAGAGTTTTATATCTGACAACTTAACAATAATTTAATAAACATAAATAAATAAACACAAAAAATAAAAGTAAGAAAAACTTAACACCCTGAGTTTTGAGTGAAGAGGCATATGAGGGATCATACCAGATGTGAAAAGTTCATGTGAAATAGGGTGTCACCTGCTCACTATGGGTTCTCATGAACCTCACCCCATCCATAGTCTTTGACTGAGGAACCCTTTTCAGCTTCACTTACTTCACGTGTTCAGGCGATTGCTGGTATTTTGGTCCATTTTTTAAACTCGTGCTGCTTTCGCTTACTCAGGTAGTTTCATCACATAATTTATATTTTAGGGTTTATTAAATATGAGCATCTATCCAGGTCACACACATAAGTGCCAGGTATACTTTGTACATTCTATCAAGTATACCCGGTTTCCCTACAACATTTTTCATGACACCTTTTATTAAGCCTAACGCCATGCTCCAGACTAGGTTGAGAAAAGAAAGAATAGACCACGGAGATTTTTTGGGGAATAATATACAAAGTCAACTGAAATTTTTAAAACATTTTTAATAATGCTCTCATCAACGACAAAGGCTGAGGGTTTTGGACTCTTGAGGGTCTCTTTTAGTTGTGCACATTGGCATCTTTTGGGTTTATAATGTATGTACAGTGTGATCTTAGATGTACGTGGACCAGGGAGGTTCCAGGTCTCTGCTACCGCAGAACAGAGGATTCCTGACTCACGTACAATATTCCCATGTCATTGCTCATGCAAAGCAGAGGGAATGGGATTTTTGAGCATGACATCAACACTCAGAACCGGGCGTGTGTCTCAGGATTCCTGGTACATGGTCAAATAGAAATTGTACTAACGTAAGTGTGTGTTTCCTATCAAGCATCATACGTTATCTTCAAGTGTTGTGACAAACCATACCTTTTGATTGATTGACAGCCGAGCCTACCAAGCATATCAACCATGAATCACAACTTTTCACATCAACCTTACACGTGGCAGTCAGCAAACACATGAAAATTTATATCACTTCCCAACCTGGTCAAACAAAACCACTAATATAAATTAAAAGCACACAAAATTCAGAGGAGACATCAGACTTCTATTTTATATTTTGATATCTTCCGCTTGCTTTTAGATTTTTTTCAGAATACAAACTGACAATAAAAACACTATTTTTGAAATTTTTGATATTTTTCAATTTTTTTTAATTAGAAGAACAGATAATAGTTATCAGATTACTCATCAAAGGCTATCATTTGGAGGCCTTTGAGACACATTTCAAAATTAGCACTGGGGAGGGGTTTTGTGGTTAAAATGTACTCCCGCTGAACCGGCTTAAACTGGTCATATGCAGAATTGACGTTTGGGTACGGGACAAAATCATGAGGTCTAATGTCCCGCACTTTCTGCACATTTTGGTCACCACTATTATTCTTATTTTCAAAAAGTTTCACACCAGACAAACTATCACTTGTGGGTTTGGGACCAGCAACCTGTGGTCCCTTACCCCTTCTTAAAATCTTAACAGTTCTTAAGGCTTTCACAGGTTTAGCATCACATTTACCAAAAGTAAACACACCACAAACAGAAGTCTTATCACACAAAACAGACTTGGAAGTTTTTGACTCAGACTTAACAGAAGATTCAAGTTTCTCAAAATCAAAGTTTTTATAAAAAACATCATAATTAGACTTCATTGGACTTTTAGGAACCTCCTTGCTATTCACTACCCCTGCTTCTTTATTACCTTTATCTGCACAACTAGTAGAATTGTTAGTAATGTTAGAAACAGGAGCATATATCTTAATAGGACAAGCAACAAGTTTTCTGTCAATTAGTGCCTTAATTTCTAAAGTAGTCTTAGAGATTTCATGATCAGGAATCATTTCATGCATTAAAGGCATTGGGACAGAGTGCATTGATTTTTCATTGTTATCATCGACACCAAAACCTAGTCCTGAGTTCCCTTTAACATGCTGCATTCTAGCATCAGTATCGTAAAATAGAGAGCTCGCCTTCAACATTTCAGACATAATTTTGTCATTTCGTTCAATTTTGTTTTGTGAGGTTCCTAGTTTGGCTTTAAGCTCCTCTACTTCCTTGGTTAGACTTTCAACCTTAGTGTTAGCAATTCTAAGACATGCAGTTTTATCACTCACTTGAGATTGAAGATTTTTAATGTCTAACTTAGCAGCTTCTAGTTTTTCTCTAAATATCCTACTCTGACTTTTATATTCCATAAGATCTCTAGCAGTTGACTCATGATTTAGGGTTTCATTGACGAACTTACGTTCCCAGTCTTCACATTCAGTAAACACAGATTGACATTTGAGTTCGAGCATACCTCATTACTGCTAGCTTGAGAACCTGGAGTGATGTCTGCCATGAAAGCATGGTGAAAGACTTCACCAGCTTCCTTCTGTGCTCCTTCTTCTGCAAGGAGGGCCACATGATCAAGTGTCAGACTCAAATCTTCCACTTGTGTAGTCCAATCATATCCTGGTGTGTGCTGAATCACCAGTGCCCTATCATTCTTCCCTGTCTCCTTTCTCACACCTTCATTTATATCCTCAGTTCTGACATCTCCCTTAACCTTTGGCTTGGTGCACTCTCTTGCATATTATCCATACTCATTGCAGTTGTAGCACCACAAGTTCGCCTTGTTGAAACTGAGCTTTGTCCCTTTTCCTCAATTCCAATCCTTTTTCCTTGTCTTGGCCATAAATTGCTTAGCTCTTAAAGCGGACATTCCCATTTGATAAGAAATGTCCATATGCTCCAGTTCTTCTAAGTTAACTTGATTCACATCATCTTAAGTTAAATCAGCGGGTAGAAGAGAACCTGCAACAAGTGTCTGATAGCAATTCATAATACCTACACCAAGAGCAAAGCTGGGGTCTCTGGTTAGATTATTTATATCTAATGAAATAAGGTTGGATGTTCCAGATGAGCTAGACCCAGTGGCTTGTGAGATAAACCCTGTCTGATTGGAGTGTGAGTTGGTAGGAACTGGAGCTGGTTAAGAGATAAAAGCTTGATTGACTTGGTTCAGTAACGCTCCATTGCCCAACTTTCTGGCCCTCTTCTGCTTCTTCTTTTCGTAAGCTCTAATGGTTGACATGAGCTCACTTAATGGTGAGGTGGTCATTTGTACCGTCTTCTCAATCAACTCAATTGGGCTACCCCAATTTGGTGGAAGAGAATTCACCAACTTCTTGTTTACTTCCACCTGTGTGTAGGTGACACCAGCATCTTTCATTCCTATCACAATTTTGATGAACCGCTGAAGCCGAGTCTCAATGTTTTCACCAGGTACATAGTTAAATTCATTGAATTGCTCCCTTAGGTTTTCCTTTCGAGACAAGAGCATCCCAAAGTGTCTTGGCCAATTTGTTCTCTTTGAAGGCTTCAGCTACCTCTGGGGATAGAGCCATGGTAAAAGCGGCCAGGGCCTTTCTATCACGTTCTACCTTTTCCCATTCTTCCTCAGTCCATTCAGATTTTACTTTGGGTTGAGGTTCCTGACCTGCTGCAGGAGTTATCGTCGGAACATAATCTCCCACTTCAACAGAACGCATGATCTTGGGATCATTGTAGTTCACATAGTTCACAAACCGGTATTTCCAACTCATGAAATCTTTTCCAGACATCATGTGAGGAGGTCTAGTGTTGGTTCCAATCTTCGTGTCCATCTCCAGAGTTACACTGGACAGGTTTGACATGTCGAAAGCCATTGAAAGAACAAGCTGGGGGTCGAAAAAATGGATTTCCGATCGAAAAGTGGTTGGGTCAAAAAGTGGTTTTCGGTCGGAAGACACGGTCGAAAAGTACTTTTCGATCGGACAGGGTCCTAATCGAAAATCACACTTCTCAATCGAAAAGTATGAGTGGATCGAAAAGTCTCAGAGGGGACTTTCCGATCGTATGAAAGCTGATCGAAAAGTCACAGGGGGACTTTCCGATCGAATGAAGGCTGATCGAAAAGTCTTAGGGGGACTTTCCGATCAAAATGGCTGATCGAGAAGTCGCAAAGGGGACTTCTCGATTGAGTGAAGGCAGATTGAAAAGTATCAAAGGGACTTTCTCAATCGAAACAGTGCGACAAGATGAGCTTTTCGATCAAGAGGACGATCGAAAAGCCTTGAACAGGGTCGAAAAGTCACCAAATCACGATGAAAGCACCACGAAAGCTTCTTTCTTGAATCGAAACCTGAAAAAATACTTCCGAACTATGCTAAAAGCTGAAAACTCCACAAACACTCAATTCATTAGTTACAAAGATTTGAATCAGATATCGCGAGAGCCTCGAAACTTGCATTTCTTGGCTCTGATACCAATTGAAAGGATCGATTTAATCCCTCACGCGATATCAACGTCTACTAATCACCGTGCGGAATCTGGTGATTAGAGATGATTCAAGAACAAACAAATAGTCACTAACAAAAGTATGGAAAACAATAATGAAACACAAACCGTAATAAGAATGCTTGTTGAATTCGATTGCCAATCACCTTACAAAAGTCGAAATTCTCAAGGAGTATTTCGATACACTTGAACTCACAAGAACACCAAAGAAGCAACCCTAAACAAGACATCTAACTATTCTTTATATAGTGCAAACTAGACTTGTTAAACAAGTTAAAAAATTCGGCCTACATGGCCCTAATTCGACCGGACCCAAAAACCCATATCAACCCACACACTAATTAGCCCAAATATATTAATAGCCCACAACAATTTCTAATGCAAAATCCTTACAAATTAGGGTCTCTACATATTTCTTTTGCAACCTCATGAGCAGAACATTACATAACATAACATAACCTTTTCCTTTCTCTCTGGTACTCTTTTTGGACAGGATAGTGCCGCTAATTGCCTAGCTGCGCCAGCTTCACACTGTCGTCCTTCAGTAAACACCTCCGGCAACTGACATCCGCGCCACCTTCAGATTTCCGTCCTTCGGTGAACCCTTCACGCTTGCGTCCTTCTGGAACACTACCCTTAACTCCCTTACGTTTCGTCTTTCAGGAGTACCCTTTAGTACTATCGAGTATTATAACCTTATGGACCACCTTACCAGGACGCTCTAGACTATCATAACGACCCTCTTATAGGTAATCCTAACCTCATGGCTGCACTACCTGCTCCTAGTCAAGCACTCAAGTGCCTTAGGTTTGTTACTGGACAGTGATGAAGTATTCATATGTTGCAACTAGTGGGCATCCCCATATTTACCATCCATGTTTATATATAGGAAGCATCCCGGCGTATCCACCACACTTCTGATATACTAGGAAACTATAACATTATGATCATATATAGGAAGTACTGCAGCGCATCCACCACATAATGAAATAGTGAATGCACACTAATTCTTGCACATAATACTAGATACACTTCTACGTCCACTAACAATTCCTTCACCACTCGGTCACTTGATTTCAAAACAAGGTAATAGCACATATCATGTTACATACAATTAATCCATTTGCAAATCATTTAGCACATATAAGATTCAAAGTATTTTGCAACATGTTTAACACATAAACATTTGAAAGCATATTGTATGATAGCATGTATACCAGCCCAAAACGGTTAAAACATTTTAAAGCAGGGCTTCATAGAACTCACCTAAGCCTAGCAGCGCAAATTCACAAATCCTGATAGCTAAGCGAAGCAATTAACTCCTCGCCTTATCTGATGTCCTAAACCAAGACATCCCTGCGAGCTTAAACACTTCCTAACATGAAGCATTACTCCAAGGACCAAACCCCACATTAATGGGTCAGATCCAACACTTAGAGAAAAACATCACATTCTGATTCCCTCGAATATGACCGTATCACATTACCCCAATACGGTCGTATCGCGGGTAAATTCCAAAACCGATTTTCACCCAATTCCATGAAGCACGACCCTCAATACAGTTTCTGATACGGCCAAGCCATGAATTCGGTCATATCATACTTAACCAAATACGGGCGTATTCATCCATAATATGAATACGACTGTATCTCCTTTCTCCTTATACGGGCGTATTCATCCCGCCCTTCTATTTTAATACAACCGATCATGAATACGGGCGTATTCCCTTAAGCTAATACGGACTTATTACAAGTGTCCAACATGTGTCACCTCAAAAACCAGCTCGATGGCATTCGATACGGTCGTATCATGTATAAAGCCATACGGCCGTATCGCGCATTTGGTAGAAAATCCAAATCTTGTTTTCGCGATTCCCGCTTCGTTACAACTCGGAATTGAGTCATGTTTTCGCCCACGTTCCTCATTTTCAATTCCCTATAATCTCTAAGTGATTAAACCTTCATAAATCCCATAAATATTTGGGTCTATTTCTAGCTCGAGAAATCGGGGTGTTAGAAAAGATGTCTAGTGTTTGTTTTTTGTGATTTTCAACTTTAAAACTATTTTGTTCAGTTTATATTCTGAGAAAGAAAGCACATGTGACTAATTATGCCTTTGGTTGTCTTTAATCATTTAGAGCTATAATCATCAACCATTACTTCGCTCAAAGCTTTGTTAGGAAATGTAATGTTGTGGTTAGAGGTTTGCTCAGGAACGAGCAAAGTCTAAGTGGGGGGGGGGGGGGATGTTTCATGTGTTCTAAATTACACATCTATTTATTAGTTAAACACCCTCATTTGTTGATAGTTTATGCATTCTTTTGGTTAGTTTTACCCTTGTTTGCTATGAAATGTCTTAAATAGGTAACTAGAGGGGACTAAAGTTAAAAAAGGGTTTTACGGATCGTTTCTAGGTCGATAAAGATTAGAGACGGAAGTTTTATTACTAAATCAAGTTGAATGATTTCATGACCAAAGGAGTATACAAATGATTAAGCTCGGGGAAGGTTGGACAGAACATTCCCTCTCACACACTTGATCTGCACATACTCAATAAACAAATGGCAAAAACTTAGCTTGAATCACGTAACCGACACTGTTTATACTCTTGATAACCAACGAACGGGAGAGACTCACGAACCAACCAGTTCGTTGTAACAAACCTGTAGTTCATTGGTTGTGAACCTCTAGTTCGTTGTTCGGTTTGTGACTTAGTTCGTGACCCTACGAACGTCTTCTAAAACTCTAGTTTGTTTGACAATTCGAACAATAACGGCCACACAAGGTTCATGCTCTAACAAATTTTTCCTTGGGCGTTACTGTCGAATGCAGATCTTGATCATCTAGTAATCTTCAGACTGCTTGCTACAGACGCCTCTATCTTTAGCAAGCTCCCCTTAACTGAAACTTCAGGAATACAGTGCATAGTTCACAATCTTAGACAATCACCACAACCAACAAGTCCCCCTTGCTTCAGAACATATCAGAAGATAATAATTCACTTGATCAGTTGTCTTTGTTGGAATCGGACAAATGGCTGGAAGCCATGAACATTGAGATGCAATCCATGCATGCCAACCAAGTATGGGACTTGGTAGTGCGACCTCTTAACTCCAAGGTAGTTGGAAGTAAGTGGGTTTTCAAGAAGAAAACCGACATGCATGGGAACTTAGACACATTTAAAGCTCGACTTGTAGCAAAAGGTTTCACTCAAACCAAGGGGTTGATTATGATGAAACTTTCTCGCCGGTGGCAATGCTAAAGTCGATAAGGATATTATTTGCCATAGCCGCCCATTATGATTATGAGATATGGCAATTGGATGTCAAAACGGCTTTCCTAAATGGATATCTTGAGGAAGATGTCTATATGGCTCAGCCCGAGGGTTTTGTCGATCCAAATCATCCTAATAAAGTGTGTAAGTTAAAGAAATCAATCTATGGATTGAAACAAGCATCAAGGAGTTGAAATCACCGTTTTGATGAAGAGATAAAGAAATTTGGCTTCATCAAGAACGAGGATGAGGCTTGTGTGTATAAGAAGGCTAGTGGGAGTATAGTCACTTTTCTAGTGCTGTATGTCGATGACATTCTATTATTTGGAAATGACATTCCAACCATGGAAGGTGTAAAATCCTGGCTTGGAAGTTGCTTTTCCATTAAGGATCTAGGTGAAGCTGCCTATATTTTGGGAATAAAGATCTATAGGGATAGATCAAGGCGCTTGATAGGTTTGAATCAAAGTGCATACATTGACAAAGTCTTGAAAAGGTTCAAGATGGAGAACTCTAAGAAAGGTTTGGTACCTATTCAAAGAGGGACTATATTGAGTACGACTCAATGTCCAAGCTCAAAGGATGAGCAAGACAAAATGAAAGGAATCCCATATGCATCTGCTATTGGATCAATTATGTATGCTATGATATGTACCAGACCGGATGTGTCATGCGCCTTAAGCATGACAAGTAGATACCAACAAAATCCAGGAAATAGTCATTGGATGGCTTTCAAAAGTATATTGAAATATCTTAGAAGGTCTAAGGATATGTTCTTGATATATGGATCCGATGAGAAGGAACTCGTTGTAAGGGGTTACACGGATGCGAGTTTTCAAACGGATCGAGATGATTCTCGATCACAATCGTGGTATATCTTCATTTTGAATGGAGGGGGGGGTCTCTTGGAAGAGCTCAAAGCAAGATCTGGTTGCATTGTCCAATACGGAATCAGAATACATCGCCGCATCTTTGGCCGCGTAAGAAGCCGCATGGTTGAAGAAATTTATTGCCGAACTAGGGGTTGTTCCTACCATTCAAGGACCCCTAGAGATCCTTTGTGATAACGAGGGAGCGATTGCTCAAATCAAGGAACCTCGTGATCATCAAAAGGTAAGGCACATCGAGTGGAGATTCAACTACATAATGGATGAAGTTGCAAAGGGAAAGATATGTATTCGCAAAGTTCACACCGACGACAACGTCGCGGATCCACTCACGAAGCTCCTAGAACGCCTAAAGCATGAGGGTCATGTTTGTGCCATGGGACTTCGACATTCTAGTGATTGGATATGATTTATATTTTGTATTTGGATATCGGAACTATGTTTATTTTGACACTTTTATATGAATGTGGGATTTCATCTAAAATGTGTAGTGTTCCATTTTTGCATGTTTAAATCCGTGAATAAGTTACTTATTCTAAATGTCCGTAGTCGATCATATTTGTGGGAACTAATATGAAGGTAAGACTATTATGAACTTGGATTGGTGGATATTCATGCGGTATGAATATAGAGCAATTGGTTGCTACCAAGGTTCATAGATATTTGTGGGAGACAAATATCGGATGACCCGCTCTCAAGACTTACCCCATGGAATCTTGATTGATTGATCATAAGTAAGCTTGAGTAAAGGAGAATATCATTTGTATCCTCTGACCTGAGATACATATTGGGTCTTGATATTCATCGAGTATTATGCTTTGACTTAGTTCTTCGTTGTTCTGAAACATGGCAGTACTTAAGGCTAAGCTCAGGCATAGTACTAGGTGTTTGTGAGAGACGTATGTAGTCAAGATGGAATTTGTCCCTCTTATTCTTGAGAGTTAAATGTCTTAAGGCCCGAATGAAGTTAAATCTATTGGAGAGTGATCACTCCATGTCTCTAGGATTTAACATGACATTTGTGAGAAAAGGATAAATGATTTTTTCACCTAAAACATTTCAAGTGGTGACTTGAAGGAGATGATGTTATTGAATGGCACTAAGTCATACGTATTAGGGGTAACAAACCGTTTTTAGGCGGTATTTGTTGCTTGCATCAGTCTTCTATGTATCTTGTGCAAGTGGGAGATTGTTGGACTCGGTCTGCCCAAAACACATACTAGATTGATGTGGCTAGTACGTTATGATCCAAGACGGGTCATACCCAATAACGAGTTAGACAAACACCTAATGTAATATTTATTTAGATATGATCAAACAAATAAATAATACCAATCGAAGATATTTAGAAATTGGTTTCTAAATAGTTGCACTTGTGATTAAATCATATGGATGATTTAAAATGGAGAAGTATGATAACAATGTTATTTAAGTGGTTAAATAAATTGTTACATAATATATAATAGGTTATATGTTATATTTCATTTTGGACATGATACATCGCATGGTACATAACCAAAGCACGATACGTAGTTGGGGCTGCTAATTAAAAGAGTATGAGAGAAGTTTCAAGTTTGAAATTGGAATTTTGGTTTTCCCTCTCATATGGCCGGCCTCTCCCTTTCAAATAGACTTGGGAGAGTGTGTTGGGAGTCCCTAGACATGCATACAAGTGTCTAGGTTCATTCCCCCTTGGAGCTTTTAATAGCCAACACCCAACTACCTTCTCTAACACACTATTGAGTTTCATTAGTGCATAAGAACTCTCTCTCTCCCACCCATCCGTTTTTCCTTGGAGGAAATCAGTACCAAGGGTGAAAAAGACTTGTGGAATTCGGATTCAAGCAAGGAGACAAAGAGTGTTCATCTTCACCAAATCCTAGCAACAAAGGTGTTTGTTGTTCGAGCTCGTGGGTATCATCACTTGAGGCTTTCAAGTTAGATAGCAAGCCGGTTCATCCACATCATCTTCTTCATAATCTTGAGCTTGGAAGAAGGTAAATCTAAAACCCCCTATGGTTGGTTTTAGTTTTGATAGCATGCACACTCATATTTGGATCCTTGGTTTTGGGTTTTACTTATCCTTGTTAAAATCAGTTTTAACATCAACTAACCAAGGACCAAACCCCACATTAATGGGTCAGATCCAACACTTAGAGAAAAACATCACATTCTGATTCCCTCGAATACTACCGTATCATATTACCCCAATACGGTCGTATCGCGGGTAAATTCCAAAACCGATTTTCACCCAATTCCATGAAGCACGACCCTCAATACAGTTTCTGATACGGCCAAGCCATGAATTCGGCCATATCAGACTTAACCAAATACGGGCGTATTCATCCATAATATGAATACGACTGTATCTCCTTTCTCCTTATACGGGCGTATTCATCCCGCCCTTCTATTTTAGTACAACCGATCATGAATACGGGCGTATTCCCTTAAGCCAATACGGACGTATTACAAGTGTCCAACATGTGTCACCTCAAAAACCACCTCGCTGGCATTCGATACAGTCGTATCATGTATAAGGCCATACGGCCGTATCGCGCATTTGGTAGAAAATCCAAATCTTGTTTTCGCGATTTCCGCTTCGTTACAACTCGGAATTGAGTCCTGTTTTCGCCCACGTTCCTCATTTTCAATTCCCTATCATCTCTAAGTGATGAAACCTTCATAAATACCATAAATATTTGGGTCAATTTCTAGCTCGAGAAATCGGGGTGTTAGAAAAGATGTCTAGTGTTTGTTTTTTGTGATTTTCAACTTTAAAACTATTTTGTTCAGTTTATATTCTGAGAAAGTAAGCACATGTGACTAATTATGCCTTTGGTTGTCTTTAATCATTTAGAGCTGTAATCATCAACCATTACTTCGCTCAAAGCTTTGTTAGGAAATGTAATGTTGTGGTTAGAGGTTTGCTCAGGAACGAGCAAAGTCTAAGTGGGGGGGGGGGGGGGATGTTTCATGTGTTCTAAATTACACATCTATTTATTAGTTAAACACCCTCATTTGTTGATAGTTTATGCATTCTTTTGGTTAGTTTTACCCTTGTTTGCTATGAAATGTCTTAAATAGGTAACTAGAGGGGACTAAAGTTAAAAAAAGGGTTTTACGGATCGTTTCTAGGTCGATAAAGATTAGAGACGGAAGTTTTATCACTAAATCAAGTTGAATGATTTCATGAACAAAGGATTATACAAATGATTAAGCTCGGGGAAGGTTGGACAGAACCTTCCCTCTCACACACTTGATCTGCACATACTCAATAAACAAATGGCAAAAACTTAGCTTGAATCACGTAACCGACACTGTTTATACTCTTGATAACCAACGAATGGGAGAGACTCACGAACCAACTAGTTCGTTGTAACAAACCTGTAGTTCATTGGTTGTGAACCTCTAGTTCGTTGTTCGGTTTGTGACTTAGTTCGTGACCCTACGAATGTCTCCTAAAACTCTAGTTTGTTTGACAATTCGAACAATAACGGCCACACAAGGTTCATGCTCTAACAAATTCTCCGTTGGGCGTTACTGTCGAATGCAGATCTTGATCATCTAGTAATCTTCAGACTGCTTGCTACAGACGCCTCTATCTTTAGCAAGCTCCCCTTAACTGAAACTTCAGGAATACAGTGCACAGTTCACAATCTTAGACAATCACCACAACCAATAAGTCCCCCTTGCTTCAGAACATATCAGAAGATAATAATTCACTTGATCAGTTTGTTTTTGTTGGACTCGGTCTGCCCAAAACACATACTAGATTGATGTGGCTAGTACGTTATGATCCAAGACGGGTCATACCCAATAACGAGTTAGACAAACACCTAATGTAATATTTATTTAGATATGATCAAACAAATAAATATTACCAATCAAAGATATTTAGAAATTGGTTTCTAAATAGTTGCACTTGTGATTAAATCATATGGATGATTTAAAATGGAGAAGTATGATAACAATGTTATTTAAGTGGTTAAATAAATTGTTACATAATATATAATAGGTTATATGTTATATTTCATTTTGGACATGATACATCGCATGGTACATGACCAAAGCACGATACGTAGTTGGGGCTGCTAATTAAAAGAGTATGAGAGAAGTTTCAAGTTTGAAATTGGAGGAATCGAACCCTATTGGATATGGTTCGATCTATGATGTGTAGAAGTTCATTACCTCTATCATTTTGGGGTTATGCCCTACTCTCAGCGGCCCGTATTTTGAATATGGCCCCAACCAAGAAAGTGGAAAGGACACCTTTTGAGTTATGGCATGGAAGGGTTCCATCCTTATCTTTCTAAAGGTGTGGGGTTGTGAAGCTTATGTAAAGCATGATGCTTCAAACAAGCTAGATCCCCGGTCCACTAAGTGTATATTTGTAGGATATCCTAGAGATTCTATAGGATATTACTTCTACAATCCAACAGAGCAAAAAGTATTTATTTTTAGAAAGGCTGAGTTCTTGGAAACTAAGTTCCTTATGGAAGGAACTAGTGGAAGAACGGTGGAACTTGAGGAGGATCAAGAACCACAAGCCAATACACGTTTGGTTGAAGCTAGCCCTCAACAAAAGGTTGTTGAAGATGATCAAATGATTGATCAAAACACACACAACGTTCGCAGATCTGGTAGAACTAGTAGTCCACCTGAAAGATATGGATTTTTCATGGGAGGATGCTATGTGGTAGATTCAGATGAACCAACTACTTACCATGATGCAATGATCGATTCCGAATTGAACAAATGGCTGGAAGCCATGAACATTGAGATGCAATCCATGCATGCCAACCAAGTATGGGACTTGGTAGTGCGACCTCTTAACTCCAAGGTAGTTGGAAGTAAGTGGGTTTTCAAGAAGAAAACCGACATGCATGGGAACTTAGACACATTTAAAGCTCGACTTGTAGCATAAGGTTTCACTCAAACCAAGGGGTTGATTATGATGAAACTTTCTCGCCGGTGGCAATGCTAAAGTCGATAAGGATATTATTTGCCATAGCCGCCCATTATGATTATGAGATATGGCAATTGGATGTCAAAACGGCTTTCCTAAATGGATATCTTGAGGAAGATGTCTATATGGCTCAGCCCGAGGGTTTTGTCGATCCAAATCATCCTAATAAAGTGTGTAAGTTAAAGAAATCAATCTATGGATTGAAACAAGCATCAAGGAGTTGGAATCACCGTTTTGATGAAGAGATAAAGATATTTGGCTTCATCAAGAACGAGGATGCGGCTTGTGTGTATAAGAAGGCGGCTAGTGGGAGTATAGTCACTTTTCTAGTGCTGTATGTCGATGACATTCTATTATTTGGAAATGACATTCCAACCATGGAAGGTGTAAAAGCCTGGCTTGGAAGTTGCTTTTCCATTAAGGATCTAGGTGAAGCTGCCTATATTTTGGGAATAAAGATCTATAGGGATAGATCAAGGCGCTTGATAGGTTTGAATCAAAGTGCATACATTGACAAAGTCTTGAAAAGGTTCAAGATGGAGAACTCTAAGAAAGGTTTGGTACCTATTCAAAGAGGGACTATATTGAGTACGACTCAATGTCCAAGCTCAAAGGATGAGCAAGACAAAATGAAAGGAATCCCATATGCATCTTCTATTGGATCGATTATGTATGCTATGATATGCACCAGACCGGACGTGTCATGCGCCTTAAGCATGACAAGTAGATACCAACAAAATCCAGGAAATAGTCATTGGATGGCTTTCAAAAGTATATTGAAATATCTTAGAAGGTCTAAGGATATGTTCTTGATATATGGATCCGATGAGAAGGAACTCGTTGTAAGGGGTTACACGAATGCGAGTTTCCAAACGGATCGAGATGATTCTCGATCACAATCGTGGTATATCTTCATTTTGAATGGAGGGGCAGTCTCTTGGAAGAGCTCAAAGCAAGATCTGGTTGCATTGTCCAATACGGAATCAGAATACATCGCCGCATCTTTGGCCGCGTAAGAAGCCGCATGGTTGAAGAAATTTATTGCCGAACTAGGGGTTGTTCCTACCAGTCAAGGACCCCTAGAGATCCTTTGTGATAACGAGGGAGCGATTGCTCAAATCAAGGAACCTCGTGATCATCAAAAGGTAAGGCACATCGAGCGGAGATTCAACTACATAATGGATGAAGTTGCAAAGGGAAAGATATGTATTCGCAAAGTTCACACCGACGACAACGTCGCGGATCCACTCACGAAGCTCCTAGAACGCCTAAAGCATGAGGGTCATGTTTGTGCCATGGGACTTCGACATTCTAGTGATTGGATATGATTTATATTTTGTATTTGGATATCGGAACTATGTTTATTTTGACACTTTTATATGAATGTGGGATTTCATTTAAAATGTGTAGTGTTCCATTTTTGCATGTTTAAATCCGTGAATAAGTTACTTATTCTAAATGTCCGTAGTCAATCATATTTGTGGGAACTAATATGAAGGTAAGACTATTATGAACTTGGATTGGTGGATATTCATGCGGTATGAATATAGAGCAATTGGTTGCTACCAAGGTTCATAGATATTTGTGGGTGACAAATATCAGATGACCCGCTCTCAAGACTTACCCCATGGAATCTTGATTGATTGATCATAAGTAAGCTTGAGTAAAGGAGAATATCATTTGTATCCTCTGACCTGAGATACATATTGGGTCTTGATATTCACCGAGTATTATGCTTTGACTTAGTTCTTCGTTGTTCTGAAACATGGCAGTACTTAAGGCTAAGCTCAGGCATAGTACTAGGTGTTTGTGAGAGACGTACGTAGTCAAGATGGAATTTGTCCCTCTTATTCTTGAGAGTTAAATGTCTAAGGCCTGAATGAAGTTAAATCTATTGGAGAGTGATCACTCCATGTCTCTAGGATTTAACATGACATTTGTGACAAAAGGATAAATGATTTTTTCACCTAAAACATTTCAAGTGGTGACTTGAAGGAGATGATGTTATTGAATGGCACTAAGTCATACGTATTAGGGGTAACAAACCGTTGTTAGGCGGTATTTGTTGCTTGCATCAATCTTCTATGTATCTTGTGCAAGTGGGAGATTGTTGGACTCGGTCTACCCAAAACACATACTAGATTGATGTGGCTAGTACGTTATGATCCAAGACGGGTCATACCCAATAACGAGTTAGACAAACACCTAATGTAATATTTATTTAGATATGATTAAACAAATAAATATTACCAATCGAAGATATTTAGAAATTGGTTTCTAAATAGTTGCACTTGTGATTAAATCATATGGATGATTTAAAATGAAGAAGTATGATAACAATGTTATTTAAGTGGTTAAATAAATTGTTACATAATATATAATAGGTTATATGTTATATTTCATTTTGGACATGATACATCGCATGGTACATAACCAAAGCACGATACGTAGTTGGGGCTGCTAACTAAAAGAGTATGAGAGAAGTTTCAAGTTTGAAATTGGAATTTTGGTTTTCCCTCTCATATGGCCGGCCTCTCCCTTTCAAATAGACTTGGGAGAGTGTGTTGGGAGTCCCTAGACATGCATACAAGTGTCTAGGTTCATTCCCCCTTGGAGCTTTTAATAGCCAACACCCAACTACCTTCTCTAACACACTATTGAGTTTCATTAGTGCATAAGAACTCTCTCTCTCTCCCACCCATCTGTTTTTCCTTGTAGGAAATCAGTACCAAGGGTGAAAAAGACTTGTGGAATTCGGATTCAAGCAAGGAGACAAAGAGTGTTCATCTTCACCAAATCCTAGCAACAAAGGTGTTTGTTGTTCGAGCTCGTGGGTATCATCACTTGAGGCTTTCAAGTTAGATAGCAAGCCGGTTCATCCACATCATCTTCTTCATAATATTGAGCTTGGAAGAAGGTAAATCTAAAACCCCCTATGGTTGGTTTTAGTTTTGATAGCATGCACACTCATATTTGGATCCTTGGTTTTGGGTTTTACTTATCCTTGTTAAAATCAGTTTTAACATCAACTAACCAAAGTGTACATCAACTAATCATATATGGTTTTGATTTTCCGCTGTGTTTTACATTTTAAGGAGTTAAAATGGCTTTGATAAAGTTCTTAAAACCCAACAGTCTTGGTAATCGTTAGAACTCTTGAACAACGCAGCATAAAGACGTAAACTCATAATCTTCACAAATTTATAATACGCTCTGATCTTCATGAAAACCAACACATCCAAAATCTTCAATCATAATGTTTCAGCAGTCAAAGAACCTTCTATCGACATACGACTTAATAAAGTATTAGGCATATGATAGAGAATTCCAAACTATAACACGAAAATCTTGAACATATTCGTTGACACAAACATCAGAACAGAAAACACCTTTACGAAGATCACAAATTACCGTCAACCCTGAAATGATTGCTTTTGAATATTTACTTTTTTAATTATGAAACAGGACGCTTTAACTATTCCCAATTTCCCCCTAAAGAAGTGATATATTCAAATCTTGATTCCAACCCTGCAGGAATAAATCCTTTAAGTGGAATGATAAACTCAAGTGGCCGACAACGAAATCTTTAATTTTGTTCAATTTGTGGAAAAGATGACACAAATCTAAAGTAATCACTTTCCCGTCTCTACATGTATGCCCATCATCAGAAACTCGTGTTCTTGAATCTCTGTCCATTATCAAGAACAATGACTACCTACAAACACGTTTCTTGAAATTCGTTGACTAACTCGAAAAGAACCAGAATCTGGAATTCGTTTGTTTTTTTAATATATATATATATTTTAAAAATTCTAAACACATGTCAACCCACAGCCATCAAATTAAGGGTAAACCCAATAACTGATTTGCTCTTTGAATTCCCCTTGAAATGCTCAATGAACTGCTTTAACGAAAGGTTTGCGAACAGAGAAACGAACTCGCATTTCGTGACAGCTACGGACAAACCAGTAACAACGAACTCTCTCAGTTCGTTCGTTGAAAATATCTCACAGTTCGTTCATAGAATGACAATAATTCCAGTACATTGGGTGAAGATTCGAGAAACAAACTCAGAGTTCGCAACAATCGAATCAACGAACCTACAGTACGTAACAATTACTAATGAACCAATGAACTTCCAGAAAAACTATCTAACGAACCTAAGTAACGAACTCAATCACGATTCATATTCACCAACCAGAAAAAGAATCCGTCCACGAACTGGTATGCGAACCTGGAAACGAGCTGGATGACGAACAAGGGAACAAACACAAAATAAAGTGGCAGTTCATGGCATTTATCTAACGAACCTGCAAACACACCAACGAACCCGAACAAAATTTTTAGGAAGAACGCTCTAGATTCAGATTTTGATCGAATTTCTACACACAAACACTTCTGTTAGATGCAAAATGATGCATGAATGTTCGATTGAGCAAAACTGGATGACAACGTGGAAAAGCACATCTAACACTCATTTAACGTCTCAAAACGAACAAAAACAGATAGATCAGGCTGTAGAAAGAGGTAGCAGCTCTGATACCAGATGAAAAAGAGTTCTACGGATCATTTCTAGGTTGATAAAGATAAGAGAGGAAAGTTATATTACTAAATCAAGTTGAATGATTACATGACCGAAGGAGTATACAAAGATTAAGCTCGCAGAAGGTTGGACATAACCTTCCCTCTCACACACTCGATCTGCATAAATTTAATAAACAAATGGCAAAAACTTAGCTTGAATCACGTAACCGACACTATTTATACTCTTGCTGACCAACAAATTAGAGAGACTCACGAACCAGGCAGTTCGTTGTAATGAACCTGTAGTTCGTTGTTCGGTTTGTGACTTAGTTTGTGTCCATACGAACTTGTCCTAAAATTCTAGTCTGTTTGACAAGTCGAACAGTAACGGCCACATAAGGTTCATGCTCTAACAAAAGTGAAGAATGCGGATTTTAGAAGATAGTGGGGGTGAAAATGACAAAGATCAGGAACTTTTGACGTATTCTGCAAGTCACGACCCATTTGCATAGAACGAGCCGTTACATGATGTTTACCAGTATCCCTAATTCGTAGATTTCTAGCGGCGCTAATGACCCGTTACGCTCGTAATGACTCGTTATGGCTTATTTCTAAAACCCTAGTTAAAAAATACAAATACATCTTATTTTTATTCGTTTGAAGCTCTAATGTCCGTATACAACTCCAGACCCATTTCCAGACTTATTTTTGGTTCCCAATACAAGTATTGAAGCCAGAGACGGAGGTTCAAGGTGTTAATCCATTCCAGACGGTGTTCTGATCAAAGACTCCACCATTGTTTAATCTCGGTTTGCATTTACAGTGTCATTTTACTATATTTGTGATGTATTAGTTAGTTTAGTAACGACCTCTTGAATTGGTGATAATGCAGATTCAATAGTCCATTTCGATTGAATTATGTCTCTATTGTTAGTCATGAATCTTAGCTTCCATGTCTTGGATTAAAAGAGTTAGTGAAGTGACTAGGTATATTGCATATGTGATGGTATGTGGTTTGGTCATAAGTTGTTAGTCTATCATGATTATTCAGAATAAGATTGGTCTTAGAACACAATGTAAATGTAATAGAAAACAGTCAAGTATTAGAAGAAAAGATAATACATATCCTTAAAATAGAAAGGATATGAAAATCTGTACGATTTACAGATTTCTGTATACATACAGAACTACTCTGGAATTTCCGAAGTAGTTCTGTACAGACTAGAAATCCTCATTTCTATAGAAGGCTTCTAATGGTAAGCATTACTAGTCTTCAAAGAAGAGTCCTGAAGGAGTTCTGGACTATCAGAAGATAAAGTTTACGAGAAGAACAATTCTGCCTTTGTGTGAAGAACAAGTAAAAGTGAATATCAACTTGGCATTAAACACGAAAGTAGTTGAAGACAGTTGAAAATAGATAAATTGAATATTCTAAATTTATCTCTATATGTTGATACCTGAAATGTGCGTCATGTGAAGTATCGAACGAAGACCAAGTTCAAGCCAATATAGGGTTGGCCGAACCTGGTCCGAACCTGTAGTTCGGACCGGCCGAACCTGGGGTTCGGTGGGAGTTCGGCCGATCGGGTATATATAGTTGTTTGAGCTTTGTTTTCGGCAGTTCTGAGCGTGTGAGCGAATCTTAAGTGTGTGTTTCTGAGTGTGTAATCTCTGTGTCAATTCTCTGTGATTTACTGGTTGTAATTGTTCTCGTTTGATCAATAAAACAATCGGTTATTTACGTTTCGATGTCCGATTAGCTAGATCGAGTAGACGATCCGATGCTCACGCATTTTCAAGTGGTATCAGAGCTTTCTGGTTCATTCTACTGATCTGTGGTTGCGATTTTTCGGACGTTTGAACGTTTTTGAAGTTTTCTCGAGTTTCATTACGTGTTTTCTATCATTTCTGACGTGCATTTTGTGTCAAAACTGTTTCTAAACCATTTCCTATTGGTTTTTCTGATTCACCATATCAAGTTTCGTCAAAATCAGTCCATTTTTGCGAGTTTTCGAAAAATGTCTTCGAGGTTCGGAGGTTACTGGGCAAGCTCGGAGTAACCGCTCCGAACTTGAGGTTCGGAGGTGTCTCGGAGAGCGTTCGACGAGAGTTCGGTGGTGTATCGGTCTAGGTTCGGTGAGAATTGAGGTTCGGAGGTAGATCGGAGTCTACATAGATTCGGAGCTCGTTCGGTGAAGGTTCGGAGCTAGTTAGGTGAGAGTTCGGAGCTAGTAATTGGTTCGGACTATGTTCGGAGTGGGTTCGGACTGCAGACTAGGTTCGGAGCAAGTTCGGAGGACAGATTTTTTTCAACTTTGTAACAATGTCGGATTTTCAAGCTTTTGCCGCAATGCAAAGTGCGATGCAAACTATGTTAAATTTTGACAATGAAATTGGAACAAGTCAGAAAGTTCCCAAATTGTTAAAGCTTGAAGATTACCAAAATTGGAAGAAACGGTTTTCTGCTTATATTAGCACGAATGACATTGATTTATGGATTCCAATTCGAAAGTTGTATGAACGACCAATGGAAGATGGAGATCTTAAAGAAATTCAAGACTTTGATGGTGATGAAAGAAAAAGTTATGAGCTTGAAAAGAAAGTTTATGGTTATCTTACTATGGCTTTACCTACTGAATTGCTTCATCAATTTAGCACTTGCAAGAAATCTAAGCAATTATGGGATGCTTTATCCGCAAGATGTGAAGGAAACGCTGATTACAAGAAGAGTCGAAAGAAAGTTTTGAACAAAGAATTTGATAATTTTCAGAATTATGACAATGAAAACATTACTGCTCTAGTTTCAAGATTTTCACATTTGATTAGTGAATTGAAGGTTGTTGGAATTGAAAAATCTGATGCGGATTTAAAGGAAAAGATCATGAAAGCTTTACCTGAAAAGTGGGAAAATTATGTTTTGCTACTCACTCATGACAAGGATTATCCTGCTTTAACATTTCACGAGCTTACTGGAAAACTTCATGCTCGGGAAATAGAAATGTTAAACAACAAGAAGTCAACTGCTATCTTACAGAATCCGGAATTGTATCATGGTGAAAATTCAGCAAGCATGAATGCTAAAGCTAAACCAAATTTAAGTTCTGCACCAAGTGTAGCTTTTCTAGCTGGAGCTTCAGGAAATTCTGATAATAATTCTTCAAGAGGTTGCAATTTCACAATTCCGAATATTTCAAATCAAAGTGCTTTCTCGGCTGAATCAACGGAGGATTGTGCAAAAATGATTTCTGCATTGATTTCATCATCTTTTGGTCTGATTCTCAAAAATGTTGCTGATGCAAAGTTAACCAGTGAAGATCTTGAAGAACTTGATGATGATCAATTAACTGAATTGGATGTTTCGTGGCAATATGCTATGTTATGTCAACGGTCAAAGAGGTTTTTCAAGAAACATGGAAGACGTATTTCTGGTGACAAATTGGGATTTGACAAGTCAAAACTAAAGTGCTTTAAATGTCAACAACTTGGACATTTTGCCAAAGAATGTCAACAGAAATCTGATATTCCACAATCATCCAAGCCTGGTTTTACTCAACCATCTACCAGTAATACAGGCAAGACAACAGCCTTGACAGTTCAAAAAGATGGTGTTATTGATTGGGGTAAACATTTTGGATATGATTCATCAGCTTTAATAGTTACTCATGATTTACAAGAAGATTATTGTTCAGATACTAGTTCAGATACTAGTTCAATACCAAGTTCGTATGCATCTGCTGAAAACTTGGAGAGTTTGATGAAGGCAAATGTTTTGTTGATGAATAAAGTTCAACAATTGACTGAAGAATTTGAGGTGATTAAATCTGAATTGAAGATATCTAAAGAACGTGAAAAGGGTTTGGTTTTGAAGAATGAGGATTTGACTACTGAAATCAAAATGTTGAATGAAATTTTAGAAGTATTGAAGCAAGATAAGAAGAATGCTGAAACTTCAACAGCTGAAATTTGTGAAGAAAAGGGTGAGTTAGTCAAAGAAGTGAAGAAATGGAAGGAAGAGGCAGAAGATGCTGCAAATGATTTTCAGAATTTGTTTGATAAATCCAAGATTAAGCTTGATTTGCTTACTAAGCGTGTTGAAGAATCTGATGCTAAAATCAAAGCATATCAAGTTGATATGGAAAAGTTGTTGGATGACAAGCGTGAGTTGGTTAGGGTTAATAAGGTGCAAGCTGCAAATCTAGAGATTCAGAAGCGAAATGAGAATAAACTGAAGAAGGAGTTACATGAAGGACTTGATAATCTTCGCTTGCAAAAGTTTGAAACTCATAAAGTTGCCAAGCGTTTGATTGCTAAAGAAAAAGAATTTGCAGAGGCTCAACAACAAATTTCTGATCTCAAAATTCAAGTTCTTGATGCAAAAAGATTGCTCAACAATGTTTCTAATTCTCAGGTTTTCACAAGCTTCTTAGCAAATGATGCAAATTTTGAAAGGATGTTTGATAAAACTGCATCACCCCCTGCTCATATCAAGGAAGCTGTCAAACAAGTGAAGGAACAGGTTGATGATTTTGATTATTCAAAGATATCATCTTCTACTTCAGAAGAAGTCAAGGTTGTAAAGAAAAAGAAAAACAAGAAAAACAAGAAAAAGGTCTTGAAATCTGAGATTCCTCCAGCACCAAAGTTTGTATCAGGTTCGTCGTCTGCTGATAATGAGAAATCGGCTACATCAAGTGACAAGATTCAGTCTCAACCTGGATTTGATGAGAAAATTTTTTATGAACAAAAGAAAATTTCTGATGTCAAAGCTGAATTCACAAGATTAGCAAAGAATGGACATTCTATTTCGGAGGTGAAAGGATCTGGGAAGAGTGGTGGTCTGGGTTTTCAAGAGAAGAAGGTTATCGATGTGGCGATTCCAGCATCTGAAGCGCAAAATTTGAAGAAACTTAAAATGAAACAAGTGACGAAGGATGTCTTTAAAGCAGACAAAGTTCAATCCGAGCGGTTTTACAAACTCAAAGGTTCTGATCAGCTTTTCTCAGACAAAGAATTTCCTCTTCATTGCGTGGATGCTCGGAAAATTTCTGAAGTATTTGTGAAAGCTGATATTTCTTCTGAAAGCTCTCAATCTCGTAGCCCAACTTCTAAATGGGTGCATGATCATCGTCATCAGGTGTATGATTCTCATTCTGATCATGTTAGAGATATTCATGTGTGTTCTTCGCAGGTACATCAAAGATGGGATAAAACGACAAGAATTTGTTATATTTGCCGTCGCCCAAGGCATATGGCAAAAGATTGTCCCTCACCTGCTGATTCATCACAAAGGTTTCATAAGAAATCAGTTTTTGGTAAATCTGCCACAACAAAGTTCTTTGATAAACAAGGCAGAGTTTTTGATGAAGTTGAGCCTACATTCTTTCAAAAACAAAAACGTTTTGTTCCAAAGTTTTCAAAAGATCAAAATGTCGGTTCATCATCACAGTCACCTGTGACTGTTTCATCGAAAACTGAATTACCAAAACAACAGGAATGGAAACCTAAGGTGGTTTCAAAGCAAAATCAGGACACTGGTCGACCAGAAGCGATTCGCTTCGGGTCATTTGTGAACTAATCAGGTTGTCCAGTGTGCAGGTACTTCTAGAAGACCTATCGACGATTGAAAAATTGTTGATGGAGGAGTATTCTGCTTAATTTACATTTAATGACAAATTTTTCTCATATGCAAATTTTCTGAATTCTAAACTTTGAAACATATCCGTGTTGATTGATCAATTTTCTTTGCTTACGTTTTTTTTTTCTCAAAAAGCCAAAAATAGAGTATTATTTTTGTGTAAAATGAAAATCCAAAAATAGAGTTTTCATTTTAAGGGGGAGAATTGTAAGTAAGGGGGAGTAATTGAGAAAATGCATGGTATGGGGAGAAGGTGAATACATGCAAAATATATAATGAAGGAAGGTGAATACATGCAAAATATAAAATTGTGAGAAATTGATCATTGGGAAATGATGGTACATTGGCATACGTATCTGACTCATGGATAAAGTAGATGAAAGGGCCATAAGATCATTGTTTGATGTGCTTGGTAGGCTTGGCAAATCAGAAAGTATACAGATGTGATATACACTAAATACTAATGCTTGACCATGTGGATAACATCTTGATGCATATTTCATGACACAAAAAGAAAATAAGTGTGAAATTCAAAATGAGAAGTCACTGTGTATACATGTGTTCATTTTGCAAAGATTTAATCTTGTTTGATTTTCTTTGTTTTGTCAAACGATCGGACTTTCTCTGCGTATCGAAAGATCGACCTGATCGTTGTTCGTTTGACGTTCTGCTTTATTTTCTTTGGTGTTTCGTATAACTCATCGGACTTTCTCTGCGTGTACGGGAGTACCGACCTGATTGTTGTTGAGTTATACAACTTCAACTTGTTTTATTTTTCTTATTTTGTTAAATCCGAGGCCTTATCTGCGTATCGAAAGATCGACCTTAAGGTAGACGATTTAACGTTCTTATTTCTTTTTGCATGGAACACAGTTGACTGTATCATGAAAAATATTATGCAATGTGAAAGTTCACAAATGCAATCACACAAAAGAAAAAGAAAGAAAAACAGAAAATGTCTGAATATGTCTGATAGTGTGGGGTACACTGGTCAAAGCAAATCTAATCAATACCTTAACATATCCAGATGTTATGAGTATGATTCTGTCTGAGCTTAAGATGGACAAATTATACCGGCAATCGACATGACTTGTGTGCTTCAATTAATTGAAATTGAAGTGTAGTTCAGTGTGTTATGATCAATATGATCCCATATAGTGATCTTTCTCATACCAAAAATAGTGTTTGATTATGTATTGCAATTTCATTTCATTTTAGAAAAGATCAAAAAGATTTTGGGTGTGTTTTAGTATAAGTTTCAAAAAGCCAAAAAGATTTTGTTTCTGCTTTATTTTCGATCTGATCAACATGTGATACAAATCATTTTCAATATCATATCTTGGAGTCTCGAAGAGACGTTTTGCGCCAAGTTTATTTAAGTGTTAATGCAGGATGCTGTCGTGCAAGCTATCACAACTTCAAGTCTTCTGAAGCTGTTGATAAAGACCAGAGATATACTAGATATCATCAAGTATTCAAGATCAAGCTACGATTGAGTTGAGGAGGAGTTTGTTCGAAGATTCATTTCATTGGATAAACGGATTCTTTACTTGAGGGGGAGCTTGATTGAAGATACATATTTGATGATGTTGAGAAGAAAAGAGAAGAGATACTGCACACGACGAGGGGGAGTTTGTTGATACCTGAAATGTGCGTCATGTGAAGTATCGAACGAAGACCAAGTTCAAGCCAATATAGGGTTGGCCGAACCTGGTCCGAACCTGGAGTTCGGACCGGCCGAACCTGGAGTTCGGACCGGCCGAACCTGGGGTTCGGTGGGAGTTCGGCCGATCGGGTATATATAGTTGTTTGAGCTTTGTTTTCGGCAGTTCTGAGCGTGTGAGCGAATCTTAAGTGTGTGTTTCTGAGTGTGTAATCTCTGTGTCAATTCTCTGTGATTTACTGGTTGTAATTGTTCTCGTTTGATCAATAAAACAATCGGTTATTTACGTTTCGATGTCCGATTAGCTAGATCGAGTAGACGATCCGATGCTCACGCATTTTCACTATATACTCTGACACGCTCCAAATTCAACCGTCCTCAACCACATTATTCGCTTGCAACTTGCCACTACTTCCTATAAATAGAAAGCGGACTTCACCAAAGAAAGCAAGACAACAAGCACACAATTCCCAAGCTTCTCAAAGCAATTACAACCTACTCCTATAGAAAAGTTCTTTTTGTTGATATATTTTTATACTATAAACTCGTGTAAACCATTATTTACATTTGAAATGTACAGAAACACCCTTTTTATGAATTGCTGCCTTCCAATTTGATTTACTTTCCGCAACTTGTTCATCTTGTTTAAATCAAATTCTGCCAATATTGTTAAAGAGCTCCTCACGGGGCCCAACAATTGGTATTAGAGCAGATTGAATAAATCAATATTCAAGGATCTTGCTGTTTAACATCTTTTCTTTAACATTCCCCCAAAAATGTCTTCAAGCTAGAATAGCGGGAAATCGCTTGGATCATTAGCAAAACCCCCTATGCTTGCTAGGGAGGAATATCCATAGTGGAAAATCAGAATCACCAACTTCCTAAAATAAGTTGACAGTTCCCTGTTGGACTGCATAGCCAATGGACCCACTGTCCCACAGTTGACATTTCTGAGATAAAAGAAACTGAAACCTCAGCTGGTGTTCCTGCTCACTCCATACCCTAAGATATAAAATGGTGGAGTGAAGAGGACAAGACCAAAGAAATAAATGAGGACAGAGCCAAAACAATCCTAATTATGGCTCTTCCCCATGAGATATTCTGTCAAGTTGACTATGTTAGAACACAATGTAAATATAAAAGAAAATAGTCAAGTATTAGAAGAAAATATAAGATATATCCTCAAAAGAGAAAGGATATGAAAATCTATACGAAATACAGACTTCTGTTTTCATACACAAAATACTCCGGAATTTCCGGAGTAGTTCTATACAGACCAAATTCTTTAGAAATCCTCATTTCTGTAGAAGGCTTCTAATGGGAAGCATAAATAGTCTTCAAAGAAGAGTCCTGAAGGAGTTCTGGACTATCAGAAGATAAAGATTATGAGAAGAACAATTCTGCCTTTGTGTGAAGAACAAGTAAAGTGAATACCAACTTGGCATTTAACACAAAATTAGTTGAAGACAGTTGAAAAGAGATAAATTGAATATCTTCAATTTATCTCTATATACTCTGACATACTCCAAATTCAACCGTCCTCAACCACCTTATCCACTTACAACTTGCCACTACTTCCTATAAATAGCAAGCAGACTTCACCAAAGAAAGCAAGACAACAAGCATACATTTCAATATCTTCTCAAAGCAATTACAACTTACTCCCATAGAAAAGTTATTTCTGTTGATACATTGTTATACTATAAACTCGTGTAAACCATTATTTACATATGACATATATAGAAAAACCCTTTTTATGAATTGTTGTCTTCCAATTTAATTTACTTTCCGCCACTTGTTTATCTTGTTTAAATCAAATTGTGCCAACATTGTTAAAGAGCCCCTCACGGGACCCAACAATTGGTATCAGAGCAGGTTGAATAATCAATGTTTAAAGATCCCGCTCTTTAACACCCTCTCCTTAACACTCTCTCAAAAATGTCTTCAAGCTGGAATAATGGAAAATCACTTGGCTCATTGGCAAAACCCCCTATGATTTCTAGGGAGGAATATCCACAGTGGAAAATCAGAATTACAAACTTCCTAAAAGAAGTTGATTGTTCCCTGTTGGAATGCATAGCCAAGGGACCCCATTGTCCCATAGTCGACATTCCTGAGATAAAGGAAACTGAAACCTCAGCTGTTGTTCCTGCTCGCACTATCCCCAAAGAAAGAAAATGGTGGAGTGAGGAGGACAAGACCAAAGAGATTAATGAGAACAGAGCCAAGAAAATTCTCATTATGGCTCTTCCCCATGAGATATCCTGTCAAGTTGACTGCAATACCTCAGCCAAGGGCATATGGGATGCCCTTGAGAAACTCTTTGATGAATAGAGAAGTCTATCAATTCTCCAATCGACTTTGGATTTGGAAGAAAAAAGTCTGAATGACCTCTTCTGTATTCTAGACTCTTAAAAGTCAGAAATATTGGACATCTCCAAATCCAAAGTCGATCCGCTGGCTCTTTACTCTGAAAAGAGGAAAAGAAATACCAAACAAGAGCTAACCCACTCAAAGAGGAAAGAATTAAGTGACTCAGAAAATGAATATTCTGAAAGTGAAACAGAAAATGAGTCATTTGAAAAATCATTGGCATTACTGACCAAACAGTTTGGAAGATTAAAAAAGAATCCTTCCTGGTCAACCAGAAATAATTTCTCAAAAAATGAAGAAAGCAAGAAACAATCATCAGAATATAACAAACCTGAAATTGACAAGAGTGAAATAAAGTACTTCAAATGTGGAATAATGGGACACTATGCCTCAGAATGCAAGAATAAAAAACTCAAAGATGTAGCATACTATAAAAAGAAGTATGAACAAGCCATGCAGAAAGAAAAGGCATTAATGGCTGAAGTTAAAAACTGGGACTCAGAGTCATCATCTGATGAAGAATGCCATTCAAACATATGTCTCATGGCCAATGATGAATCTCTCTCGACCGATCCCTCTGAAACTTCACAAGAAAAACAAGTAAGCTCCTCTCATACTGATCTACTATTTCAATTCAACTACATCTCAATAAATTACAAAGTTCTTCAAGAAAGTTCCTGAAAGAAACAAACTCTTAAATGAAAACAAGTTTAAAACTTTTGAAGAAGAAATCAACTCTCTCCTATCTGAACTGCATCAAGTAAAAGGAGATAGCGAAAAAGAATTGTCAAGATTAAGACAAGTAGAAATACGGAACTTGAGCAACAAAGCCAAAATTGATCACTATGAGACTGAACGTGCAACTCTGTATCAAAGATTGCACATGGAAACAAAGAAAATAAATGGTCTCATAAATGCTCATGATCAACTTGAAAATATGAAAAATACAAAAAGGAATTATGGTCAAGGGATCGGGTACATACAAGGAACTAAAAGTTCCAAGACTGTCTTTGTAAAAAGCAGCAGTCAAAATGACTCACAACTGGACAACAATACCAAAAACAAAAGTCCAGTTTCTGAAACTCTGATTAAAAATCAGTCCAATCCTGATGACTCTAACAAAACCAAATCTGAGTCAACCAGTTCCTCAAGTCAAAATCTTGAAAGTTTTGGAGAAAATACCATACACAAACACTGCATGTGTACTGGAATGGTAAAACTAATTGGAAAACATTACACCATAAAAAGAATATACTCTACAAACCGTAACACTTCTTTAAATGTGTCTTCCAAGTCTATAAAAATCAAAAGAAAAAAGGAAACCAGTTGTACATACATTCTTCAGAATTTCCAAGGAACATCTGTATCAACTAAATAACTCCCCTCATTACACCATCCGCTCAGCTCTCCATCTAAATGAAAAAAATTGAGCAACCCACTAGAATAGGGCCAAAGTCATTGAAACATTCATTGACATTGGGTATGCTGGAGAATTTTTTAAAGAACAAGCCAATAGATTCCACCTTCCCCCCATCTGGCAATTCTTCTTCTCACAAATCCAACTCTGATTCTCCTCCCATGTCAACAATCATCATCTTGCTGACCATGACACCCAAATGGTCATGCATGCTCTGATTCAGAGACTGGACATGAACTTCTCTCACTATCTTCTTCAGAACATGAAAAATAATTGCTATATCCCTGTTGAAGAGAGAGTAATTCTGTATCCCCGATTTATGACAAGCATGATATGCTAGGCCAAGCAATGGGAGGGAATTCCTCGTGGCTATCACACCCAACTCCTACCCTCTCAAAGGTATCTTGGCCTTCTTCTCACTGGTCTTCCAAACGATATAATAGAGGAAGAAGGTGAGGGCCTGAGACCTATTTCTCACAACAACATCCCTCTCCAACTCGAAGCCAGAGAACATCCACCTGTACCCATCAGAACAATCAAACCTTCTACCTGTAGAACCGCATGCACTCACTTAAACTTAATGTTTAAATAGTTCTGTACTAGGTGGATTTTGTTTTGTTTGTAAAAATTGTTGAAATAGAATCTTTTGGGGGTGTATCAAGAAAAACTCAAATTATGTTAATTTAGGACTTCATAGCCAAAAATTCAAGTTATTTCTATATTTTTCTTTTAAAAATAAAGTCATACAGAACCACTCCGGAATTTCCGAAGTAGTTATGTACAGACCAAATTCTACAGAATTTGGTCTGTCAGTGTTAGTCTGAACCAAACAAAAAAGAGGGGGGGGGGGGGGGAACATTTTGACTCACACACAAAATCACACAAAAAAAAGGGATATAGAAGGAGGGACAGAAGGATGAAGAAAGAACAATATTTACTGCCAAGAAAGTTGTCTCGAAATTCAGAGATTGAAATGATCTTAGATCAAGATCATCAATGAAGCCAAACTTTAATGAGGACGATGAAACTCCCAATTAAAAAAGAACGATAAGTTTTTAAGTTACACAGAAAGCAGTGATCCAACGAATATTCGTTTCACCACCCAATCATTGTAATCTGTGAAAAGAGCCATTAAAACCCTAAAATCTCTCACCGAATATAATATCCTCACTCTCTCTCTCCAAATCAGACACTATTCCTATAACCACCATCTTCACCAAACAAAGCATCCCCTTGAACAATCAAAATGGCCTCATCTTATCAAAACTCCCATTCAAAACTTTCAACATCAAGCCAAACAATATGCGTGGAAAGCTAAATCCATTGGCTTACTCCGAAGATGTACAAATCATCATTGAAGCCCTAAGATTTTCACCACTCAGGGCAGCTCTCACTGAAGATGAAGAGGTCACCAAAGAAACCCTCATGAACATCTGGTCATCCATAAAATGTAAAAACTGAGACTGTGAACAAAAGGGAATGGATTGAAGCACTAATCTAGAATGAATATCGATCTAAAATAATGCTACAATTTTCAGAAGAAGATTTCCGACAAGTTATCGATCTCAAGAAGCCAGAAAATCCTGTACAACCACAAAACAAAGCAGAAATTCTTAAAATCATCAATTCTCTGAATGAATGGACAAGCTTTAACACAGTCTCAGGAATAAACATCAACCACATAGAAAGAAAATGGAAGCTGATGATGCACACCCTCATTTACAGCCTGACTGCAAAAGTTGGATCATCAGGTCAGGCTAGTGAGTCCGTATACTCCATAATGGTTGCTCTAATTCTAAATAAAAGAGTAGACTATGGGGCAATACTCTGGAGAAATTTGATAAAAAGAATTGAAGACAAACACAAGTAATAGAAAGAAGTTGCTCACATTCCATTTACCAGATTCCTTTCTCTAGTTATCTTTAAGAAGTCTTAGGAAGAATTAGCAGCTATGATAGGAGCTAAGCACAACTCAACCATTCTAAAATTTTTGAAGAAAGTTGAATCAGGTACAATTCATTCTATATCCTCTGTATCCTCTTCCTTGCTATCAAATATACCAGATGAATCCCCAGTTCTGATAAAATACAAAGAAGGGATAGTACTATAAGAGCAGAAGCCATATGAGCCAGAACAGCCAATCCCCAAACACAGCCCACAAACATCCCATTTTTCTGAATCAGTTAATCTGAATAGAAACTCACCAGACTCTCCCACATCCAACTCCTCCACCCCCAGCCTACAGAAACTTCAAGCTCAGTCCACGAAACTCACCACCTCACATCCATATCCCCAAAATAGCCACCAAGCCCAGCCTGTTTGATGACTCTGAAGTCATCAACAAGCACCAACAAGTGAAGACTCAATGAGTTAAGGAATCTTGGAAAAATTCATAGGGATTGGTTCTCTAAGGATTCGACACATGAATATTCTGAAGAGAACATTCAAACAACACACGAGTCTAAATCATCTAAGATGAAGACAATGAATGTGGAAGGCCAGGGAACACCAGATACCTCTGGTTCTCTGGGCACTAACAAAACTCTCAACAGAGAATTTGTTAGTAAACCAGCTGGACATGTGTTGTCCATTGGTGTGTTAGAAGGAGAAAGATCATTTGTCGATCCCTCTCCAAATTTGCCCAGTGCTCTACTCAAAACTAATCTCTTAAACTTTTCTTAGACAATTAGAGAGAAATATTCAACTTTAAAAGAGATCAGAAAATTAACCTTCATGAGCTAGGAAAACTAAATTCCTCAAACTCAGAAAAGCTCAAGAAAGTGGAAAGAAACACAGCTCAAAGCACTATTCAACTAACAACACTGGTGGATGAGCTAAAGACTTGGAAAGAAGAACATAAAGAATAGGCTAACCAGATATTAGAAGAGATCAAAACAAGTCTCCAAAAACTGCCTTCTGCAGACAAAAGTGCTGATGAATTAATGATCAAAAACCTGTCTGCAGAACTAATGAACAAGAAAATGTCTCTGGAAGAAATAGGCAGAATTCAAGCAAAGGAGGCACAGGAGGTAATAAATATGGTCAGAAGCAACCTGACAAGAAATAAAATGACTTCAGTAAATCTAAAAACCAAACACTCTTTCCAAGAAGATGAGATGAGGGAAATTGAAAGAGGGTGGAGACAGAAGATAAAGGGCACATGTGAGAAAGAAAAATCTATGTTCAACCTCCAATAAAGAAGATAAATGTCCAAAGTGAGAACTCAAATGAACAAGAAGAGGAGGATGAACAACTCAACAGAAAAAATTTAGAGAAATACATACCTCCACCTCAAACTTCTGAAGGTATGCCTCCACCTCCTCCTCCTCCTTCCCATAAATCACCATAAAAACAGCCAACAAAACAAGTACTTCTCAACCGCTCTCCTCCGGAACAACAAAAAAAACCCAGCAAAACAGACTCAAAAGCAATCATCTTCATTAGCTGGTTCTTTTATATCTGGATCTTCTTTTGAAGATGATTACACTGAAAAACAGAACATGCAAAAAGTTATCTGGGAGGAAGTTAGGGAGCTGCAGGAGAGACTACTCAAGAAGGAAGAAGACATGCCTTTAATGAGTCCTCTCTCAAGAAAGGAATTTGACAAGACCACAAGAAATCAAGTTGAAGAGAACCCAACCTATACAATGCCTATAATCACTGAGTTTATAAAGATCAAAGCCCAATCAATATGAAGACATCTATGAGTAGATCACTTCAACTGGTACAAAGTTAAGACACATGATGGAACCATAAAGGGATTCACTGATAAATATCTGGAGCAGTTAAACCCGATTCAGTTGGTTTCATTCATAAGGTACTTTTCAAATCAACTCTCAAAGACTGAAAGGGTAAGCACTGCCTTATACCAAGGAATTGAAGCCGGAAAAAGAATGTTTAGAAGACAAGTACAAGTGGATGTCGAATTGGCAAAAGACTTTGACATGCCTTTACTGTTCTTAACAAAGCCAAACGAAAATATTTCTCCTGGAGTCTCATGGAGAGGATCTAGAACAACATTTCTCGGCCAAATCCCTGGTATATGCTTCAGAGACCACTCTGAAGAAAGACGATTCTTCAGGCTGAAAGAAAAATAGAAATACATAAATCTGGCCTTGGACTTCTTCTTATTCATCTTGGTGAAATGCAGGACAAACAACAGTAGAACCAAGGAAGTCATCAAATCAGAAATTGAAGACTTAATGAAAGAAAGAACAGTCTTTCGAACCTTACTAGAAGAATGCACTAAAGATTACAACTTTGAAATTAACTCACTCACATGTAAGGCAAGGATCAGAAACGACTTGTAAAATCTAGTTTATTATTTCTGTAAGATGATCAACGAGAATGATCTATGCACCCTTTACCTTCTCTTTTTATTTATTTTCTTCAAATACTTAGGGGGAGATTGTTAAAAGACAATGTAAATGTAAAAGAAAACAGTCAAGTATTAGAAAAAAAGATAAGATATATCCTCAAAAGAGAAAGGATATGAAAATGTGTATGAAATATAGATTTTTGTATTCATACAGAACTACTCCGGAATTTCCGAAGTAGTTATGTACACACCAAATTCTACAGAAATCCTCATTTCTGTAGAAGGCTTTGTTGGGCTATCATTAAAGGCATGAACATTAGATTTGTGGGCTTGGGTGTTGGGCTTAGTGTTTACGATTTAGGCCATGTGGGCCGGTTATGTGTTTATGATTGGATTAGGGTTTGTAAGTGAGTAGTATATAAGCTCACTAGTTTATGATTAACCCTAGCTTTTGAGATTACGATTACTACACTCCTACTTGTTTACGATCAGATTTCAATAGCTCAAGAAAGTTGTGTTTTACATTCAAGATTTGATCTTCTTTGTTTAATCAAGTCTATTTCATCTACTTTCTTCTCGAATCAATCATTTACGAGGTTTCCGCACTCGTTTGTGATATCAATACCGTGGTTTGGTTGATTTTCTGGACCCACAATTGGTATCAGAGCCAAGAATCACTGATTCAAGGCTCTCACGGTATTGGATTCGAGGTTTTCTGGAAAAAAGGTTCGAGTTTTTGAAGATTTGAAGGTGTTCTTCAGGTTTGCGATTGGTTTGCAGCTGGGTTTGTGGGTTTACGATTATTTTCTGGGTATTTCACGTATTTACGACTGCTGATTCTTGAAGATATTAATCGGAAACTTGATTACGAGTTCAAGCTTCATTTTTTACGTGTTTACGACCCAAAAGTTGGTGTTTACGATTGTACTTTATCGAAATCGTGAGTTTACGATTTTTCTTTACCGGAATCGTCGATCGTAATCGGGGTTTACGACATTTTTCACCGGAAACATACATCGTAGTCGGCGTTTACGATTTGCTCATATCGGAATCGGTGTTTACGACTCATTTGTTTACGATCCTTTGTTACCTCTTATCGTAATTAGGAGTTTACGATTCTGTTCGATAGTAATCAGGTGTTCTCGATCGTAATCAGGGATTTACGATCGTAATCTCACTGTTTGGACATTTGGACTTTAGATTTAAGTTTTCCTAAACTTGCGTTATGGATTTCGAACCAAGTATGTATCAGAAGTTTGATTTTGAGATTGGATCCATCACTCGTCCACCAAGACTCACATCGGCGGATAATTTTCTGGAGTGGAAATATAGGTTTGAAAATCACTTGAAGAGTGTTGATCTAAGACTATGGAGAGCAGTAATGCATGGGCCATACACGCCTACACACGCAGAAGGAGTTAATGCGGGGAAGGCTAAAAAGGAAGACGAGTTTGATGATGATGATTGGGAAAGATGCAACAAAGCTGAGAGGGCATTTGCTATTATGACTATGGCACTAACACCAGATATTGCACAAGGTTTTAAGCACTGCAAGACTGCAAAGCAACTCTGGAATGATTTGGTAGTTGCATATGAAGGAAATCCAGACATAAAAGCAAGGCGTAAGCAAATGCTGAAGCAGAAATTCAATCTCTTCAACCACATTCAAGGAGAATCCTTTGAAGTACAGGTGCAAAGGTTCGTGTCTCTGATGGCAGAAATGTCAAGCTATAATGTTGAACCAGATCTGGAAGATAAGAATCTGAAACTGCTGAATAGCTTGCCCAAATCCTGGAATACCAACATCTCCATTATTAAGGACAACAACAAACTGAGTGAGCTATCTCTTGATGAGATGATCAACAAACTGAAGTCAAAACTTATTGATGACAAGCAGAGAGAATTGAACCATATAAGCTCCCTTAGTTTGGCGGGAAAATTTAACCAAGCACTGCTGTCAGAAGAAATGGATTCTAAGCAAGATGGAAAGTCAACTGTGAGTGGACCGAGCTCTGTCACAAAGTCAACTGCTTTTGTGGCACAACCTCAATCAAGTGCAGGAGGAGGTGTCAACCCTGATGCTATAAATGATCCTAACTTTGCCCTCGGAATGGGATTTATGAACAGCTATCATGCTCTTATGGCAGGAAATTTAGTGCCTACAGAGATGCTGTCGGGGGAGCTAAACCAGATAAATCCTGAAGATGTAGAGATGTTGGATGTTTCTTGGCAGATGGCAATGGCTGTTTTCAGAGCAAAGAAGTTCATGGCAAAGACTGGGAGAAATGTATGGAAGGACCAAGATAAGATCAGGATGGGGTTCGACAAGAGCAAGCTGAGGTGCTACAACTGTGAGGAGTACGGGCATTTCGCAAGAGAGTGCACCAAGCCGAGGAGAGAAAGAACAGAAGAAAGGAAAGCATGTGATAGCAAAGGAAAGGCAGAGTCAAGTGCTTTGGTTTTGCAGGAAGGAGGTGGATATGACTGGACTCCTCAGCTAAAAGAGTTATCCTGTCACATGCAATGATTGCTGCTATGGAAAGGGATGATGAGGAAGAACATGCATTTGTTGTAACTAATGAGAAACCTGAAGAGATTCCAGTGGAAGACAAGGAAGCCTTTGCTGCTGAGGTTGATAACATCAAGGTATGTCCTGATCCCACTTGTGCTCGTATAATTCCTAGACTTAGACAAATCTGTAAAAATTATCAGATAGAATTGTTTGAGATAAAATGCGAGAGGAGTTCTTTTAAGGGTAGATGGCAAAAGAATGAGGAGAAGGTAAAAGCTCAGAAACTAGACATTGTGAAATATCAAAAACTTGCTACTGAGAAAACTCTTCTTAATGACAATGCTAAGTTAGAAATAGCTGAACTGAGTAAGCAAATAGATGAACTTAAGCATAAGAACATTGAGTTACAAGTAAAACTTGATATGAATCATATGAGAAGAAAAAGAATGCTAGAGGCTAGTAAGTCTTTGAACACCTTCATAACTGATGTTAGAATGGGTAAGGACAAAGGTGGAATAGGAATTAGCTTCTCAGACAAAAACAAGAATGATGTTCCTCAAGATAAGACTAGAGACATAATAGGAATAATCTTTGAGGAGGATCAGGTTGATAGATCTAAAACAGGAAGACATGAGATAGGACCTCCCTTAGATAGTGTTTTAGTAGGAGTGACACCTATGACTGATCAGGAATTTGAAAATGAAAAACACATGATCTATGGGTTGGGTAATCAGAATCAAACAATGGAATCCACAAGTAAATCGGGTCCGTCCCAGGAGTCATTAAACAATAGTGTTGAACCTGCTGATGGCTTTGTTTCATGTGCAGATGAAGTAGGTATTGAAGATGTGTCTGGGGAGGATGCTGAATGTTTGAAAGTCAATGAATGTCATGTGTCTAGTAGTTTAGTGTCTGATTTACCCAAGGACGATGTTCTGGCATCTGTGTCAGAACTTAATACGTCTAAGTCAAAACAATTAGTTGTACCTTTGTTATCAAAACATCTTTCTGATTCCAATGAAAAAGTTAATGGTTTTAAAATTCGCGTGCCTAACACTAAAGTAGGTCGTGAGACTAAGCCCAAAGACTTTGTTGCTTATCCCCAGGTTGTGTCGACTTTCAATAGAACAAACAAGTCTAAATCAGAACAGTTTTGTTTAATCACACAACCAGAAAAAGCCACAAAACATGTTATACACAAATGGGATGATAAGCCAGAGTGGAAGTCGTCTTACCTAAGACGTTCATACCTCTGTAGTCATGTCAATGGGCCTAGGCTTATGAACTATTTTCAATGTGGAAAACCAGGACACTTTGCTGCCAATTGTGTGAATAGACCATTTCAACCATACTATCCGCAGAACCCACGGACTAGTATGTTGGAGAAGATGATGACAGGAGAAAAGCAAAAGCAAAAGCAACCAGCTTTGTCTCAGGGGAAGCAGTGTTTGGAACCAATGAAGACACAACAGTCTAAGGTTTCAAACACAAAGGCACTAGTGAAAAAGCCGGTTGTGGAAAAGTGGAATGTGGCCAAAACTCCAAAACCAACTTATGTATCTAAAGGAGTTACAAAGGAAATGATAATGTCACACCCCCAATTTCCACTAACGGAGTATAACCGTGTGGGGTGTGATCCAGACCAGGATCCAAGTCTTTAGTTACAACCAAGCCATAGTTAAAGGGGTAAATAGTCATGTATTACATTAAATAAATCAGAGTTTACATTTCACAAAAATCAGCGGAAACATTAAAAGTTTACAAGGTTGTTGTTTAGTAAAAGTGATTACAAAAGTATCTGAAATACGACTCTCAAAAGGGTTTTACAAAGAACAAGTACTGCCAACGCCCGTGCCATCCATGATCCTCCAAGCAACCTGAAAAGAATTCAACAATCAAGTGTCAGCCAAGGCTGGTGAGTACACTAAGCGGTCTACCCGTCACAAGTAGACCTATATTTTTATGATCAAAGACAGGTACAACACAATCAATATCATAAGACCTGTAAAATTTTCCATATCGCAGGTAGCTAGCCTAATTTATGCACATTTGAATTGTTCGCAACCGAAGCTGACAATGTATAGGGATTACCTACGGATTTGCCTTCCCGTGTCCTGAAAGACCACGGAGGGTAGGATAACATTGGTCCCAGTCCGACCTCCAGTCGGGTTGGTGCATCACGTGCACCGCTGGGCGGGGGTGTCAATCCCCAGTAGTACTACTCAACATCACCTAGCTATTCTATATTAACGGTCCGAATGTAAGGACTTTTGAAGTTTAACAATCAATTCAATGATACATATGATATTTGGTCGGAAAAAGTTTACTTAGTAAGAAATACCTTACCGTTGCGCGTTATCGTCCCTGAATGGACATAGCAACATATAGTAATGAACTCACCTGAGGGGGCACTGGTAATCAGCCAAAAGAAGCAATAGGTTGGTCACAATCAACCTAATCGGGCAAAATATGACCTAAACGGGTTAGGAGGTGTCGCGAGGACTAAAATAGCAATCTTAGCTCCTAAACATGTTTCATATAGCCACACAAGTCAATCAAAGCACACACAAGTCTCATATTGAGAGAAATTCAAGGATTTGCAATTTTGGTCAAAGTTGACTTGGAAAGTCAACTCCAACACTCATACTAGTAGCATAGTCAAAATCTACATACTTAGGAGTTAACTCTTTAAATTCTACACACATATACTACACATCATTTAGGAAATGTTGCAAAAAGAATCAAGTAAAAATGTTAAGAAATGAGAAAGTTACGCGCGTTAGGAGTTGGCAAAAATCAACATTATTGTCTTTGACACACCATTTGGTGGCATGCCTAATTTGCTCCATACTTGGATTTAGGTTTTAAAATATTGCAGGCATGAACTACTTAACATTTAGGGAATGTTTCAAAAAGAATCAACTTAAAAAGTTAAGTAACGAGAAAGTTATGCGCATCGGAAGTTGGCAATTTTCAGCTTTTTGCAAAATAGTCAAAGTAGGTTTAAAATTTGCATAACTCATTCAAAACTTAGATTTTATTAACCAAAACTTCCAGATCTTACTTTTAATATATAAACATCATTTACAAATAGCAAACTCGTCAATAAAACAAGATTAGCATGCTCAACCAATTTGAAAAGTTTACTTTTCACAGAAAAAGACAGCTTTGCACACCTAACTTGCAGCAGTGTTTTGGATGACCAAACGGAGGTTTTAGAAAGTGTGCGAGTAGGCGTTGTAAAGCTAAGACATGAAAATTTACTACGGAAAAAGAATCATCTGATTTCGATAAATATTGAGTGAGTTATGACCTCTGCAAGTCGGCCTAAAAATCTGGACGAATCTGTCCCTACTTTATAGTTTGCAAAAATTTCGGTTTTCTAATTTTGAGCAACAATTTGGTCGTCCAACACTTACTAACATAATTATAAACACTTTAACATGTATTTTCAGTTCCTAACATGTTCATACCAAAATCATAACAAAATCACAACATAGCACTTTCACATAGCAATTTCACTTAACTTTCATGTTCAACACCACAAGCAAATCATCAAGAACACTACCAAGCAGATTTTGCTCCAATTTCCAGCCTCTAACCCAGCCTCAAGAACAGCCCCAAATCATAAGACATCATAACTTAACATACATCATGTTCCATGAGCATTTCAACACACCAAATTGCACATAAACACTAGTCTAACACATGCATTCTACCAATTTCGAGTTGTGAGGATCTAGGGCTTACAAGTTGAGAAGAAAATGGCGGATTGAAGAAGATGAGATGGAGATGGAGCTTTTCCCTAGTCTTCTTGATGCTTGAATGAGCTTAAACACCCAAAGTCTTGCTTATTTGATGCTTGATTTCAAGAAATCTCAAGAGTGGGTGTATGTGTGTGTTGAGCCGTGAGAAAGGAAGAAGAGAAGAAAGAAGTCGTGAATGAGGGGGAGGGGGAGAAATGGCTGCATTTTGTGTTTGTTAAAAATTACACTTTTAGTCCCTCCATTTCCACTTCATACCCAAATGTCTCAAAACAAGTAAAAAGTGAGTTTTAACCCCAAAACTTGGTAAATAAAATACTAGAAATATTTCCTAGTGTTTATAACTTATTTAACATGTAATATTTAGTCGGAAAAAGTCCAGTTATCGTATACGCACATAGAACTTAGATTGTGTACGAAACCCGGTTTCTCACGAAATGAGAATTTCCAAGTAACACATAAAACCGCGAAATAAATTACTAAAATTAATTAGTAATTAAATATATATTATTTTGTAAACGTTCAAATGACATCTCGTGACTCATAATAAATTATAAAAACTTATTTATATTGTGATTATTTATTTAGCATATTGCAAAAGTGACTTGGGATAGGCTCAGTTACGTAAACGCACGTGACACTATCATGACACGAAAAGTATAACCGGGTCGTTAACGAGACTAACGGAAATAGTTAATGGTAAATCTGACAGTTGTCACAGCATCCCCAAGTTGAAAGAATTTTCGTCCCGAAAATTGTCATAGTGCTCGAGGTGTTCAGGCCAATTGAACGGGGTGAAGGAGAATAAGAATAAGAAATTTTGTCGTAGTGCTAATTGTTTCACGACTTGCTATGAGAGAATCCAATTTACGGTATATGATTAAAAAGCATCGAATGAACATTTCGCATGAATGTACAAAGAGTGATTTTCTATAACAAACGTTTCCATGAGTGGGTTGAATCGCATCGCATGGTTAGGTTCAACAAGTGTCACGATGACACCATATCCGAAATCAAAGGATTTGATATGACGAACTGACCATATGTCCGAGTAGTCTTCAGCTATAGTATCCAGTAAGATAAAAGAAGGTATTGTGTCAAATGACACGGTAGAGGCAAGAAGTGTTGCTAAAGGGGTTCGAACGTTAACGTACCTAGAGAGTGGGTATGCATCCCTGAATTTGGCTAAGATCGGGTGGTTCTTACAGTTTGCAGAAAAGGCATAGGCAGACGACGCTGCAAAGTATCGTAGTATCAATAGCATAGCGGGTAAGCGTAGAAATCTCATAAAGAAGTGCTCTATTTCTCCAAGCCGATGTCAATTTAGGCGTACGTGAGATCAACAAGTCGTGGGATGTCAGAAATGTAGTAACTAGGGGACCAATTTGAAATATTTCACTAATTTCCATGGTGAACCAGGATGAGTATGGATCTGGAACGAGTAAGCGTTGATAAGGGTCCTGGAAAAGTCACGGGGTTGCTCTAAATAACATGTGATTTGTCTTTTATAATACAAAACTTGAGTTGTTAAAACGTTGTTGTTCATCTGTGTCGTAGTCTATATTTGACCCTTAGTAGGAAATTTATATCATGATGTTCCCTCTCAATCTCGAGGGTTGGAAAAAAACAATAAGTTTTATTTGATTAAACTGTGTATGTCCCCTCTAGTGAAAATATGCATGAGGGACATGGGAAATCGCAACAGAAATGACATAGATTTTGCTTTATTGTGGGCATTGTCCCCTTAAATGAAGTTTCTAAAATAAGGTTTTTGTGTCTATGATTTCAAGGTAAGTCTATGGTTCAGCACTGATCCCACCTTCCACATGCCGATAGTGCTTATGTATAGGGTGTACCGCAGCTAACCCACCACACTACCAGCACGTTGAGGGTATACCAGTTTCCTTGCCATGCCTGACTATTTGACAAATCTTGTTAGATAATATACTTGAAAACAAGGTATCTTATGTATTTCCCCAATGATTTTGAGTTGAATGTGAGAGAAAAGTTTGAAACCATGCAATCATGTGAAAATTTGAATTTTGTGACAAAAAGGTTTTCGGTAGGTGGGGTCTTCGTCTATGGTGCGGATTATTAAGAGTTTAGCGGACGCAGCGCGAATACATTTTGAGTTTCTGAAGGGGATTCAAAAGAGAAGGTAGTCTTTCACGTTTAGGTTTAAAATGAGGTTCGCCAACATGGGATATATCGTTATGGGTATTACCTTCGGTAAAGCTCCAAAATAAGAGTGATGTTCTAATGAATGAAAGGTTCTTTGTAGAAGCATGAATGGTATCAGTAGGGGAATACAGACTCCGAATGAAAGGCGAGGTTGCTTGTGCAGGGTAGCGCCGACTGCACATTATGAAGAGAGTCGTCCGGCACAATTGACGCGGGTCTGGAGAAAAACGATTTGGGTTGACCGATATCAATGTGATTGTGTCGACGGTGGTACCGTACAGATAAATAGAACACCAGTTTACATTGGTCCTCCAGAGTAAGTAAAAGTGAAAACGTGTAGTAAGAGTGGGTTTCCGAAATACCAAGTGCTGACGAATTCAAATACTACCAGGCTGTCAATGAGTGTAAATACGAATTGTAGTTAAGGTTTCGCGAGGTCTACTGCGTATCAAAAAGTCGCATTGCATAAGATGTAAAAATATCGGGTACTTGGGTCGCTTTCAGTGGTCCTCGGGTAGCTCGCTGCATATACGATAAATTCAAACGTGTCTTCGTCAAATCTGGAGTCAATCTACTTCCTTACGCGTGTCTCAAAAGTTCGGGTCAATCATTCGACTAGTTATGAAGCAGAGGGTTACCAATGAAAGTTTTTCTAGAAAAGAAGGAATGAGGACGATGGGTAACAACGTATGATGTTGTGGAACTCTCCTAGCTCACTGCTGCCTGTTCCTGGTTGTCAATGTTTGTTGTACGGGAGCTTCTGACAAAGAAGTACATGGAAATGTCATTGATGAGGTTAACTAGCCGTGATGGCTCAAGGCTTGAAGACCACCCAAGTTTATGGCAATCAAGTTCACAGATGAAGTGTGTGTTTGAAGAATAAGCAGATCGTACGGGTTCGAGTAGTAACCTACATCGCTCCGTTGGGCGAGGCTATATTTGTAGTGAGGTATAAAGTGTTTAAAATCGTGACGAGATCACTAGTCAAGAGGGGAGAATTTCACAAGATTTTCCTGCCGAAAGGTTGGTTCCAATGGTTGAGGTGTAATTGCCCATCGAAGAGGTCTGGGTTTCCATCAGATTAGAGTTCATGGAGTTTGGTGTACAATTGAGAGAGCTTGAAAGAGAGTTATGGCAGTTAACGTTGTAGGGGTAGAGTTAGGATTGCGGATAAATTTGAATCAGTGAAGAGTTTAACCACGGCTTGCTCGCAGCGAGGGAAGATCTTTATCATCGGATGGTGTGAGGGATGGGATGTCTTACCGGAGTTTTCATTTGTACAAGCAATTTTAAAGGATTTTGAATAGGCTGCAAATCATATATAGGAGAAATGAGAATAGGTGTGATAGCGAAATGAATACAGTTGAGAACCATGAGCTTGAGAATTGAGGTCATGAGAGTTTTGAAATGAAAGATCGTATTCCTCATAACTGATGGTTTGCCTAGTAGGATTTCCCCAGGGCTTCCATACACTATAATTTACATTTACGTGTGCACCCGTAACGGTAATTTACCTTGTATGGTCACGCTGGTTCCTCTTACTTTAGCTACCAGGTTTGGTGGGGTAGTATGTGGTTTCCAAGGGGTTAAGTATCAAGAATGTGGTTATTAAATCAAAGGTAACTGACTGGGATTTACCAAGGAGACAAGTTCTGAGAATAACAGCTGATCTAACTTAAGGTTTATTGTAAGTACGATGTGGTAAGCAAGTGGTTCAGTAGGAGTATGGGCAGGGCATGCTACAATGCCCCCCACTTATCCTAAAGATATAGAGTAGTTATTGACCGACTCGATCACGTATCCATTATGCACACACATGTTTATATATATACAGAGAGAAATGTCATATTATTCTTAATCATCACATGTCTGATTTAGTTTATGTTACTAGAGTCACATTCACACTGAATTTTCACAAAACAACTATGCGATTTAAAATGCAAGGTCTAAACTGACCAAAGAAAAAGGGTGTTAACATTTTAGGGTAACAGACGCAGTCACTAGCATCCCATGAGAAGTCATCTGATTCTATACAATGTTGCCCTATACGAGGCTAAACAGCGTCCTTTACTAACGCACTACGATAAAGGTACTCTTGGTGTGTTAATGGGTGTCTTACCGAAATAGGATCTACTACGATTCCTATTTATGTTATAAGAGAGTATGATCAGTTAAGCTGAGGATATGTTGGATCATTGTCATAGAGTCTAGATTACCATGATCTAGGCCTAAAGGTAAACCTACCCAGGTTATTCAATACAAACAATGTTGTTAAGGGTTAAACAAGTCCGCTAAAAGCAAGTTCGCTAGGAACAAGTTCGCTAAGCATATAACAAGTTCGCTAAGGCCAACAAGTTCGCTAAGGAGCCAAACAAGTTCGCTAAGAACAAAGGTTCAAGTTCGCTAACAGAAGTTCGCTAAGAAGGAATCAAGTTCGCTAGGAACAACTTCAAGTCCGTTAAACACAGGGACCAAGTACGCTAACATCAAGTCCGCTAAGAGCAATTCTAGTCCGCTAAGAGCAATATGAAGTTCGCTAAGAAGAAATGTAACAAGTACGCTAAGCTTTATACTTAGAAAAATTTTCTTAACTCAAAAATTTCTAAGCATCGGGAAAGAAAAATCTCTACCCAAAATTCCAATCCCTATATTGACACATGACAGGAGTTCAAAATGAGGATCATCTTCGGCACGCGGGGCAGTACTCTTGGGGAATGGGTTGTAACCAAAGCTTTTTCAAAAACAGTTACAGTTCAGAAATTTTTACTTTTAAAATGTTCTGGTTCGCTGTAACCAATGGCTCTGATACCAATCTGTCACACCCCCAATTTCCACTAACGGAGTATAACCGTGTGGGGTGTGATCCAGACCAGGATCCAAGTCTTTAGTTACAACCAAGCCATAGTTAAAGGGGTAAATAGTCATGTATTACATTAAATAAATCAGAGTTTACATTTCACAAAAATCAGCGGAAACATTAAAAGTTTACAAGGTTGTTGTTTAGTAAAAGTGATTACAAAAGTATCTGAAATACGACTCTCAAAAGGGTTTTACAAAGAACAAGTACTGCCAACGCCCGTGCCATCCATGATCCTCCAAGCAACCTGAAAAGCATTCAGCAATCAAGTGTCAGCCAAGGCTGGTGAGTTCACTAAGCGGTCTACCCGTCACAAGTAGACCTATATTTTTATGATCAAAGACAGGTACAACACAATCAATATCATAAGACCTGTAAATCTTTCCATATCGCAGGTAGCTAGCCTAATTTATGCACATTTCAATTGTTCGCAACCGAAGCTGACAATGTATAGGGATTACCTACGGATTTGCCTTCCCGTGTCCTGAAAGACCACGGAGGGTAGGATAACATTGGTCCCAGTCCGACCTCCAGTCGGGTTGGTGCATCACGTGCACCGCTGGGCGGGGGTGTCAATCCCCAGTAGTACTACTCAACATCACCTAGCTATTCTATATTAACGGTCCGAATGTAAGGACTTTTGAAGTTTAACAATCAATTCAATGATACATATGATATTTGGTCGGAAAAAGTTTACTTAGTAAGAAATACCTTACCGTTGCGCGTTATCGTCCCTGAATGGACATAGCAACATATAGTAATGAACTCACCTGAGGGGGCACTGGTACTCAGCCAAAAGAAGCAATAGGTTGGTCACAATCAACCTAATCGGGCAAAATATGACCTAAACGGGTTAGGAGGTGTCGCGAGGACTAAAATAGCAATCTTAGCTCCTAAACATGTTTCATATAGCCACACAAGTCAAACAAAGCACACACAAGTCTCATATTGAGAGAAATTCAAGGATTTGCAATTTTGGTCAAAGTTGACTTGGAAAGTCAACTCCAACACTCATACTAGTAGCATAGTCAAAATCTACATACTTAGGAGTTAACTCTTTAAATTCTACACACATATACTACACATCATTTATGAAATGTTGCAAAAAGAATCAAGTAAAAATGTTAAGAAATGAGAAAGTTACGCGCGTTAGGAGTTGGCAAAAATCAACATTATTGTCTTCGACACACCATTTGGTGGCATGCCTAATTTGCTCCATACTTGGAGTTAGGTTTTAAAATATTGCAGGCATGAACTACTTAACATTTAGGGAATGTTGCAAAAAGAATTAACTTAAAAAGTTAAGTAACGAGAAAGTTATGCGCATCGGAAGTTGGCAATTTTCAGCTTTTTGCAAAATAGTCAAAGTAGGTTTAAAATTTGCATAACTCATTCAAAACTTAGAGTTTATTAACCAAACCTTCCAGATCTTACTTTTAATATATAAACATCATTTACAAATAGAAAACTCGTCAATAAAACAAGATTAGCATGCTCAACCAATTTGAAAAGTTTACTTTTTACAGAAAAAGACAGCTTTGCACACCTAACTTGCAGCAGTGTTTTGGATGACCAAACGGAGGTTTTAGAAAGTGTGCGAGTAGGCGTTGTAAAGCTAAGACATGAAACTTTACTACGGAAAAAGAATCAACTGATTTCGATAAATATTGAGTGAGTTATGACCTCTGCAAGTCGGCCTAAAAATCTGGACGAATCTGTCCCCACTTTATAGTTTGCAAAAATTTCGGTTTTCTAATTTTGAGCAACAATTTGGTCATCCAACACTTACTAACATAATTATAAACACTTTAACATGTATTTTCAGTTCCTAACATGTTCATACCAAAATCATAACAAAATCGCAACATAGCACTTTCACATAGCAATTTCACTTAACTTTCATGTTCAACACCACAAGCAAATCATCAAGAACACTACCAAGCAGATTTTGCTCCAATTTCCAGCCTCTAACCCAGCCTCAAGAACAGCCCCAAATCATAAGACATCATAACTTAACATACATCATGTTCCATGTGCATTTCAACACACCAAATTGCACATAAACACTAGTCTAACACATGCATTCTACCAATTTCGAGTTGTGAGGATCTAGGGCTTACAAGTTGAGAAGAAAATGGCGGATTGAAGAAGATGAGATGGAGATGGAGCTTTTCCCTAGTCTTCTTGATGCTTGAATGAGCTTAAACACCCAAAGTCTTGCTTATTTGATGCTTGATTTCAAGAAATCTCAAGAGTGGGTGTATGTGTGTGTTGAGCCGTGAGAAAGGAAGAAGAGAAGAAAGAAGTCGTGAATGAGGGGGAGGGGGAGAAATGGCTGCATTTTGTGTTTGTTAAAAATTACACTTTTAGTCCCTCCATTTCCACTTCATACCCAAATGTCTCAAAACAAGTAAAAAGTGAGTTTTAACCCCAAAACTTGGTAAATAAAATACTAGAAATATTTCCTAGTGTTTATAACTTATTTAACATGTAATATTTAGTCGGAAAAAGTCCAGTTATCGTATACGAACATAGAACTTAGATTGTGTACGAAACCCGGTTTCTCACGAAATGAGAATTTCCAAGTAACACATAAAACCGCGAAATAAATTACTAAAATTAATTAGTAATTAAATATATATTATTTTGTAAACGTTCAAATGACATCTCGTGACTCATAATAAATTATAAAAACTTATTTATATTGTGATTATTTATTTAGCATATTGCAAAAGTGACTTGGGATAGGCTCAGTTACGTAAACGCACGTGACACTATCATGACACGAAAAGTATAACCGGGTCGTTAACGAGACTAACGGAAATAGTTAATGGTAAATCTGACAGTTGTAACAGATAAGATAAAACCAGAATTTGTTGAGAAACAAGTGGCTAAGGTCAAAAGAGTTAATAAACCTAATGGCAAAGCAAAGGGTGAGCAACAGGTTTTAAAACAAAAAGATGTCACTCAAACAAAACAACTGGTTTACACAAAACTAAAACTTGAGTGGACACCTGTTAAAAGGCCATCTGGTAAAAAGGCCACATCTCCGCAAAAGAAACCTGTGTCTGTCAAGAACTCATCAAATGTGTTTAAACCACAGAAAAACACCACCTGGAAACCAAAAGTCAACATTCAAAATGTGAATGTACCTGAATCAAAGCCAGAAATGACCCTCCAATTAGTTAATTACATTGATTCCAAAGGTGTGCCCAGATCTGTTATGGACTGGGTACCTAAATCTCACTGATATCTAATTTGTGTAGGGACAACCAAGAAGATCTATCAACAATCTCTGGTACGTTGATAGCGGTTGCTCCCGACATATGACCGGAGACTTGTCCCTTTTGGAAGATGTGGAAGACTTCAATGGGGGAGGTGTATCATTTGCAGGTGGTGTAGGTGGAAGAATAAGCAAGAAAGGAATAGTGAGAAGTGGAAGTTTGACATTCTCTGATGTGCACTATGTGGAGGAATTATCTCACAGTTTGCTCAGTGTGTCACTATATGCAGAAATCCTTTCTGGGAAAGAGAACTAGCTTCGATCAGCTTAACAAACTGCATGGAACTGCATTTGTCGCATTGGCCTTAGACTGGAACTTCAATTTCTCAAAGATGATGCTGTTAGACTAGATAGGCAATGCTGATCTGAGTGCCCGAGAACAGTTCCTGATGACATCAAGATTCGTGCAAATGGTGGTGATGGAGAAATATCCTATGATTGAAGAGAGGATAGAAACATTGCATGTCAAGGTAATGGACAGTGGAGTGTTTGGCCTGCAGATACAAGACAGAAGAGGAAAGAACAGTTTTGAGGGAAGGATTGCATGGGTCAAAAGGGGTGAATTTCCTGAAGTTGCTGAACCAGATGTGCCGATTGTAAATGTGTCTGTTGCTGAAGACCACGATGTGACAGCACCTGTTGCTGTGAATGCTCTGGAACAAACAGATGTTATACCTTCTGATGAAGATAACGTGATGGACGGCATCTTCGCAGATCAAGAGAATGTGGATGATGATATCTATAGGGATTTAGAGCCAATCAATCTTAAAAGATCGAGGGATGTCCTGAACTCGTCTTCTAGCGGTGACTCAATCCCTCAAGAGTTGGATACTCAGTTTAATGTGAATGAGATGCTCGAAGAGCCTGTCCCTTTTCGTGAACCATCTCCCAGGAAGAGGACAGATCCAAGAAGTATCCGGTTCAAGTTTACAAAGACTAGCTCAAGTCTGTTGATGGTCCATCCAGCAGGGTCCAGTTCACAAAGTCAAATTGTTCAAGAAGAAACAACGGATCAGAATGTTGAAGATCAACCTGCCCAGGTTCAGACTGAAAGTCCTCTTCTGAATGAACGTAGCCCTGTTCATGAAGAAAGGCAATTTCTAGAGGTTGATAACACCGTTGTAGTACCCAACCCTGTTAAAGTGAGTGTCTCTACTGGGACAAGTCTGCCGCCAACAGTTATTCCAAGTTTCCGCCCATTTCAAGATGCTGAGCTCCCTATTGAGATGAGGATAAGTGCATACCCACACATTAACTTTTTGATGTCTCAGAACAGAATTAGAGACATTGAGATAAAAGCACTCCAGGCTGAGAACAAAAAATTAAAAGACAAGGAAGTGGCTGACAAGAATAGGTTTAAGTACTTGTATGAGGCCTTGATGGATTTGAAAAAGAAGTATAATGAGTTGAAAGGTGCTGTGGTGTCAAGTGCTTCAGGTGACCCCGGTCAAGGGTCATCTCAGGCTGCACAACGTACAGACACTATGAATGAAGATGAAGGAGATGACACCATTGAGATGTCGGACTATGCACGAAGTGGAAGGGTCATCTCTAAAGCGCCAGAAGGTCACGACAACTGGTTCAAGGAATATTTTCAAGGACCAGCCCCCAATCAATACACCATTGATGTTGGTGAAAGCTCAATCGACAAAAGGGGGAGTCGTGAAGCAATTCTGTGCTGGCACTATGACTCCGAAAAGAAGCTGTTTGCTGTTATCCGTGATGGCTACAGTCCAGTGGAATATTACAGAACACGAACTCAATTTCACTCATGGACTGAGCCTGAGATCAGAAGCATGTTGAGAGCTCCATATATAAACAGATGGAGTAGCACCGAAGGAGACCTAGTTCGGAACAATCTGATGAGCCACCTGGCGGAAAATTTTGTGAATTTCGATCAGAGGCAGGTGAGATGGGTTGAAACTGGAACTGACCCAGTAACTGGTGATCCAATAGGTGAAGCAAGGCGACCACCTACCAAACGCACAAGAGTGATAAACATGCTGGACGAAATTGAAGACGGTACCTTGGTCATGAACTTTGACTGTTGGTTTTATGATCCAGCGACACATGAGGTGGTGGTGCTCTGCAAGAAGATGAGGCAGTTCCGATTCTACGATCCGGTTGACCTGCTTAGGTTTGGTGAAAAAGATATCAAGCTCCTCGCCTCCCAACCAATTCTCGGTGATGAGAATGACCTTGAGAATGCTATACGGGTGAGGATCTTCCATGGAACAGCAAACCGGATTGTAGCAAATGAATGGTGGTCGAGCAATGTGCAGAATACTTTCAGATTTGATCTGCTGCTGCCATAGGCGGTCTAATGGTTCATGCCTAGGGGAATATTGTTGGGCTATCATTAAAGGCATGAACATTAGATTTGTGGGCTTGGGTGTTGGGCTTAGTGTTTACGATTTAGGCCATGTGGGCCGGTTATGTGTTTATGATTGGATTAGGGTTTGTAAGTGAGTAGTATATAAGCTCACTAGTTTATGATTAACCCTAGCTTTTGAGATTACGATTACTACACTCCTACTTGTTTACGATCAGATTTCAATAGCTCAAGAAGTTGTGTTTTACATTTCAAGATTTGATCTTCTTTGTTTAATCAAGTCTATTTCATCTACTTTCTTCTCGAATCAATCATTTACGAGGTTTCCGCACTCGTTTGTGATATCAATACCATGGTTTGGTTGATTTTCTGGACCTACAGGCTTCTAATGGGAAGCATTAATAGTCTTCAAAGAAGAGTCATGCAGGAGTTATGGACTATCAGAAGATAAAGATTACGAGAAGAATAATTCTGCCTTTGTGTGAAGAACAAGTACAGTGAATACCAACTTGGCATTTAACAAGAAAGTAGTTGAAGACAGTTGAAAAAAGATAAATTGAAGATCATCAATTTATCTCTATATACTCTGACATACTCCGAATTCAACCGTCCTCAACCACCTTATCCACTTACAACTTGCCACTACCTCCTATAAATAGCAAGCAGACTTCACCAAAGAAAGAAAGACAACATGCATACATTTCAATATCTTCTCAAAGCAATTACAACTTACTCCCATAGAAAATTTATTTCTGTTGATACATTGTTATACTATAAACTTGTGTAAACCGTTATTTACATTTGAGATATACAGAAAAACCCTTTTTATGAAATGATGTCTTCCAATTTGATTTACTTTCTGCAACTTATTTATCTTGTTTAAATCATATTGTGCCAACATTGTTATAGAGCCCCTCACGGGACCCAACCAACTGCAATAGCTCAGCCAAGGGCATATGGGATGCCCTTGAAAAACTTTTTGATGGAGGAGAGCAAATGAAAAGAAACAAGAACACTAAAGCATTAAACGAGTATGAATCTTTCAAACCACTCCCAAGTGAGTCACTCTTAAGCACTTACAATCGTTTTGCCACAATAATCAACAATTTAAGAAAGTTCAATGTTTCTAAATCAAATGAGGAAACAAATATTAAATTTATAAAAAGCCTTCCTCATGAGTGGAGAAGTCTAATCATGACTCTCCAATCAAATTTGGTTTTGGAAGAGAAAAGCCTAAATGATCTCTTCTGTATTCTAGACTCTCAAGAGTTTGAAATACTAGACATCTCCAAAACCAAAGTCGATCCACTTGCTCTTTACTCTAAAAAGAGAAAAATAAACACTAAACAAGAGCCAATCCATTCAAAAAGGAAAGATTTAAGTGACTTTGAAATAGAATCTTCTGAAAGTGAAACAGAAAATGAGTCATTTGAAAAATCACTAGCACTACTGACTAAACAGTTTGGGAGATTCAACAAAAGGAATCCCTCCTGGTCAACCATAAAAAGTTTCTCAAAAGGAGAAGAAAGCAAGAAACAACCTTCAGAATTTAACAAACCTGAAGTTGACAAAAGTGAAATAAATGCTTCAAATGTGGAATAATGGGCCACTATGCCTCTAAATGCAAGAATAAAAAACTCAAAGATGCAGCATATTATAAAAGAAAGTATGAACAGGCCATACAAACAGATGTCTTATGGCTAATGTTGAATCTTACTCGTCCGATCTCTTTAAAGCTTCACACGAGAAACAAGTAAGCTCCTCTCATACTAATATAATTTTTCAATTTAACAACATGTCTATAAACTACAAAGTTCTCCAAGAAAACTCCAAAAGAAACAAACTTTTGAATGAAAATAAGTTTAAAACTTTTAAAGAATTAATGAACTCTCTCTTCTCTGAACTTCATCAACTAAAAGGAGATAGAGAAAAGAAGTTGTCAAAATTAAGACAACTTGAGACACATAATTTGAGCAATAAAGCCAAAATTGATCACTATGAGACCGAGCGTGCAACTTTGTATCAAAGGTTGCATATGGAAACCACGAAAATAAACGGTCTCATAAATGCTCATGACCAAGTTGAGAACATGACAAATACACCGAGAAAATACGATCAAGGGATTGGGTTTATACATGGGATTAAAAGTTCCAAGACTGTCTTTGTAAAAAGCAGTAGTCAGAATGACTCACAACTGGATAAGAATGTAAAAAACTAGAATCCAGTTTGTGAAAACACAACCCAGCATTAGTCTAATCTTGATGTGTCACACCCTCAAGTAACCACTAACGGAGTTTATACCGTTAAGGGGTGCGAGCAAACCAGGACCACAACCATTAGTTACAAATACTAAACGAATCAGAGTAAGTCCAAATACATTTCATAAAATAAAGTCTCAAAATACGCAGCGGAAAATATTGTCTTAGCACTAACCACGTGCTTTACAAATCATTGTTTAAAATTCCCAACTTAATTTAAATAAAAGAAAAATATCTTCGTGTGCCATGCCAACCCGCTCTTAATACTCCTCAGCGATCTGCAAAAGTTTAAACCACGCAAGTGTCAACCTAACGGTTGGTGAGTTCACGGTGGGCTTGTCATGCAGTGGCCCGGTCTCATAATCATAATCGTGTCAACATATACTTATGAAATATTTATTTGTGAAAAGCAATGCTTAGTGATATCCATAATCATAGTATTGTGGTTTGGTAGAAGTAATGTCCGTAACATACGTTATCGGGTACGTACTAGTTTTTGTATAGTTAAAGTGCTCAACCGATATCGCGGGTAGCTAATCCGTTGTTCCATGCACTAAGGAAGTTTGTACCAAAGCTGACTAATATTGTAGTGGCATCGCCATCATCTATTTTGTTTTGCGGACCTACGTCATCGCGGCTTTGCCTCCCCCGTGTCCTCTCGGGATCACGGTCAGATAGGCTGATATTGTACCTCCGTGCACCTCCTGTGTCACAAGGCGGAGTTTGTCAAACTCCAGTAGATCTACCCAACATCCCCTCGCTTTACAATTAATGGCACAATTAAGTTGAGGACTTTTTCAGTTATAAGGCAATCCTTAGAAATCATGTGATATCATGTGGTTAGACTTTAACCTACTCTAGCCATATTAAACGGTTTACTTTTGGTTCTCATGAATCCCGAAAACATTTTCAGTTTCTTTTTAGAAATAGTTGTTTAAGTATTTCACAAGTGTTTCCCATAAAACACTTCAAGTTCATCAAGTGGGTGTCAATCACTCCTAAGTTTTCAAGTTCATCAGAGAGGTGCATAGCACTCATAAGGTTGTCAGCATTGTTTTTCATTTAGTTATTTGGTGTGTCCCAAACGGGCTCACAGTAAATGGGTTAGTGACACTCACCTTTGGTTGCACTGCTACACTTGCTAAGTAATCCAAATATTGTTTGCTTATCGAAGACCTAAGAACACGTTTAGGTCTTAAGTATTAGTTTTGTGTCTAATCTTTAACTTACGTCACTATGGCCCATAACATAGCACGTTGGAACTATGACACGACATATCGACACACGACACCGATGGTTGATCATAACAAGGGTTCACATAATTCAGAAATCAAGGCATGTTTCATTATTGCACAATCATGTAAGTCATGGCATAACATTCAAGTAAGTTGTACAAGTTTGGGTTTTGGTCTGGTCTCAGTTTCGCTAAACAATATCGCTACACAGTTTCGCTGTGTGCACGGGCAGCACTTTCGCTGGGTAATACCCGATGACACAGTTTCGCTAGCTAGTTTCGCTCGAAACTGAAGACACAGTTTCGCTAGCCTAGCTTCGCTCGAAACTGGTTTGAACTTTCGTTCAGGTTGGTTCGCTCGGTAGTTTCCTTCGAGCAGGTCTACTTAGTTTCGCGGGCGACACTATAGTTTCGCTACATAGTATCGCTGGATGAATATCTATACAGTTTCGCTGTATAGTTTCGCCCAGAGAACAGCTCAGTTTCGCTGGTCGCGAAAAACCCACAAATCAGCCTAAAAATTAATCTAACAGCTTCCATACTTCATGTGATTCAATATTTAGCATGCATAATCATTTACCAACATTAAACAGTAAGTTTTAACACTTTAAACGTGGATTTTCGTCATCAAATTACCAAAAACACATTTTAAACCTAAAATGACCTAATTAGCATAAATCTTTATTATGGTATGATTTTACACGTAAAGTTGCAGACTTTATAACAGATCTAGCATTCCTAAGCATCATATCAGAAGATCAATTGATTCTAGACAAAATTACAAATTTTGTCCTTTAAGTTTGCACGTTTCTCATGTTTTGTCCTTAAACTTCATTAATTACACTGAATGTCCTTTATATTTTTTATTCTTTCACCTTTTGTCCTTTTTAATAGATTCTGTTAAAATCCACCGTTAAGTCAAGGGTATTTTTATCTTTTTACTTTTTAGAGGTATTTTTTGTAGTTAACTAAATACGGGGGTGTGTTATATAAATATGTTTTTTCTTTCTCATTTATCACCCCCACCCTCCATCCTAACCCTAACCGATTGATGGTGAAAAGAAAGAGAGTTGCTACCCCCACCTCACTTGTTACCTCCGACGACCTTCATACGGCAACCTGCAACTCCGGCGACCTCGAACAACATTACATAAGCAAAATTGTTCGTCTAATCCTTAAAATCGTGGTTCCCCCTAGTTTTTCCAATAATCCTAATCCTTCAATCACTAGTGAAATCGTGAGCCGACTATGTTTTACCAATTAAATTGTGGTTTCCCCAAATCGTATTTAATACCTTTCAAGCACCACTGAAATCGTGAGCCGGTGCATTTCGAGTGAGGACTAGAGAACCAACCTGTATTTGAAGAAAGAAACTATTAAAAAAGACGATGATTTGGGGGGACAAGTTTTGGATCTTAATTTTTTCCTGGGTCAAATAAAAACAACCCATCAAAAATTGCAATTGTAAAATGAATCAAGTGCAAAGCTTCTGGTCATAGTGCCCCAGTTGACTCCGACGCCGACCTGCAACTCCGGCGACTTCTATCCTCGCCAACGCCGACCTGCAACCCCGCATCCCTCCTCCTTGTTCCGGTTACATATAAATACCAACAATATCACCGATAAATCCTAAATACTATCACCAGCAGATCTCTCCGTCGCCCACCGCCGTTAGATCCGTAATCGTCGACGGCATAACGGGTGGAGGAGCCGCCGGTTTTGAACTCGCTTATGGCAGCGATTAAACGATCGCCAACGAATTAGAGGCGTCAGCCGGAGAATTTCCTTTTGTATCAGCAAACGACGTCGTGTTCTTCAAATAGCCCAAATTTCCGCACGCGGCGATGTGAGAGTCGAGAAGAGAAAGAAATTTTGGCTGATTGTGGATTAAGAATTGGGCGGCGACGATGTGAAATCAAATTCCTAGGAATGGATTAAGAATCGGATGATTATGGCCGGAATCGTCCGCCGGAGATGGGGCAGGAGCAGTCGCTGTCGTCTCTCTTTCATTTCACCGTTAGGTTAGGATGGAGGGTGGGGGTGATAAATGAGAAAGAAAAAACATATTTATATAACACACCCCCGTATTTAGTTAACTACAAAAAATACCCCTATAAAGTAAAAAGACAAAAATACCCTTGACTTAACGGTGGATTTTAACAGAATCTGTTAAAAAGGACAAAAGGTGAAAGAATAAAAAATATAAAGGACATTCAGTGTAATTAATGAAGTTTAAGGACAAAACATGAGAAACGTGCAAACTTAAAGGACAAAATTTGTAATTTTGTCTTGATTCTATGAAGATCTAAGCATGCTTTAAAGTAAAACACATAGAAAATGCATGAAAAATAGTTTTGGGACTCACGATTCGATCTAAGGTCCGAATGGATGAGATGAGATGATGGTTTCTTGGTGGTTCACAGCTGACCAGATTTCTCGAGAGAGTAGAGATGGAGAGTGTGTGTGTTTTTGTGTGGAGTATGCAAAAATGGGATGATTAGGGTTTTATGTCATTATATATCAGGAGCTAGTTTCGCTGGCAGTTTCGCTGGCCAAGCGAAACTGGCTCTGAACACAAGTAAGTCAAACCGTTAAGCCGGCTACCGAGCGAATCTACAGTTTCGCCCGGTAGTTTCGCTGGAAACCAAAAGGGGCCAATTTACATTCTATTATCAATACTAAATCATGCGCTTAAATCACATTGTACATAATGACAATAGATAAATAAATACATAACACATATGGACGGGTTCGGTGATCAACCAAAGGTCGTGGACGTATTCGGCCTAGTTAAGCATTAGTTACTAAGTTAACACTTATAACGTAACTAACGGAGATTGTCTAACGGAAGTTAACCTTGGAATTCTCGGATGTCACATCATCCCCTTGTAAATGGAATTTTCGTCCCGAAAATTATTCTTGCGTTGTAGCGTTCACAGCCTCGGCTGTCGTTGCTGCTGTTGTTGCTGGGGAAAGAAAGCAAAAGTTTTAGGGTCGCCACATCCTCCTCCTGTTAAAGGAATTTTGGTCCCCAAAATTAAATCATACCTTGAGTTTCCGTGGACGTTTGCCCGAACAAGTGAGGATACTTTTTCTTCATTTGATCCTCTCGTTCCCAAGTATATTCAGGTCCACGCTTTGAGTTCCATCGAACCTTGACGATCGGAATCTTGCTACGTTTGAGGGCATTCTCCTCGCGTCCCATGATTTCTACTGGTTGCTCGATAAATCTCAGATGTTCGTCAATTTCCAATTCCTCCAAAGGAATTATTTCAGTGTCTTCAGCCAGACATTTCTTCAGATTCGAGACGTGAAACACGTTGTGAACTCCATCGAGTTCGGCAGGGAGTCGTAATCGGTAGGCCACCGGGCCTACTTCCCCAATGATTTCAAATGGACCGATATAACGAGGATTCAGCTTTCCACGCTTTCCGAAGCGTATCACTCCTTTCCAGGGAGATACCTTCGATAGTACTTTGTCGCCTACCTCGAACTTCAAAGGTTTACGGCGTTTGTCTGCATAGCTCTTTTGCCTATCACGTGCTGCGGCTGTTCGTTTTCTGATTTGAATAATTCGTTCAGTTGTATCATGAATGAGTTCCGGTCCGGTGAGTCCCTTCTCACCCGTTTCGGCCCAACACACAGGCGATCTACATTTTCTGCCATAAAGAGCTTCAAAAGGTGCTGCACCAATGCTCGTATGATAACTGTTGTTGTAGGAGAACTCCACCAACGGAAGGTGAGCTTCCCAGTCTTTACCGAAGTCGAGAACGCAAGCTCGGAGCATGTCTTCTAAAGTCTGAATAGTTCGTTCCGTCTGACCATCGGTCTGCGGGTGATAAGCTGTACTCATATCCAATCTGGTTCCCAGTGCTTCTTGCATAGATTGCCACAGTCGGGAAGTAAATCGAGGATCTCGGTCAGAGATAATGGTCTTAGGCACCCCATGAAGTGCCACAATTCGGTCGATATACAGCTTCGTCAACTTATCCATGTTGTCAGCTTCCCGCATTGGAATAAAGTGTGCAGATTTGGTTAGTCGATCAATGATAACCCAAATCGCATCCGGTCGATTTGATCGATGTGGTAGTCCCGTTACGAAGTCCATGGAGATATCCTCCCATTTCCATTCTGGGATCTTTGGTTGTTGTAATAATCCAGAAGGCTTTTGGTACTCGATCTTAACCCTTGAGCATGTTAAACACTTAGCCACATATCGCGCAATGTCGGCTTTCATATTCGGCCACCAATACAAGTTCTTCAAATCTTGGTACACTTTGTCCGATACAGGGTGTACCGAATACCTTGACTTGTGAGCCTCGTCCATCACGAGCTCACGGAGATTTCCAAGTAAAGGAACCCAAATTCTGTCGTTGTAATATTTGAGTCCGTCGGACTTAATTTCTGAGTTACCATCCACCCCTCGCAGTGCTTCAGATGCGAAGTTTTCCTCTTTTAAGGCTTCTCGTTGGTCTCTCGTGTTCTTCCTTTGTCTTGGAGTAG
>JBCNJP010000023.1:55966453-56211328 GCA_039602395.1 Deinandra increscens subsp. villosa
AGACAGAATGGCAATAGATGGGACTAAACGTATTTCGTTGATCCGTTCACGAAAGCCCCATAACGGGAGTTGTGACAGTTACTCACAAGTGACAATCGTTGTCAATTTGGTTACTTAGAAAATTTGAAAGAGCTTTATGCTGTCTGGAGAAATTGTCTAACTAATTGAATACCCATCTCCTATTCAAGATTAGCTTTCCATCCATGAATACAAATCAAACATCAAAACACTAAATTTTCCTGGTGTTTCAGATGGCTAACGCAAACCGCGCAAACCAAGAGATTTTCCATCTAAAGTCTCTTCTTGAGAAGGAGAAGCTTGATGGCGCCAACTTCCTTGATTGGGAAAGGAATCTGAGAATCGTCCTGAAAATGGCTAACATGGAAAACGTGTTAGAAGCTGAGGTTCCCGAGCAACCTGAAGCTGACACTGCTCCAGCACGTAATACCCATAACACATTGTGACAAAATGCCAAAAATGTCGCATGTCTTATGCTAGCCACTATGACTTCTGATATTCAAAAGAACATGGTTCACAGGACGGCTTTTCAGATGATCGGTGATCTGCGGGGCATGTTTGATACCCATGCCTGGCAAGAGCGCTACGACACCGTTATGACACTTATTAACTGTTATATGGCTGAAGGTGCTCCCGTAAGCGCCCATGTCCTGAAGATGAAGGGTTACATCGACCGCCTAGCGAAGCTGAATTACGTCATCCCCACCGAAGTGGAGACATACCTGATTCTACACTCACTGTCCAGTGCCTTGGCCCCTTTTAGGGTGAACATTAACATGCATAACATGGTAAAGTTAGTGACTGAGCTTCATGGAATGTTCAAGACTGCTGAAGTTAACTTTGTTAACGACAAGGCACCCGATGTACTCGCAATCCGATCAGAAGGCGTCAAGAAGCCTGAGGTCAAGAAAGGAAGGCGTGTGAACAAGAAGAAGGGCAAGGCAGCTATTACCAGAGCGTCTTGAAGCTCCCAGAAGGGCAAGTCGAAGGCATCCAAGGCACCGCCGCCAGATCATCTTCAATATTTTGAATGCAACAAAATGGGGCACTGGAAAAGAAACTGCCTAGAGTATCTTGCCAAGGTAAAGAATAGGAAAGCCCAGCTGGGTAATTCCCCAGGTATACACATAAGTTTATGTTGTATGATGCTTCACTTATTCATGCAAAATATATGTTTGACATACTATACATTTTGTAGGTGCATGAAGCTGAAGACAGCAGACCGAGATGACATTGAGCTACCATGCGAGATTCGCACTCGAAATAAAACTCATGTCTAACGTTTTCAGTTTAAAACAATTCTTGGTGGTTTTAAAAACAACTTGTTTGTTTTTGGTTTCCCTGGCTGTTTTCCAGGATGAACAATTGCTTTCTGTGGATTTTGATTGAGATATGCCTTTTGACTATGCTTAATTTTTCGAAATATGCATGACCGGTTATAATCTATTTTGAATTTGATTCAACCTTTTGTTAGATTAAGTTCAAAATCTCAAAACAACATACAACTTATACCTGGTGCACTTGATTTTATCAAGGCTAGCTTAAAATACAACATGAAAAACTTTTGGTTTTTATATCCCATCAAAGCTATAAAGCCTTGAGCGTCTATCGTACTTATTACGAGATAAGACACGACATAACGGGAGCTCCCAAGTCTTATGATTTTGAACCACCGACGTCAAGATTATTAAATCAAGTCAAACTAATTGGAGATCGCTGTTTCAATCTTCAACCATGTGAACAAATCAATCCTCTGCCTCATGTAGACATTTGTTCATATAAGTTCGAATCACCAGCTTAATCATTACAAAAGTAATCACTTGCTGATTATGACATTGTAGAATGGTTACACCATTTCTGGTGTCCATTACCATCAGATATACATGTGCTTACCTGCACATATCTTGGAAGTCTTAGACTACACTCGTTGTACTCATGTGTGTTTGAATCCGACATGCACTAAGTGTTTAGTACAAGGATTTACAGTTTCACTTTGAAACCGACAAACACAAGACTAATGACTTGTCACAAAAATAGCCCTTAGCATCTTGTAACCAAAACGCCCCTTTACACATCACTTGCATAACTAACTTCCAATCCCAAGACTGGAATCCTGTGAAGATGAGGATTTAGTAATTACATGTCCATAGTTAGATCTTTAAGTATCTAAGGAAACGTGATTCTGATAATCACTGGACTATGTAAAGCAACTCTTGCACCCAAACGAGACGAGCCACATGGACAATGTTTCACCAACAATGGATTGTTGCTTAGTGAAACATGTTGACATTCCGGTTAGAGTTTGTATGTTAACCTTACTTGAATGAGGAAACATCCTCTAACGTCGGACCCGAGAGTCCGATGGAATAAATCATCATCTCGATCATCACGAGATACTTTCAAACAATCTAGACGAAAGCATCTCCATGCTATCAAACTCTGAAATGACTTTGACAATCGCCTTTAAATTTATGAGTGGGTCCTAATATCTGGATATTAAACGTTCGAATTCCGTACTGAAGCTATGAAAGCGAACAATATCATTCTTAAAAACGAAATTTAATTGCCACGTTTCCTTCGTGCAAGTTAATATTTAAACCGTTTGAAAGAAGGATGATAATGGGAATGTCAGTCTGCCTAAAGCAAGTGGGAGCATCGTCACTGATCCTTACCGAGATAACTATCAAATGTCGATCTGAAGATCATTTAAATTTACTGGATTAAATTTTAAATGAAACCTCAATTAATTTAAAATTTCAAGATTAAAATTAAGTATTGATCACATTGTGGCTGAGCAACCACAGATACGATCAATCTCTTAAATCGATTCGAATCATACTAAATATGATATGAAAGGAATCCAATGCTTAGACATTGCATGAAATGTCGCAGTAAATGATTACTTAATGACATAAGATGGAAAATCACATCATCACTGTCAAACACTGATGAAAGGAAATATATGTTCATTAACAGAGTACTGACTATACTCGTTGAGCATTAATAGCCACCTTAATTGAATCTGAACTAGGAATGCGATAAAACATTCAAAGGGTTAATTCGATATTATAAATAGTCGATTAACATTCTCAAGTGATAACATACTGACACATGTGCATACCAGGGATACTACATTATCACAAGTTCAATTCACTTAAGAAGACTCACTGTTCAAGACAAACACTGAAGCTTAAGAAACAACTAACATTGGCAATCCTAAAACAAAACTCGAGGACATGGTAGCGAATTCATAAGTTCAATGATCAGGCTAGATCAGTGAAATGATGCTATTGCATAGTACGTGAATTCTACACCATATCGATGTTCGAATTTAATGTTGGATGTCGAACACTAACGTTTGCACCAAATCTTTCAACCTCCTCTATGCTGTTATGCGAAAGTCTGAATTCTACGTAACGTGTTCAAATTTTATACGTTTTACTATCCATGAATATTCCATTAATATTCTAAAAGTCCGTAATCGATAAGACATTGTGGGAGCAACGCCTGAAGCAAGATTATTTAGAATCTGGACTCAAACTATTGACGATCCAGACTCACAAGGTCTCATCCCAGATTGACGTCGGGACGTAACTCGCATCAAATTGTCTTCATGGATTTAATCATAAGACGATTTTGATAAATGGTACACTCAATAGTATCCTTCAACCTGAGATACATGAGCGACCTCCCATCTGCTACAGAACATTCTTTGATTGTAGCTTAACGATGTTGCATAACTGCCAGCCATAACGGTTACTTTTGGGAATAGATCCAAGGCTTAGTGGGAGCTATATGTAGTCAATACGAGATTCTGTACTCTTGCAGCTAATAGTGCAACAGCTTGACATCATGGGCCCTCTTGTTAGTTCCAAGTGTTAAGTGTAATGCCTTACCTAAACTTACTATGTGTTTGATTGGACCACTTCGAACAATAAAATGAGAAATCCAATGATTGAAATCGGAAGAGAAATTGATGTCTCATACAGAAAGGATCTGATGACTTTACAGATACTATAAGTCTAAACTATATCACGAGTTTATTGATATGCCTTGGTTATTTGACTTGAAGTGTCATGACTGGTTGGGACAGCCACGTGTAGCTAGAGCACCTCTGACTGTTTCTTGACTTGTAGTCACGCTCAGTCCAAATGCGAGACTGTTGGATTTAGGTGGCCAGACCCAACTAAATCAAGAACACGACCCGGTCAAAACCCGTAAGAGTTACACCGTAGGCAACGGGTTTAAAGTCCACTTACCTGAATAATCGGCAGATTCGCAGAAGAATTAATAATTTATTTATTAACTTGTTTAATAAATTAATTAAGTAATTATTCCTAATTAATCGTCATGATTAATTTAGCGACAAAGACGTTAAATGTTATTTATGTTTTAGACGACAATTGACGAATCGGTTATTTAACTGATATTCGTTAAGTCTCGGCAAGCGACAACATAATTTAAGAGTTAAAACGTTAGTTGCGAAATTAAAAGGTTGATTAAAGGAATAGTTTAATATGAGGGTCTAAACGGAAAATTAATCCGATGTTTATATTTGATTAAAGGAGAAGCAAAACCCTAATCCACAGACTAGAAATTTCGGCCTCCTCCCTACTCTCTCTCTCGATCTGACGCCGACGCCACCCCACCGCCGTCGCCCCCTCTTGTTCTCCGGTAATCCGATCATCCAACAGCGAGAACCCTAATTCGTTGATCACTGTCTTGTCGTGGTTCCTCCTCTATGACGAACCAAAGCAAGGAAGCCGCGAACCACCGCCGTGCGGCCTCTCCGAGTCCCCCACCGTCGCCCCCTCGTCGTACGCCACTGTCATTCAAGCCGAGCCGCTGCAGCCGCTGCAGCCGCCCAAGCCGAGCCGTCACAGCAGCCCGCCGCCACCCTCCGCTGTCGCACGGCCACCGCCCCCTCTACATCGCCGTCGCTGGTTCACCCGCCGACGTCCGCAGCCGCGAACCGTCGTCGCACGGTGCGTTCGTTCGTCATCCGCGAAACTCTAATTCGCGCCTGATCAGACGTCTGAGATTCTCTTGGTGCCTGAGTCACCGCGTCGTGAATCTCAACTTGCAAGGATTTTCCGATTCGCTCGTCGAGTCGAACCCTACGAAACCCTAGCGTCACCCGTTGACTTTCGGTGTCTCAAGCGTCTGTTTGAATCACCACTCAGGTATATCTAAACTCATTGTTAGTTTAGATTTATTTATTATTTATTGTTGTGTCGCGTTCTTGTTTTAACACGTTTGGTGTTTGCGTGTTTTGGTGATTGTCGGATCCTGTTGATTATAGTTTATGTTAATGTACTAGTTTTCGCGTATTGTAAATTAAATCGTTTTTCCGCTGCGTATTAAATTACTTGTTAATTTAATTATCTTGAATTTAATTTATGTAAATCAAGAACGAACACGAATGTAAATAAAGCTTTGCTTTAATGATTCACTTAGAGAATACAATGTAGAGAGAGAGACACACTCAGTTACACACAGTTAAGAGATAAAGAAATGACATAGCTCCCAGACTCTCCTTAACACGAACTATTTATAGTGTTAACATACTAATAGCGGACCACCCAGTGTACCAGTTGGTATGTCCGTACCAATGGTACGACGGACCAAGTGGTATGGCCACCTTGGTATGTCGCCACTACCACTCACAAAGACGCTCTAATCTAGATACAATACATGAGACACAATAGTAGCATAGGAATATGCTCTAACAAACCCCCCTTAACATGTAGTGTATCTATGTATCTATCTATCTAACTAAACTTCAGTCTTCAATCTTCAGCATAGTTGCATCCGATCTTCAACTTGAAATCTTGTCAGAAATAGAGCTTGCATGGCTGGATCAATCTTGAACAATCTTTAAACTTCAAGATCCACTAGTGAAAGATATTACACATACTCCCCCTTTCACCATGCTTGAGTCTTGTCACACGAAAACCTGTAATTTCAGAAGACAGAAATGAGGCTTTCTTTTTCTTTTGAAATTTAATTTAATCTTCGCGCAATACTTATCTTCGAGAATCCAAGATATAGTTTTGAAATCAGAAATTTTGTATCTTTTATCGATCGTTTGAAAACAAATAAGAAACAAAATCTTTTTGGCTTTTTGAACTTTATATCAAAACACACCGAAAATATGTTTTTGACTTTTCTAAGTTTATGCTAAAACACACCTAAAATCTTTTTGTATTTTTCAGATATAAAACATAAATGCAATACATAAATGAAATACTGAATCACACACTATTTTTGTCTTTTGCGAGAAAGATCACAACTTGGGATCATATTGGTCATGACATGCTGAACTACACTTCAATTTCAATTACTTCAGCACACAAGTCATGTCAATTGCGGGTATAATTTGTCCATCTTAAACTCAGGCACAATCATACTCATAACATCTGGATATGTTATTGTATTGATTAGACTGCTTTGACCAGTGTACCCCACACTATCAGTCATACTCAGATATGTATCTGCTTATCACACTTTGTGATTTCATTTGTGATTTGATCACATAATGATTGAATTCATGATATCGTCAACTGTGTTCCATGCAAAAAGAAATAAGAACGTTAAATCGTCTACCTTATGGTCGATCTTTCGATACGCAGATAAGGGCTCGGATTTAACAAAATAAGAAAATAAAACAAGTTGAAATTGTATAACCCAACAACAATCAGGTCGGTACTCCCGTACATGCAGAGAAAGTCTGATGAGTTATACGAAACACAAAAGAAAATAAAGCAGAACGTCAAACGAGCAACAATAAGGTCGGTCTTGTGGACACGCAGAGAAAGTCCGGTCGTTTGACAAAATAAAGAAAATCAAACAAGTTTAGATCTTTGCAAAATGAACACACGTATACACAATGACTTCTCATTTTTCTTTTTTTCACATATTTTTCTTGATATCATGAGATAAAGATGTTGTCCACTTGGTCAAGCATTAGTATTTAATGTGTTTATCACATACTTTCTGACTTAATGCCGAGCCTACCAAGCATATCAAACAATGATCTTATGGCTTTTTCATCTATTTTATCCATGAGTCAGACACGTAAGCCAATGTACCATCATTTCCCAATCATGTCGGATCAATTTCTCATTTTTCAATATTTTTGTATTTTTTCTGTTTTTCAATGTTTTTGTATTTTTCTGTTTTTCATTGTTTTTGTAGTTTTCCGTTTTCTCTCCCCATTAAAATGAAAACTATATTTTTGGATTTTCATTTTAACAAAAACACACAAAGACACTATTTATGGTTTTTCAATTTCCCCCCCTAAACTACATACAAAATGTAAAAGAAAGAAAATTGACCAATTGATACTGATACATTTTCGTTTAGCTTTTAGAAAAAATTCAATTTTTTTAAATATGAAGCATTTAATTTAAGTTAAGCAGGAGACTCCACTATTAGTAACTGCTTGAAGCTTTAAACTTCACAATCACCAACAGGTCTTCTTGAAAAACCTTGCACACTAGATTTATAGATTAGTACTCAAAAGACCCGAAGCACATAGCTCCTGGTCGACCAGTGTCTTCCTCATAATCAGTTGTAGCCTTGCTGACCACTTTAGGTCGCCACTGCATATTTGCTTTTTCATTTGTAACTGAGTCATCATCATGTGATGAACCACCAACACTTGATTCAAGTTTAAAAAATTGTTTCATTTTAGATTTTGATTTGGAAGGTGTAGACTCAGTAAAAATCCTGCCTGATTCATCAATAAATGTGGCAGATTTGTTTGAAAATGAACTTTTTACAATTTCAGGACAATCTCGTGCCATGTGTCCCTTTCGGCGACATTGATAGCACAAACGATAGGATCGTTGAGATTGGGATTTGTCCTGGACTGAAGGACATCTATCAATGACCTCAGAACCATCAGACATATCATCAAAAATTTGCAATCGGTTAGAATGTACACATTTTGATGTAGGACTTCGAGGTGTGGAATTAGATCCAGATGATGAAGAATCCTTAACTATTTGAGCATCTCGAGAAGAACTTCCAGACGAAGCCTTCTTCTGAATCTTTCCTCCAAACCCTTTTTCCATTGTAGACATGAACACTTGAGCCAAATGATAGATTTGTTCCAAGCTTGTGTCTTTCTTTTCTTTTGGAGCTTTCTTAGGCATATTCTCCTTATTGTGCTTCTCAGATTTCTGATTCTTGATCAATGGATTAGGGTTCTCACGATCGGATGATCCGATCGTCGGGCGTCGTTTTCGGATCGAGAGAGAGGAGGGAGGAGGGAGGAGGCCGAAATTTCTAGTATGTGGATTAGGGTTTCGGTCCTCCTTTAATCAGATATAAACATCTAACTAATTTTTCGTTTAATCCCTCGTATTAAACTAATCCTTTAATCAACCTTTTAATTTCGCGAATAACGTTTTAATTCTTAAAATATTTTGTCGCTTGCCGAGACTTAACGAATATCAGTTAAATAACTGATTCGTCAATTGTCGTCTAAAACGTAAATAACATTTAACGTCTTTGTCGCTAAATTAATCATGACGATTAATTAGGAATAATTAATTAATTAATTTATTAAACCAGTTAATAAACAAATAATTAAGTCTTCTATGAATTTGCCGGTTATTCAGGTAAGCGGACTTTAAACCCGTTGCCTTCGGTGTAACTCTTACGGGTCTTGACCGGGTTGGGTTCTTGATTTAGTCAGGTCTGGACACCTAAATCCAATAGTCTCCCACTTGGACTAAGCGCGACTACAAATCAAGAAATAGTCAGAGGTGCTCTAGCTACACGTGGTTGTCCCAACCAGTAATGACACTTCAAGTCAAATAACCAAGGCATATCAACAAACTCGTGATATAGTTTAGACTTATGGTATCTGTAAAGTCATCAGATCCTTTCTGTATGAGACATCAATCGAACTACAGACATGGATTTATTCATTCTCTTCCGAGTTCGATCATTGTATTTCTCATTTTACTGTTCGAAGTGGTCCAATCAAACACACTGTAAGTTTGGGTAAGGCCTTACACTTAACACTTGTAACTAACGAGAGGGCCCATGATGTCAAGCTGTTTCACTATTCGCGCAAGAGTACAGAATCCTTTATTGACTACATACGGCTCCCACTAAGCCTTAGATCCATTCCCAAAAGTAACAGTTATGGCTGGCATTTACGCGACAACATTAAGCTACAATCAAAGAATGTTCTTTAGCAGATGGGAAGTCGCTCATGTATCTCAGGTCGAAGGATACTGTTGAATGTACTATTTATCAAAATCGTCTTATGATTAAATCCATGAAAACAATTTGATGCGAGTCACATCCCGACGTCATTCTGGGATGAGGCCTTGTGAGTCTGGATTGTCAACAGTTGGAGTCCAGAGTCAGAATAGTCTTGCTTCAGGCGTTGCTCCCACAATGTCTGATCGATTACGGACTTTTAGAATATTAATGGAATATTCATGGATAGTAAAACGTATAAAATTCGAACACGTTTCACAGAATTCAGAATTTCGTCTAACATCTTAGAGGAGGTCGAATGATTTGGTGCAAACGTTAGTGTTCGACATCCAACACTAAATTCGAACATTGATATGGTGCAGAATTCATGTACTATACAATAGCATCATTTCACTGATCTAGCTTGATTATTGAACTTATGAATTCGCTACCATGTCCTCGAGTTTCATTTCATGATTGCCAATGTTAGTTTTTTATTAAGTTTCAGTGTTTATCTTGATACGTGAGACTTCTTAAGTGAATCGAACTTATGATAATGTAGTGCCCCTGGTAAGTTAACCAACTATTTACAGAGTCGAATTAACCCTTCGAATGTTTTATCGCATTCCTAGTTCAGATTCAATTAAGGTGGCTATTAATGTTTAACTAGTATAATCAGTACTTTGTTAATGAACATATATTCCCTTTCATCAGTGTTCGATAGTGAAGATGTGTTTTTCCATCTAATGTCGTTGTGTAATCCTTTACTATGACATTCCATGCAATATCTGTGTGTTGGACTTCCTTCGTATCATATTTAGTATGATTCGAATCGTTTCAAGAGATTGATCGTATCTGTTGTTGCTCAGCCACAATATGATCAATACTTAATTTTAATCTTGAAACTTTAGATTGATTGAGGTTTCATTTAAAATTTAATCCAGTAAATTTAAATAATCTTCAGATCGGCATTTGATCGTTATCCCGGTAAGGATCAGTGGCGATGCTCCCACTTGCTTTAGGCAGACTGACATTCCCATTATCATCCTTCTTTCAAAAGGTTTGGATATTAACTTGCACGAAGGAATCGTGGCAATTAATATTCGTTTTTAAGAACGAAATTGTTCACTTTCGTAGCTTCAGTACGGAATTCGAACGCTTAATATCCAGATATTATGACTCACTCATAAATTTTAAAGACGATTGTCAAAGTCATTTCAGAGGTTGATAGCATGGAGATGTTTTCGTCTAGATTGTTTGAAAGTATCTCGTGATGATCGAGATGATGATTTATTCCATCAGACTCCCGGGTCCGACGTTAGAGGATGTAACCTTATTCAAGTAAGGTTAACATACAAACTCTAACCGGAATGTCAACATGTTTCGCTAAGCAACAATCCATTGTTGGTGAAACATTTTCCATCTGGCTCGTCTCGTTTAGGTGTAAGAGTTGCTTTACATAGTCCAGTGATTTATCAGAATCACGTTTCCTTAGATACTTAAAGATCTAACTATGGACATGTAATTACTAAATCCTCATCTTCACAAGATTCCAGTCTTGGGATTGGAAGTTAGTTATGCAACTGATGTGTGAAGGGGCGTTTTGGTTACAAGATGCCAAGGGCTATTTTTGTGATAAGTCATTAGTCTTGTGTTTGTCGGTTTCAAAGTGAAACTGTAAATCCTTGTACTAAACACTTAGGTAGCGTTTGGTTCACGGAATGTAATGTAATTGGAATTGTAAAGTTTTCCTTTTAAAATTTGCTTAAGTTGGGTAAGGAAGAGGTTTGAAATACAATGCATTCCTTTAATCAATGGAATTTGAGGTCATGTAACTTACCTTCGTTAAAGTGAAGGATTTCTAAATTCCATTGATTAAAGGAATTCATTGTATTTCAAACTCCTTTTTACCCAACGTAAGCACAACTTTAAAAGGAAAACTTTACAATTCCAATTACATTACATTCCGTGAACCAAACGCCACCTTAGTGCATGTCGGATTCAAACACACATGAGTACAACGAGTGTAGTCTAAGACTTCCAAGATATGTGTAGGTAAGCACATGTATATCTCATGGTAATGTGCACCAGAAATGGTGTAACCATTCTACAATGTCATAATCAGCAAGTGATTACTTTTGTAATGATTAAGCTGGTGAATCGAACTTATATGAACAAATGTCTACATGAGGCAGAGGATTTATTTGTTCACATGGTTGAAGATTAAAACAGCGATCTCCAATCAGTTTGACTTGATTTAATAATCTTGACGTCGGTGGTTCAAAATCATAAGACTTGGGAGCTCCCGTTATGTCGTGCGTTATCTAGTAATAAGTACGATAGACACTCAAGGCTTTATTGCTTTGATGGGATATGAAAACCAAAAGTTTTTCATGTCGCATTTTAAGCTAGCCTTGATAAAATCAAGTGCACTAGGTATAAATTGTATGTTGTTTTGGGACTTTGAACTTAATCTAACAAGAGGTTGAATCATATTCAAAATAGATTAAAACCGATCATGCATATTTCGAAAAATTAAGCATAGTCAAAAGGCATGTCTCAATCAAAGTCCACAGAAAGCAATTGTTCATCCTGGAAAACAGCCAGGGGAACCAAAAACAAACAAGTTGTTTTAAAACCACCAAGAACTTTTTTAATCTGAAAATGTTAAACATGAGCTTTGTTTAGAGTGCGAATCTTGCATGGTAGCTCGATGTCATTTCGGTCGGCTTTCTTCAGCTTCATGCACCAAAAAATGTAAAGTATGTCAAACATATATTTTGCAGGAATAAGTGAAGCATCATACAACATAAACTTATGTGTATACCTGCGGAATTACCCTGCTGGGCTTTCCCATTCTTCACCTTGGCAAGATACTCTGGGCAGTTTCTTTTTCAGTGCCCCATTTTGTTGCATTCAGCGGGAATGACGTAATTCAGCTTCGCTAGGCGGGGATGACGTAATTCAGCTTCGCTAGGCGGTCGATGTAACCCTTAATCTTCAGGACATGGGCGCTGACGGGAGCGCCTTCAACCATGCGACAGTTAATAAGTGTCACAACGGTGTCGTAGCGCACCTGTCGGGCCTGGGTTTCAAACATGCCTGTCAGATCACCAATCATCTAAAAATCCGTCCTATCAACCATGTTCTTCTGAATATCAGAAGTCATAGTGGCTAGCATAAGAGATGAGACATTTTTGGCATTTTGTCGCAATGTGTTATGGGCATTACGCGCAGGAGCAGTGTCAGCTTCAGGTTGCTTCTAACACGTTTTCCATGTTAGCCATTTTCAGGACGATTCTCATATTCCTTTCCTAATCAAGGAAGTTGGCGCCATCAAGCTTCTCTTTCTCAAGAAGAGACTTGAGATGGAAAATCTCTTAGTTTGCGCGGTTTGCGTTATCCATCTGAAACAACAGGAAAATTTAGTGTTTCGATGTTTGATTTGTATTCAAGGATGGCAAGCTAATCTTGAATAGGATATGGGAATTCAGTTAGTTAGACAATTTCTCCAGACATCGTAAAGTGCTTTAAAATTTCTAAGTAACCAAATGGATAAAGATTGTCACTTATGAGTAAGTGTCACAACTCCCGTTATGCGATTTTCGCAAACGGATCAACGGAATATGTTTAGCCCCATCTATGCCCATTTTGCCTACAGGTCGACCAGAGGTACGGTGTTGAAATACTCCAATACCAAAGGTGCGTGGAAAGAAAATGGTAGTTGTCCTAAGTGGTCAGAGTGTGCGTACGGTGTTGAAATACTCCAATACGCTCACCTTGGAAGATACCCTAAACACCACGTGCAGGTTGAAATACTTCAGCACGGATGCATCGATCAATATTGTCACACCCCACCCGAACCGCATGTCAGGTACGGGGGAGGTGTTGTGGAAAACATGCTGTCCATATCAGATACACGCGGAAGCAACCGAAATATGATAATATTAAACAACGATTTGTTATTTACAGACAGCCTACTAAATTTTACAATCTTAAAAGTAAACATGATAATACTAAGTCTTGACTTATCATCTTAACATAATACTAATAACTGGCCCGAAAGTTCTTGATGTCTTTACTTGTCACGATTTCTTATTACTCGTGGAGTCACTTGTCTGTTGGATTCCTACTGATTACTTGAAAAATTTGTAATCCACTGGTATCAACAACTATGAAGTTGTTGGTAAGCCGTACCTGCTAACTTTCTGTCACATTGCATTTATTGCTACATAAAACTGTCACGCATGGTAATGACTAGTAATCAACCAGTAATCATATATATAGGTCACGGGGTACAACACATGCACCAAAAGATTTCTAGCATACTATCTGTAGTATTTTTCACATACCAGCCATCTTTCACTATGTAGATAATAATGCAATCAATTTTGTAGCATAGATCTTAACTATGCATTCTTTCTTTGAAGCTCAAAAAGCTTTTAAAACAATTAAGGAAAGGTAAACGGAACTCACTTGATTTGACTGGAAACTTTAACTGGGATGATCTACTTTGGTGGTCGTACTACTTCTGATATAGTCAACCTAAGCCAATACAATAACAAGACTATTGGTCATAATAATATCTTGTTTTATCTTGTAATTTCGGTTTTTATATTTTGTAGACTCAATGCTTGTTATGGTATTTTCCTGTTTGTATATGTATATCAATTGTCATCTTGGTTCTCAAAATATCCCAACCTCAGATTTCATTGAACTTAAATATTCTGAATTTAAACTGTTGCATAATGCAATACTAATGTTGCGTAATGTAATACTGAATATTCTGACATTCGCGGCCCGCGAATGGTGTTTAATCATATCCTGGAAAAATGGTGTGTTATGGCCCGCTTCAAGTTTTATTAAACTCGAATTCTTTCTGTTTTTAGTATTGTTGCATAATGCAACATTAAACACCTATCATCATCTTAGCTTTAGAATTTTAAGTAAATGTTGTTTAATTTTTATAAAACTGTTGTATACTGCAATACTAAGTATTTATAACTATTTTCTTTTTGGAACTTCAAGTAAATGACATTTAATTTACATTTTATAAAGGTGTTGCATACTGTTGCATAATGACTAAATATCTAACGGGTCAGACCTTAATCTGTTCGAAATCAAACCTGGGTTTTCCCATTTACAGCAAGTTTTATAACCATTACTCTAATTCTTCAAATTTACTAACCTATGAATTCATGAAAAAATAATATTAAAGTCTTACTTAATTTCAATCCTTTCAATCCAATCATCAATGACCCATAACATGCATTTGACCCTAATGTTTAGTTCAATCTAGTAAGATTTTCGGGCTTTGCAATCAGACCAGATATACCTCAGATCTAAGTTTCTTATTCTACAAAACAGTCATGCATAAAAAGTTTGTACCTTGTGCAGAAAAACTGGTACAATCTGTCTTCCTTCTTCCCTGCAACCTGATGAACAGCAGCAGCCCAGCCCCTCCTTTTTCTCAAGAATCCCAGCCCTGCAACTCTCTTTTATCACGAAATCAAGGGACTAACAGCCCCTCTTCTTTCTCACAGCTTTATACCTTTATCAATTGAACATTCCCTTAAGAAATCAAGGTACAATTCCATCTATTTTCTTATACAATCATAGGTAAATCAAACACACTTACTTTGAATGAAGATTACTAGGGATTGAGTTCAATCATCTCCCGATGCTTCTCGAAATCCCCCTTCCTGTTCGGATTTTCCTTCATCAATGAGTATCTCCATAACCCAAACCATAAACCCTAGATTCTCTTGAATCTTGGAGAAGAAGCTTACCAGTGATTTGATGATTTGGTTCTTGCTAATCTCGAACTTCAGCCATGTACTCTCTCTCTCTTAGATCGTAATTTTGGAAGGGATTGAGAGGGGTTGAGCTCTGCGATTTCTGTATAGAAGGGAGAGTAGAGGATGCTGCCAAATTACCTTGTTATTGTCGCTGATAGTAGACAAAAGGGCGTAAAAATCGCAGATGGGCTCAAGGGGAAGTTGGGCTGCGATTTTTCTTTAAGTCGTTGGGCCTTTTATGGACTCTTATGGCTAATCCAACTTTTATTGAATTTATAATAGGATTCCAGCTCACAAGATCATTATTTGTTGCGGTTTTCGAATCCCGGTTCGCGACTTTTATTTATTTTCCGCCCACTAATTGTTTTATTTATGCGAGCCACGAATTGGAGTGTTACAACTCCCTCCCCCTTAAGGGAATTCCGTCCCGGAATTCTTTATTATTGGGATTTAAATAACTGGGGGTATTTTTGTTGCATATCTGCTTCCGATTCACAGGTGATTTCAGGCCCATGGCGTGAATTCCATCGGACCTTGATCATAGGGATCCGTTTTCTTCTCAGCCTCCTTTCTAGTCTTTCCAATATCTCAACAGGTTGCTCTATGTATCTCAACTTCTCATCTACTTTTATATCTTGGATAGGTATAGCAATGTTTTTATTAATCAAACACTTTTTAAGATTTGACACGTGGAATACATCGTGAATCCCACTAAGTTCTTTGGGTAGCTCAAGTTGATAGGCCACAGTCCCTATTATGGATATTACTTTAAATGGTCCTATATATCGTGGACTTAACTTTCCACATTTTCCAAAACTCATGATTCCTTTCCAAGGGGATATCTTTAGCATTACTAAATCTCCTTTCGCAAATTCCAAAGGCCTTCGTCTTTTATCAGCATAACTTTTCTGTCTATCCTGGGCAGCCTTGAGTTTGTCACGAATTTGCCTGATCCTCTCTGTGGTTTCCAAAACTAATTCAGGACCTGTCCATTGTCCTTCGCCAATTTCTGACCAACACAGTGGTGATGGCACTTACTTCCGTATAAAGCTTCGAAAGGAGCTGCCTTGATGCTAGTATGATAACTGTTATTGTAAGCGAAATCGATTAATGGTAAATGACTATCCCAATTACCACCAAACTCAATGACACATGCCCTTAGCATGTCCTCCAATGTCTGGATGGTTCGTTCGCTTTGCCCGTCCGTTTGGGGATGATATGCAGTGCTAAAGTGTAACTTAGTTCCTAAAGCTGCTTGGAATGCCTTCCAGAATCGAGAAGTATAACGACTATCGCGATCCGAGACAATAGATAATGGAACTCCATGTCTTAAAATGATTTCTTTCACATACAACTTTGCCAACTGTTCCAACGGAGAGGATTCTTTTATTGGTAGGAAGTGTGCTAATTTGGTTAATCTGTCCACAATTACCCAAATCGTGTCATTTTCGCTACTTGTTCTTGGCAATTTGATTACAAGATCCATGGTGACCAAATCCCATTTCCATTCCGGAATTTTTAATTGTTGTAGATATCCTGCCGGCTTTTGGTGTTCAGCTTTCACCTGCAAACACACAGGACGTTGTCCTATGTACTTAGCAATGTCCTTTATCATCCCCGGCCACCAGTAATGGGTGTTCAGATTTTGATACATTTTATCTCCACCAGGATGCATTGTATACTTGGATTTATGTGCTTCTTGTAGTATTACCTCCCGGATTTCTCCTTCCTTGGGCACCCAAATCCTGTTTCCCAGTCGTAGAATTCCATCTAGTCCAAGGTCAAGTTGTCGTACCTTAGTCATCATCTCCTCTTCTTCTGTGTTCGATATTTCCAGTTGCTTTTTCTGAGCTTCCTTAAATTCGTCTATCATTCTTACTCCAACATTTATTCTCATGGCCCTAACTCGTAGTGGCTTAGGCCTATCCTTGCGACTTAGCGCATCTGCTACAACATTGGCTTTTCCTGGGTGATACTTGATCTCACAATCGTAATCACTTAACACCTCCATCCATCGCCTTTGCCTCATATTTAATTCTTTCTGGTTGAACAAGTGTTGAAGACTTTTATGATCAGAGTAAACCACAAACCTAGTTCCATATAGATAGTGTCTCCAAATTTTCAAGGCAAACACTATTGCTCCCAACTCAAGATCATGAGTGGTATAGTTTTTTTCGTGTGGCTTCAATTGCCTTGATGCATAAGCAATTACCTTATCTCGTTGCATAAGCACGCACCCAAGTCCATTGGTAGATGCATCACAATAGACCATGAAATCTTTTGTCCCGTCTGGTAAAGACAATATGGGTGCGGAGTACAACTTCTGCTTTAGCAGTTCAAATGCATCAGTGTGTTTCTGCTTCCAGTCAAACTTAGCATTCTTTTGCGGTCAATGCTGTTAAAGGTGTGGCAATTTTTGAGAAGTCTTAAATAAATCTCCGATAATATCCAGCTAATCCAAGCAAACGTCGGATCTCTGTTGGTGATTTTGGTTGCTCCCATCTCATAATAGATTCTATCTTCACTGGATCTACCTGGATTCCCGTATCATTTACCACATGTCCGAGAAATTGGACTTCTCTTAACCAGAAATCACATTTGGAAAACTTGGCATAATGTTTTTCCTTTCTCAATATCTCCAACATTTCTCTCAAGTGCTCTTCATGCTCCTTCTTTGTACGCGAGTAGATTAGAATATCATCAATAAAAACAATGACAAACTTGTCAAGGTAAGGCTTGCACACTCTATTCATTAGATCCATGAACACTGCTGGTGCATTTGTTAATCCAAAGGGCATAACAGTAAATTCATAGTGCTCGTACCTTGTGCGAAAGGCTGTTTTGGGAATATCTTCCTCGCGCACTTTCATTTGATGATATCCAGACTTCAGGTCAATTTTAGAAAAATAACTAGCACCCAGAAGTTGATCGAATAAGTCATCGATTCTTGGCAGTGGATACTTGTTCTTGATTGTTAGCTTGTTTAGGTCTTAATAGTCAATGCACATTCTCATCGATCCATCCTTCTTCTTAACAAAAAAGCACAGGTGCTCCCCAGGGTGACGAACTGGGTCTTATAAATCCCTTATCCAAGAGTTCTTGAAGCAAACTCTTCGGTTCTTGCATTTCTGATGGTGCAAGTCTATATGGTGCTTTAGCAACTGGGGCTGCTCCTGGTACTAGATCTATTCGGAATTCCACTTGCCGATCTAGTGGTAAGCCAGGTAAGTCATCTTGGAAACACGTCAGCATATTCGGAGACCACCGGTACATCTTCTATTTTCTTCTCCTTTGGTGACTCTACAACATTCACCAGAAAGGCCTGGTTTTGTTAATTTCTCCCCAACAATGGTGTGAGTTTTACCATGTGCAGAATCCGCCGTTATTGTCTTGGCATCACAGTGGATTTTTTCACGCTATTGGGTTAACCAATCCATACCCAACATAATATCGAACCCACTTAAGGTCATAGGTAATAATTCTAATTCAAACTTAGAAGTGTCAATGTCTAACTGGCAATTCTTAACCATCTCAGATACACTTATTTTTTGTCCATTGGCAGAATCTACTACGTAAGGAACATCTAGTTTGTGTTTAGTACAATTCAGTTTAGGTATGCAGGTAACAGATATAAAACTCCTATTTGCACTAGAATCGAATAGTATATTGAGAAATTGATTGTTAACAAGGAACATACCTGTTACGACATTGTTGTCCTTTCGAGCTTCATCGGCATTCAGCACGAACACCCGAGCATTTCCTTGAGGCGCTCCACCATCCTTTCCCTTGTCTGTGCCCTTGGCTTTTTCTGTTTCCTTCAGTTTTGGGCACTCAGGTCGTCTGTGTACTTTTTCTTTGCAGTAATAACAAATAACTGGGCCCCGCCACTGCTCTGCACTATGTCCCTTTCGGTGACATTTTTGACATTCCATATCTCTCCTGCATTGGTCTGTATAATGCCCCTTTTTGTGACACTTCTGACATTCGACTTCACTTTTATAGTTTGATGTTTTATGTCCCATTCTTCCACACTTCTGAAATGACTCTTCCCTTGCCTTCTTTGAATATTTGTCACTGTTACCTTTCCAACCTCCTTCCCTTTTCTTATTATCGAATTTCCCTTTATTTCCTTCCAATTCAGCTTTTTGCTCCACCTGCCTATCTTCTGTTTCTGCCATATGTGGTACCAAAGTTAACAGCTCATTATAACGGTTGATATAGGTTTTGTAATCATTTATATCCATCATCAAGTTGGTAAATTCATTCTCTAGTTTTTCCGACTTACTTTCTGATATAAACTTTCTCATCACAATCTTTCTGAACCAACTCCACCTTTTCTGATAAACCCGATCCTTTCCTTTTGCATTTCTAATCGTCTTCCACCAGATTAGTGCACTGCCTTTAAATGACTGAGATGCGAATCTTATTTTGTCTTCTTTTGTGCACAGTTACTGATTTCCAGCACTTCTTCCATCTCTTCCAGGCAATTTAGAGTGTCAGTTGCACTCTTTTCCCCCTTGAAGATACTAGGCTTGCAAGCCATGAAAGCCTTGTAGGTGCAACCTCTTTTCTTTGCTATGATCCTGTCTTCTCTGTCACTTTCCTCCTCGTTAGATGAGTAATCTTCATAACGTCGGCGATTTCTTTTGTGACTAGGTACAGATTCGCTCCGAGTGCTAACGGGTGATCTCGATCGCTTGTCATCTCGTCTTCTTCCGGTTCGACTGTGCTGACTTTCTTATGATTTAGCAGGCATGCTCTTATCTTGCTTCATTTTAGACAAGCGCTCAGATAATGCAACTGCTACTTCAATAGCAACTATATCCCTTATTCTTCTTTCAGTGTCATTATTTTGGGATTCTTGCCGAATTGATGGATTATCATTCTTGTTGGAGGGATGAGCCTGATCATCTTCTTGATTAGTAGCCATACTTGATCTGAAATGAATGTTTGCCAGAGCAATGGTTTATGATTAGGAATGTGGTATTCTTGGAAGTTTGTGATATTGGGTGTATTCTTGGGAGTTTATGATTTTTGCTTTTTAATGTATATTGGTTTTAGTGTTTGCCACTAAATTTTAAGAATTTTACTTTGATCTGCCACCATAATTAGATGACTGTTTGAACCTTTCTTTTAGACATAACCCAAACTTGCTTATCATTTCAGTGTTTGTAATTTTCTTTATTGGTGTATACATATATATATATATATATATATATATAAACATCGTTTTTGGCTTATTCATTAATCTCTTAGAGTTACAGCTTATAATTGGAAGACTTAAGGTTCTTAAATTCATCTGTTGGGTTTCACCGAGTCTTAGTGTACCTGTGGATAGGAATTGCAGTTAGCTAGGCTGAAAATACTATCGACCTTACACTAACTCTCCATAACTACCCAACAGACAAATTTCTTCACCCTAGTCCTTGTCCTTTAATGAATGCATTATTCTTATGATCGAGTTGAGGTTCAAGCTTAGGGCATTAAGGACTCCTAATCTGCTAGAACCTGTGGCTCTGATACCAACCTGTCACACCCCACCCGAACCGCCTGTCAGGTACGGGGGAGGTGTTGTGGAAAACATGTTGTCCATATCAGATACACGCGGAAGCAACAAAAATATGATAATATTAAACAACGATTTGTTATTTACAGACAGCCTACTAAATTTTACAATCTTAAAACTAAACATGATAATACTAAGTCTTGACTTAGCATCTTAACATAATACTAATAATTGGCCCGAAAGTTCTTGATGTCTTTACTGGTCACGATTTCTTATTACTCGTGGAGTCACTTGTCTGTTGGATTCCTACTGATTACCTGCAAAATTTGTAATCCACTGGTATCAACAACTATGAAGTTGTTGGTGAGCCGTACCTGCTAACTTTCTGTCACATTGCATTTATTGCTACATAAAACTGTCACGCATGGTAATAACTAGTAATCAACCAGTAATCATATATATAAGTCACGGGGTACAACACATGCACCAAAAGATTTCTAGCATACTATTTGTAGTATTTTTCACATACCAGCCATCTTTCACTATGTAGATAATAATGCAATCAATTTTGTAGCATAGATCTTAACTATGCATTCTTTCTTTGAAGCTCAAAAAGCTTTTGAAACAGTTAAGGCAAGGTAAACGGAACTCACTTGATTTGACTAGCAACTTTAACTTGGATGATCTACTTTGGTGGTCGTACTACTTCTGATATAGTCAACCTAAGCCAATACAATAACAAGACTATTTGTCATAATAATATCTTGTTTTATCTTGTAATTTCGGTTTTTATATTTTGTAGACTCAATGCTTGTTATGGTATTTTCCTATTTGTATATGTATATCAATTGTCATCTTGGCTCTCAAAATGTCTCAACCTTAGATTTCATTGAACTTAAATATTCTGAATTTAAACTGTTGCATAATGCAATACTAATATTGCATAATGCGGCCCGCGAATGGTGTTTAATCATATCCTAGAAAAATGGTGTGTTATGACCCGCTTCAAGTTTTATTAAACTCGAATTCTTTATGTTTTTAGTATTGTTGCATAATGCAGCATTAAACACCTATCATCATCTTAGCTTTAGAATTTTAAGTAAATGTTGTTTAATTTTTATAAAACTGTTGTATACTGCAATACTAAGTATTTAATTTACATTTTATAAAGGGGTTGCATACTGTTGCATAATGCAACACTAAATATCTAGCGGGTCAGACCTTAATCTGTTCGAAATCAAACCTGGGTTTTCCCATTTACATCAAGTTTTATAACCATTACTCTAGTTCTTCAAATTTACTAACCTATGAATTCATGAAAAACTAATATTAAAGTCTTACTTAATTTCAATCCTTTCAATCCAATCATCAATGACCCATAACATGCATTTGACCCTAATGTTTAGTTCAATCTAGTAAGATTTTTGGGCTTTGCAATCAGACCTGATATACCTCAGATTTAAGTTTCTTATTCTACAAAACAGTCATGCATAACAAGTTTGTACCTTGTGCAGAAAAACTGGTACAATCTGTCTTCCTTCTTCCCTGTGCAACCTGATGAACAGCAGCAACCCAGCCCCTCCTTTTTCTCGAAAATCCCAGCCCTGCAACTCTCTTTTATCACGAAATCAAGGGACTAACAACCCCTCTTCTTTCTCACAGCTTTATCCCTTTATCAATTGAACATTCCTTTAAGAAATCAAGGTTCAATTCCATCTATTTTCTTATACAATCATAGGTAAATCAAACACACTTACTTTGAATGAAGATTACTAGGGATTGTGTTCAATTATCTCCCGATGCTTCTCGAAATCCCCCTTCCTGTTCGGATTTTCCTTCATCAATGAGTTGCTCCATAACCCAAACCATAAACCCTAGATTATCTTGAATCTTGGAGAAGAAGCTTACCAGTGATTTGATGATTTAGTTCTTGCTAATCTCGAATTTCAGCCCTCTACTCTCTCTCTCTTTGATCGAAATTTTGGAAGGGATTGAGAGGGGGTTGAGCTCTGCGATTTCTGTATAGAAAGGAGAGAAGAAGATGCTGCCAAATTACCTTGTTATTGTCGCTAATAGTAGACAAAAGGGGTTAAAACTCACAGATGGGCTCAAGGGGAAGTTGGGCTGCGATTTTTCTTCAAGTCATTGGGCCTTTCATGGACTCTTATGGCTAATCCTACTTTTATTGAATTTATAATAGGATTCCAGCCCACTAGATCATTATTTGTTGCGGTTTTTGAATCCCGGTTCGCGATTTTTATTTATTTTCCGCCCACTAATTGTTTTATTTATGCGAGCCACGAATTGGAGTGTTACAAATATGTTCCAAGTTAGACTTGACTTAGGATGGCATAGACTACCGGTTTTAGGCTTACCAAATAGGATTATTAAGTCATATTTTAATAATTAATGTGATGACGAATATCACGGATCCTATCTCACTCGGGACGATCATTTAAATATCCTTAGTATTAATGATCTAGGTGTCACGAGACGATAACCAATTATTAAGCAAGTTCGATTCATTTATCGAAAAATCCAAAACTAATGTCGAATTAAATTGGTCATTAAATTTTATAAAGTCGTAATAAAAATTAGGACTTTTGTTTAATTGATCGAAAAATTAGTTTTATAATGGTAAAACTAAGTTTCAATTTTAGTCGGTGCGTTAATCACCACTAAGACAAGCAACCAAAAGCAAGCAAACACACATGCACATATTCGGCCATACAGGGGTTGCGATATTTTCAGAGTCTATGACAATATCGAGGAAGGTCGAGGGACGTAAAAGTAAATCAACCATGAGATAGAAAAACTCCGTGATCGATTTAATTGCTCCCACATGCTTCAACAAGCTCCTTCGCGTCATGAGGAACGTCGGTCTCGTTTCGGGCTATATCCATTTTTGAAAATCCCTAGAGGAGATGATCTCAAAATGGGTCGTCGTGTCTATTTTAAAATTATATACAACTTTGAACCCAGTCAAAAGTGGGCCAATCCAAAACAAAACAAAATGGGCCAAATGGTCCAAACCATAACGACATTCATGTACGAAAGATAATTCAATCAATATTATTGAATCGGATTATGTTTAGTGGATTCAAATCGACTAAACATATCTAAACAGCGATTCATTCAATTTCGTGACTTTCGGGTTCAGAACCCCAGTTCGCGAAAATACACCGGTTTAAAATTGACCTGTTAGGGTTTGCGTGTGGTGATCAAGGCTCTGATACCACTGTTGGGTTACGACAGTGGTATTCAGGTCCCCTGGTAACGACAAATTTTTTTTTAATTGAATAATTATTTATGACAAATAATTATTAAATCATTTTCCGACTAATTAGTAAATTAAATTCAAGATAATTAAATTAACAAGTAATTTCATACGTAGCGGAAAAACGATTTAATTTACAATACGCGAAAACCTGTATAATAACGTAGACCATAATCAACAGGATTCGACAATCACCAAAACGCGAAAACACCAAACGTGTTAAAACACGAACGCGATACAACAATAAATAATAAATAAATCTAAACTAACGACGAGTTTAGAAATACATGAGTGGTGATTCAAACAGACGCTTGAGACACCGAAAGTCAATGGGTGACGCTAGGGTTTCGCAGGGTTTGACTCGACGAGCGAATCGGACAATCCTCGCAAGTTGAGATTCACGACGCGGTGACTCAGGAACCGAGAGAATCTTAGACGTCGGATCAGGCGCGAATTAGAGTTTTGCGGACGAAGAACGAACGCACCGTGCGACGGTGGTTCACGGCTGCGGACGTCGGCGGGTAAACCGACGACGGCATGAGAGAGGGCGGCAGCGTTCGTGCGACAGCGGAGGGCGGCAGTGGCTCGGCTTGCGCAGCTGCGGCAGCTCAGCTTGAACAGTGGCGGCGGACGACGAGGGGGCAGCGGTGGCGACTCGGAGAGGCGTCACGACGGCGGTTCGCGGCTTCCTTGCTTTGGTTCATCACAGAGGAGGAACCACCACAAGACGGTGATCAACGGATTAGGGTTCTCGTGATCGGATGATCGGATCGCCGGTGAACAAGAAGGGGCGACGGCGGTGGAGTGGTGTCGGCGTCGGATCGAGAGAGAGGAGGGAGGAGGCCGAAATTTCTAGTCTGTGGATTAGGGTTTCGCTCCTCCTTTAATCAGATATAAATATCTGATTAATTTTCCGTTTAGTCCCTCGTATTAAACTAATCCTTTAATCAACCTTTTAATTTCGCGACTAACGTTTTAACTCTTAAAATATTTTTTCGCTTGCCGAGACTTAACGAATAGCAGTTAAATAACTGATTCGTCAATTGTCGTCTAAAACTTAAATAACATTTAACGTCTTTGTCGCTAAATTAATCATGACGATTAAGTAGGAATAATTAATTAATTTATTTATTAAACCAGTTAATAAACAAATAATTAAGTCTTCTGTGAATTTGCCGGTTATTCAGGTAAGCGGACTTAAAACCCGTTGCCTTCGGTGTAACTCTTACGGGTCTTGACCGCGTCGGGTTCTTGATTTAGTCGGGTCTGGACACCTAAATCAACCACTTTTACCTGTTAAAGGCCCGATGAGGTTTAAAAAAGGGATTAGGAAGCCATAATGTAATACACAAGAAAAAGGCCAAAAACCCTAACTCTTTCTCTCCTCTCCCTCGCCATCGCTACCCCCCTCTCTCCCTCTTTCGGTTCGCCATCGACCACCACCAGAGCCACCTCCCGTCGCCGCCACTATGAACCCGAAAGTCCCTCGAGTAGCCGCTGCCTGTGCTCATCTTGAAGCCACTGTCGTTGCAACCCGAGCCCGAGTCGCCGAAGAGAGATCCGTCGTCGCGTCTGCGGCTGTTGTGGCCGGGTCCGCCGAGGCCCACCACCGCGAGGTGGTCCTCGCGTTGCCTGCGCCACCCAGGCCACTATTCTGAGCCACCACCACCGTGACGGCTGATCCGAAGGGGTGGTCGGTGCGGCTTTATCCGGTCGTCGCCACCGTGCTGCCTCCGCCACTGTCACACGCCACTGTTGACACCGTTCTTGGGACTGTCGTGAGAATATTGGATCCAGGTGTCGCAATACTCGACACCAATTCGTCACCGCCACCGCCTACGATCCGTGCGTTGAATGTGATCCCGGTGCCCGTCTCGTCATCTTCTCTCGTTGTAGAAGATCTGACTCAACGTTTTGAGTCCGGCATCACCGTTCAACCTAGCGCCAATTCGTCAAATCTCGGTGTCTCGAACGAGCATTTGGATCCCGCCAATGTATATCTAACTCGCTTTAGATATTTAATTTCATTATTTATTTTTCTGTGTTTACGTGTACACAGTGATCGATTCCTATCTACGGTTGATGTCTTCGGAATGTACCTAAAAATTATCTATTAAAACCTAGACCTAACCTAGACCTAGACACACCTAAATTTTACCGAAACTACCTAAGCTAGACTGAACCCTAAAGGAAGTGTACCTGTTGGATTATAGTAAAGCTAAGAAAGACCGGGATATCGAACCTAGGACACTCTAATGAACAAGATTCAACCTAGGACCCAAGAAAGGAAATTTGAGAAATTGGTTTTAAGATGTTGATTAACTAATTTAACTAACAACTAACAATCGGCAGAAGACAACTCTTAAGAATATAATGAAATACGAGAAAGTCACCACCTAGACCTGGAATCCCAATTAATACCTATAACCTTACCTGACTATGATAATTCTGGTGGACACTAGTTCACCTTTTAAGTTCTTCCTTGAAAATGCTTCTAACGCTCGAACAAGAGTTCACCTTTTGAGTTCATCCTACCTCAACTAAACCTAACCACCCTCGAAATAATCTTAAGCACCCTAGGCTAGCAGGAGCTACCACTAATCCTCATAATTGACATGAAATAGCAATTTGACTAATTTCCTAGGGCTTTTCCTTTTGAGACAAAGTTGACCTAAGTTATTAACCAAACCGACTACCCAATAATTCTTTACCTTTTGAGTTTCAGAAAAAACAGCATATATGAACTTAGAAATCAATTTAACAATCTATATTATGATCAACTAAATTAGCTAATAAAACAAACAAGCAAACACACAGTCACACTAGTTAGTTACCCAACCCAAACCAGAAGACATCCGCAGATTAAGTAATAGAGATTATCAATCGAAACCCTAATTCATATACACATATGCATCCAATCATGAGAAACAATGGAATTTAAAGAAACATTATATCAATCAAATTGTCATAAGTCAAACAGGATCATAAATACTAAATGTTCATCATAACGGTCCAGGTGATACTAACTATTTAGCCAACAATTATGTTCATGACAGAAAACTCAACCAAGATCCACAATTTAGTAGTAAACATGGTTGCACAAAATAATTTATTAAGAAAACAAGAGATAAAAGAAACCGAAACCGAATCATTGAAGTTAAACGGTTGACTCCAATGATCTCCATTTGTTTCTTGAACTCTTTCTCGTTTAATATTGCTGCCCTTCTTCTCTCGGCTGGAAAATTATGTGTAAGGGCCCCTTCTTCCGTGTTTCTTTATTTCTTGCGTAGGGTTTTTTTTCTTCTGCTCCGAATTTCCTTCCCCCTAGATAATATATTTTTTTTAACGGCTCGAAAAATTAATCCCCTGAAGTGGTACCAGAACGTTGATTTTATACCAAACGATTTGGGCTTGCCGCTTTTTCCCGAGACTAGGGTATCGCTATTGTATAAGGCGACAAAATCGATTTAATTCCACCTACTCTACCTTTCTTTTCTCTTGCAGAATTCACGTTTAAAGATCTGCATTCACATTTAAACATCATGCATTTTGATCTAATTTACATTTTACCCCCCTTGACTTTAATTAAATTCTACGCCAGTCCTTCATTTTCATAATAAACTTCTTTAGCCCTTGAACTTTGATGAAATATCATACCATCCCCTTGGGCAATTATATCAACCTATCAACAATCATAATAAACCATTTTGAGCACAACTAATCATATTTATCCTAATTAAATACAAGACTTAAATATTTAACTAAACTCACACCAAAATATACAAAGATGACTCAATAACACACGAAGACACAATTAACTATAAATTAGATAAAACAAACGAAAATAACTCAAACTCGACCCAATTTATATACAAAAATACACGGGAAATTCAGATGTGTTTAGCACACATCAACGGTTTTATATTATTCGCGTTTTGTAAGTTTTCCGCTGTGTATCTAATTTTAGATATTTAACCATTTAATTACTCGATAATATTTTAAAATGGGTAACCCCGATATCCACTATAAAACCCAACAGTGGTATTAGAGCCACGATCACCGCAAGTAAATCAGAACCGGTCTTTTCTTAACCGGTAGTTCGCAATTTCGATTTAATTCCAAATTACGAATCAAATTACTTGTTTTAATTTGTATTTAAATTCTATTGTGTGTTACTGCCGGCCCCTTGTTTACATATATATGTATTACGTGACATGTTGTTTTTCTCTGTTTGGCCCAATTGTTGTTTATTTTCTGGTTTTGGTAGGCCTAATTTTTCGGGTTCCAAAGTTGTAACTAGAGCTAGATTTACTATTGTAAATGTCAATTTTGTAAAAACCAAGACTCGAAGCACGAACACTCGCCGAAAGGAGTCTGAAGTCCAGTGGGAGCTGAACCGGATCCGAGAACGCACCTGAATGCCTTCCGTGTGGTTGTTCTCTTTTACATGAATTTTATGTCCCTAATGGTGTTGCTAATATGGCTCTAGCAAAACCATGAGCTAATGCCGTTAACACACAATCATTCATTCGTGACACTTAGATATTTTAATAAGTTATTTAAAATACGAGTCCTGGGTGATGATAGGGTTAATCGTTTGTGTCTGACGATCACTAAATATTAAAATATGTTAATATCCCTATCTGGTAATAATAAATTGATAGTCCATGCCGTCCAAAATCAAGTCATACTTGGAACGTACTTACCGACACATCAGTGTTGGAGTATCGTTCAACACCGCACTTGGTGCTTAGGGTACCTTCCGAGGTGGAGACATTGGAGTGTCGTTCAACACTGTTGATACATGATCTTTGCGTCGTGTGAAGTATCAAGAGAAGACGATGTGAAGTACAAGACAAAGCAAGATTGCTGTTGTCTGAACTGCATCCGAACTTAAGTTCGGATCAGGCCAAACCGAAGTTCGCCTGAGGTTCGGCTCATCGAGTATAAAAAGTTAGTTTTTCTTCTATTTCAGTAACGATTTAAGAAAGACCGGATCTTAACTTTATGTTTTTGATAGTGTTTCTTTAGAAAGCTATTGAGAGAGTTTGTAATTGAGTCTTAGTGATTTCAATAAACAAATTATTATTTACGTCTCGTTTTCACTCTACGATCAAGCAAACCTTTAGTAAGATTCCTATACCTATTTTTCAAGTGGTATCAGAGCAAATACAAGTTACTCTATTGCGTTTGCTTTAATCGTTTACATTTTCTTGACAAAATCAAGTGTTTTTCATTCAAAAACGACTCAATCTTTGAACTTTTCGAGTGCAATTCATTTCTGAAACATTTATGTTGTCAAAATCACGTTGACTACTGAAAATCACATTCAAATCTGCTCAAAATCAAAATTTTTGATCAAAAACATGTTTAGTTCGGTCGAGTTCGTGAGTTTGTGAGATAACCGTCATCCGAACCTGAGTTCGCCTGAGTAACAGCTCCGAACTGGAGTTTGTCTATGTTCGTGTCCTGTTCGGTTAGATATATGGTTCGGATAGATTTCGGATGGAGTTCGTCTGAGTTCGGATAGGGTTCGGATACAGTTCGGCTGAGGTTTGAAAGCTTTCATTTCGTACTCAGTTTGGAAGAAGTTCGGATAACTTTTGAGTTCGTTTCCAGCTCGGATCAAGTTCGGCTTAAATTAGAATTTTTGGGTTGCTTCACGAAAACTGACGTAACTTGAGAATCGTTCTGAGTTACGGGAGCTGATACCAGCCAAAACGACCATCTCAGAGAGATCTACACTTTTACTCACCTAACGGCTAGTAGCCTCCGGTTTGACCCCCAAAATCCGCTTCTAAGACCTTCGTTTTCGAGTTTGAAGTTTTGATATTCAATTTCACAATTTCCAAAATGTATGAATCTGATGTATTCATTGCGAGTCATCGTCGGAATATACCAAAGTTGATAAATCTTGAAGATTATCATAGTTGGACAACAAATTTTAGAGCATATATTGTTGATTTGGATAAAACATTATGGTTATCGGTTACAAATGAATATAAATATCCCACTTATGGTGGTGATTTTAAAGAGATGCTGGATTTTTCAAGTGAAGAAAGGAAATGGTATGATCAAAATGAAAAGGCTGTTGCACTTCTTCTGTTAGCTTTGCCTATAACTCTTAAAGGTTAAGTCAGAAATTGTCGAAAAGCAAAGAAGATATGGTATATTGTAAAGAGACAATGTGAAGAACATATGTCTAAACTTTCCGAGAAAACAGTTGATCAAGATTTGAAGTTTCAAGGTAAGATTGACGAGTTAGAGAATAAGGAAAAATAAAGTTTGTGATGATTTAGCTGCAGAAATTCAAAAGGATGTGTCTGCATCATGTGCAAATTGTTTAGAATTTGCTAGTATGAAAGAAGAATGGTTGACAGAGAAGAATATGTTGGTTCAAGCATGCAATAAAGCTAAAGCTAATGAAAAGGAAGTTGTTGAAGATTTTGATCCTTTATTTGAGAAGTGTTATCCTCTTCAACAAAAATATGAAAATGTTAATAAAATTGATGTCGAAGCTGCTGATAGAATAATCCAACTTCAGGAGGAACTCACAAAGTTGCGTGATACAATTGGAGAGGTTCAAATGCAAAATAACATTTTGAAACAAGATGTTGTCTATTATAAGAAACAGGTAGAGAAAGTTATTGCCGAAGTTCTGGAAGAGTGTCACTTGAGAGAATGTCATAAAAGTGAATATAACAGATTGTCGGACAAGTACATTGCTTCGCAGAAAGAGTTGATGGCAGCTAATATGAAAATAGCTAAACAAAAGATAGAGATTTTTATTTGCAAAGGAAATTGAAAAATTGTAACAATTCACCGACTTTCCTGAATTATTTGTATAAGTTGGAGAAGAGTCAGGAGAATGGTAAAGATACAACTCTTCATCAAGTTCCTGCTCATGTGGATTTAGAAATGTCTATACTAGCTATACCATCTGGTATTGAACATCATGATTATTCAAAATTTGCTGATACCAGTTTAGGAAAGAAAACAAAGTCCAAGTCAAAGAAGAAAAATAAAGAAAAGGTTGATTACAGCAACGGATTGAAGTTTGATTCCAAATCTACATTTCTTGAAAAAGAAAAGGTGTTTAATGGAAATCCAGGAAACGTGAAAGTGCCAAAGTTTTCTGAGATCGTGATAGATGATTCTTTGATTTCTGGGAAGAATGATCTGAAAGGAATCAAGTATGAATTTACAAAGATTACCAAACAAGGTCATGAGATACCAAATTCTATTCAGGATAAATTCAAGCAGAAAAATGGCGGTTTAGGATTTGAAGAAAAAGATATGCCAATTAAGGATTTCGACAAGAAGGAATTCAAAGCAAAGAAGATAATGAAGCAGAAGGTGTTTCAGATAAGAAGCCACAATGTTGGAAGAAGAAAGTATCTCAACCAGATGAAAAGCTTTCTTCTGAAGAGTCTTCTTGTATATCTGGTGCTACACCACAACGCGGTAACAATTTAGATTCATTTCATTCTACTAAATCAAACAGGTTTTATCATCAAGATAAATTCTTTGGTTATGAAGATGATACTGGTTTTTATGATTCTCCAAAATGTTTTCCAAAATTTTAGAAACCAAATAAATTTAAACCTGTGATTTCAAAAGTTTATGATGAATGTTCGACTGATCAGTTTGGAAAACCAATTTCAATCACTAAAACTAATCGTCGATTGTCTTATGTTTGTCGTAAGAAGGGTCATTATGAAAATAAGTGTCCTACGACAACTAACCATTCATCATCAAATGCCAAACATACAAAGTATGTTGATCTTGATGGCATTATTTTTAGTGAATCAATACCTAACACTAACTTTTACTGGAAAAAGAAGCTTACTTCCGATAAGTTGGGTAGTAGTTCTGATTGTCACTCATCAGTTGACAATGGTTCACTAGAAATCATAAAACTTAAACAGGAATGGAGACCAAGAGTTGTCTCTACGGCCAATACAGATTTTGTTGAAGACAGTGGTCAACCCACAACCGTGGAGGGGGGTCGGGGTTTAAAACACTTATTGTTTTCCAGTGTATGCAGGTTTTTCAAGAAGACCTGTTAGTGATTGTTCAATTGCTGACAGTGAGATTCTTGTGATTGATTTAAGTTAAAATGCTTTGTTCCTATCTTTGAAACACGACTTTTCACAAATATCTTTTTCAAAGATGTGTCTAGTGTTGATCGATCACTTTCATTTTTGTTTTTCATTTTCTTTCGTTCATATTTTTAGGGGGAGAAAATTTGAAAATTAAAAAAAATATTGTTTGTTTGAATTTTAGGGGGGGGGGGGGGATTGGAAAATATAAAAAAAAAATGAAAATTTGAGAAATTGATTTGACAAAAGCAAGAAATGATGGTACATCAGCATATACATTTATCTGCCATGGATAGATTAAGTCTAAAGGTTGTAGGTACTTGCATAATTTGTGAATGTGCATGACTAATTTGATATCTGCAAGTAAGATATAAACATAAAGCTTGCCTGATGATCTTTGGTTATTTGCTTCTTGATGATTGATGTGTGATGATTCTGACAAAAATAAAATAGGAGATATCCTAATGAATGCATGTTTTCATTTTGAAAGATTTAAACTTGTTTGATTTTCTTTATTTTTTCAAATGATCAGACTTTCTCTGCATATCGAAAGATCGACCTGATCGTTGTTCGTTTAACATTCTGCTTTATTTTCTTTGGTGTTTCGTATAATTTATCGGACTTTCTCTACATATACGGAAGTATCGACTTGATTGTTGTTGTATTATTCGATTTCAACTTGTTTTGCTTTCTTATTTTCTCAAATACTTGGGCTTTCTCTGCGTGTCCACAAGACCGACCTGATTGCTAGGTATTTGAGGTTCTTCTTTATTTTTTGCATGACTCATCAAGGATGCTTATATCTCTACAAAAAATTGCTTCTATATGATAAACATGATGATTTACCGGTATTTCTGATAGAGTGAAGGCCGAGTTATTAGTGCATGATAAAGTTAACTTAAGCATATCTGAAAACGATAAATATGGTTGGTTCGTGCTGAAATAAACATAAATGTTGTATTTGCGATTATCTTGGCTTGCATGTTGATTAAGACCGAAATTGAAATGTGTTAGATGTAGGGATATGATCATGTAATAGTAAGCGTATGTCCGGAAATTATTTAAGCTTACGGGGTCACACGTGTCGACACCAAATGTATTAATATTAATTAATGGTTCATTAATATTTATCACGAACATTTAACGAGGTTTTGTTAAAAACTGACAGTTAATTGTTAACAGGGGGTGTTATTTGTAATTAGAGAGAGTTATAATTGGATTATAATTGGGAGAAGGATGAGGATAAGGCCTCTAGGCCGATTTCGATCTAGGGCTCTTATGCCTATCCCTTTGCTTGTTTATCAAGTATTTTAAAACCTATATATAGACCCTCTGGGTTTAAGGTTTAGGAGCTGCTTTTATCTGATAAAGGCAAACCCTAATTCTCTCTCTCTTCTCTCTCGAATTCGGCAACAAGAAAACCCAAGGGGGGTTTCGGTTCTTGTGTGGTTCGACCAAGGCTATCTCGAGTGGAGGTGTTCGTGATCAAGTGCTAGCACATAGCATTGGTGTGTCGTGTGTGCGATCGTAGAGGGATTTGCGTTAAATCCTCCAAGAGATCAAGTCAATCCGAGCTCATAAGGTAAACATGTTCTATCCGGTTAGTTAGATTAATTCATAGGTTTCTTTCTGCGTACTCGTGTTTTGATAAGTAGTTATATAACCCAACAGTGGTATCACGAGCCACCTATGATTTTAATTAATTACCGGGAATAAAACTTGGAAGGGGGGTAACCAAAATACGATTCTAGCTTTTCGATCCATTTAAAAATCGTGTTTTACAATTGGAAAACGTTTCGCAAATTGGTAAAAACGAAAAAATTCGATGAAAAATGACTTTTCGACCCGATCGAAAAGTCCCTGATCGAAAAGCGCTTCTCGACCCGATCGGAAACCCTCGTTTTCCGATCGGAAACCCTCGTTTTCCGATCGGAAACCCTTGTTTTTCGATCGGAAACCTATGGTGGATCGGAAACCCGTGTTCCGATCGTAAACCCCTTTTCCGATCGGAAACCTATCGTAGATCGTAAACCTTTTTCCAATCGGAAACCCTAATCGAAAAGTGATGTTCTCGATCGGAAACCCCATTTCTGATCGAAAACTATATAATTGGATCGAAAACCTCTAGTCGAATCGGAAACCCTTATTTTAGGTCTAAAATCTGATTTTGTGATCTAAAATTGAGAACCCAAGTTTTGTTATTTGATAATCAACATGTTGTACCTTTATTTTAAATGTTAAAAGGAAGTAAAAACCATGATGTTTCATGCAAATCGTTCATGGTTATTACTTATATCAAAGAGGATTAAAATTAAAATTATGTTATATAATTAGAAACCCTAAGATTATGTGATTATTTGATAATTGTGACATAATAAAAGGTTTTAAATGCAAATTTGTTTTATGAAAATCGAAATTTGCTAAATGAACTATAGAAATATGATTTTGTTTATAAAATAAAATTTGTGTCCTAAAAGTCAAAAGAAACACCGGCTCACCCATTTGAATACACTCTAAGAGAGGTATAAGTCGGGTCGCTCTGCTTCCCTAAAGCGGGTAGGTTTTTAATTGCAAAAGTTGCAAACCTCACCCCTACGCTTCTTTGTGTGTTGCGAATGGAGCTACCGAGCTCTTTTGATTTGGAAGACAAACTAAGATTTTTTATAAACACATTATGTGGTGAAGATGTGCATGAATCTTCACACATAACCTTTTTGATCACGCATCAAAATTGTTTTGACCCAAACAAAATTTAAGTCTTTGCCATCCACCTTGAAAAGGACACTTGTGGATGTCATCTTACTCATTGGTACACAATGGTAAAATGGCATTTACATGGCAAATTCCCACTCATTGGTACACAATGATGGACAATTTGTGCGTTCTTAGCTGGACGACTTAAAATGAGCTAGGCGGTGAGACCCCTGGCCCGTGGGAAAAGATGGGATGAAACATGACTACAAATCACTTGGTGCAAGTTGTAGGTCCCATAAAATCCAGGAATTGTACTTGGAGTACAATTATTGATCGTCACTTACCATTTGAATGCATCATTTCTAGCAGATCAACTGATGAAATGATTTCATGTCAATTGGATCCTAGCCTTAATAAGCTTAATTGTTTAAAATGTTTAAACAATGGGTAATTAAATTTATTAAGGAAAAGATTATCGAAAATACTGATTTTTGAACTTAATCTGTTTTGTAGATGGCAACAAACCCTCCTCAAAACAATGTTGGTCATGCTTTTCGTCAAATGTTTGAAAGAGAAAAGCTGAATGGATCTAACTTCAATGACTGGTACCGTCAACTGAGGATTGTCCTTAGAGTTGAACGGAGGACCGATGTCCTTGAACATCATTGGCCGACCGAGCCAGCTGCTGATGCTTCTGAGTAAGAGAAAGCGTTCTACAACGCAGAGTATAGCAGATACGATGAGGTTGCTTGCATGATGATCTCGAGTATGACTCCCGATCTTCAGAAGCAATACGAATTTTATACACCTTGTGATATGATCAAAGAGCTAAAGAAGATGTATGAAAAACAAGCTGGTGTTGAATTGTTCGACCTAGTTGTGGAACTCCACGACTTAAAGCTTGAAACTGGTAAATCGGTCAGTAGTCATGTGCTCAAGATGAAGAGCTACTTTGACAAATTGGAATCGCTCAATTATGGGTATAATCGTGCTGTTGCAGTTGGCATGATCCTCAAATCGCTTACGAAGGATTTTGAGGGTTTTGTGCGCAACTACAACATGCATAGTACGACTAAGACTATACCTGAGCTTCATGCTATGCTTGTCGAGTATGAAAAGACGATTCCTAAGAAGGCCACTGAAACACCCCAAGTTCTTATGATCAAGGGGGGAAGGATCCAAAAGGCTAAAAGACCGCAAAAGGCGAAGGGCAGGAATGATGGTAAGGGAAAAGGCAAGGCAGTTGCGCTTGTTCCTAAAACCAAGCAAACCCCTCCGGCCTCAAAAGAGCATCCGGCTAAAGACCAGATCTGTCACCATTGTGGTGAAGTTGGACACTGGAAGAGGAATTGTCCTACCTATCTAGCTGAGTTGATGAAGAAGAGAAAGAATACTAGTGGGACTAGTACTTCAGGTATCTTCACAATTGAATTATTTTCCTTTTCTAAGAGTGATTCATGGGTGTATGACACCGGCTGTGGAACTCACATCTGTAATTCGTTACAGGGTCTTAGAAAGAGGAGGAAACTGAAGCCTGGAGCTTTGCAGATGTTCGTTGGAAATGGTTTGCCAGCAGCTGTGGAAGCTATAGGAGAATTTCATTTAATTCTGCCTTCTGGGTTATTTATTGTATTAGACAATTGTCATTATGCACCTTCTATCACTAGAGGTGTTATTTCAGTTTCTTTATTGAAAAACCAAGGATTTATTAATACGTTTAATAATATCGGTATTTCAGTTTCTAAAAATAATGTTCATTATTTTGATGCTATTCCTTGTGATGGCATTTATGAAATTGATATGCGTGGTTGTGTTTCAAATAATTCAATGTTCACTGTTAGCAAACGAGCCAAAACTAGTTTGGACTCTACCTATCTTTGGCACTGTCGTCTTGCCCATGTTGGCAAAAACCGCATTGAAAGACTTCAACGTGAAGGGATCTTACAATCAAATGATGAATCATTTGAAAAATGCGTTTCCTGTATCTCAGGAAAGATGACAAGAAAACCTTTCCGAACAAGCCGCAAAGGGCCAAAGACCTACTTGGACTCATTCATACTGATGTTTGTGGCCCATTTAGGCATGTGTCAAGAAAAGGTGCTAGCTACTTCGTAACTTTCATGGATGATTTCAGCCGTTATGGTTATGTTTACTTGCTTAAACATAAACATGAGGTGTTTGAAACATTCAAAGAGTTCAAGAACGAAGCAGAAAATCAACTCGGAAAGACCATCAAGATCCTTCGATCGGATCGTGGTGGAGAATACTTAAGCCAAGAGTTTAAGGATTATCTTAAAGCGTGTGGAATTGTCCAACAGCTTACTCCTCCTTACACTCCTCAGCATAATGGAGTATCTGAGAGGAGGAATCGAACCTTACTAGAGATGGTGAGGTCGATGATGAACCTTACAACTCTCCCATTATCATTTTGGGATTTTGCTCTAGAAACTGCTGTACGCGTTCTAAATATGGTTCCAACCAAGAAGGTTGAAAAGACACCATATCAATTATGGCATGGAGAAGTCCCTGTGTTGTCTTACTTAAGAGTCTGGGGATGTGAGGCACTTGTGAAGCATGATACGCCTGACAAACTACAACCCAGGACTACTAAGTGCATCTTCGTGGGATACCCAAAGGAAACAATGGGTTACTACTTCTATAATCCTTCCGAAAACACTGTTCGTGTTGCTCGATATGCTGAATTCTTTGAAAAGAGTTTTATAGCTCAAGAGAACAGTGGGAGAATTGTAGAACTACTAGAAGATGTGTCACCTTCTGAAACAACTAGCAATCATCAACTTGGGGGGGGGGGGGAAATGTTCAAAGTGATGAACCTCAAGTCGATGATGTTGCGATTCCACTTCGTAGATCCGAAAGGGTCGTACGTAATCCGGATAGATGGATTGGTCTAGTCGAATCCGAGGATAACGTATCAGGAGATCTCAATGAGCCTCCGAACTTCAAAGCTGCATTATCAGATCCGGAATCTGACAAATGGCTTGAAGCTGCGAATGTGGAAATGAAATCCATGCAAGATAACCACGTTTGGACCCTGGTTGATCTTCCTCCTAACGCAAGAACCGTTGGGAGTAAATGGCTCTTCAAGAAGAAGACCGACATGGATAGAAATGTACACACCTATAAAGCTCGTCTCGTGGCGAAAGGTTATACTCAACGTTTTGGCGTTGACTATGATGAGACCTTTTCACCAGTAGCAGACATAAGAGCTATTAGGATTCTCTTAGCCATAGCAGCGTACTATGACTTTGAGATATGGCAAATGGATGTTAAGACTGCCTTCTTAAATGGTTACTTGGATAAAGAAGTCTATATGGATCAACCTGAAGGGTTCATTGATCCAAAACATCCCAACCAAGTATGCAAGCTTCAAAGGTCCATTTATGGACTAAAGCAAGCATCAAGGAGTTGGAATAAACGGTTTGATGAAGAAATCAAAAAGTTTGGTTTCGTTCAGAATCCCGATGAGCCATGTGTACATCGCAAAGCTAGTGGGAGTAATGTTACTTTCCTTGTCTTATATGTAGATGACATATTGATAATAGGAAAACACATTCCAATGTTGCAAGATGTAAAATCCCATCTTGGAAAGTGTTTTGCTATGAAAGACTTGGGAGAAGCAGCATTCATTCTTGGAATCAAGATCTATAGAGATAGAACTAAGCGGTTAATTGGACTAAGTCAAAGTGCTTATATTGATAAGATCTTGAAGCGATTCAAGATGGAGAATTCCAAGTGTGGTATAGTACCTATGCAGGAAGGACTTGGTCTATCGGTCAAACAAGGTGCTTCTACACCTGATGAGGTGAAGCGTATGCAGAGAGTCCCTTATGCTTCGGCTGTAGGCTCTATAATGTATGCAGTGAGATGCACTAGACCTGATATAGCGTTCGCGCAGAATATCGTTAGCCGTTATCAACATAATCCAGGTGAAAGTCACTGGACTGCTGTTAAGACCATTCTCAAGTACCTACAGGCTACTAGAGATTTGTTTTTGGTATATGGGGGGAATCAAGATCAAGAGCTCAAAGTGACTGGATACTGTGATGCTGGATTTCAGACTGATAGAGATGACACGAAGTCTCAGTCTGGGTACGTCTTCGTTATGAATGGAGGCGCTGTGGATTGGAAAAGCAAGAAACAAACCACAGTTGCTATGTCTGCAACAGAGTCTGAGTACATTGCTGCTTCGGAAGCTGCAATGGAGGCTGTCTGGATAAGGAAGTTTATTAGTGGGCTAGACATTGTCCCCACAAGTAACTTACCGATCGACATGTACTGCGATAACTCGGGTGCATTGATCATCGCCAAAGAACCTGGAGTTCAGAAGGGCGCCAGACACTATGCCATGAGATATCACTATGTTCGTGAGCAGATCGAACTAGGTGAAATCAAATTACTCAAAGTTCACACATATATTAACTTAGCTGATCCTTTCACGAAAGCTTTGTCGAGGCCGAAGCTTGAAAGGCATGCCGAGGGCATGGGACTTAAATTGGCTGGTTAAATCATGTATGTCTGATGTTCGGTATTTGGCTAAGGGATGTTAAACAATTTCTATTTGCATAATGAAATAAAGTACTTGATATGTTTGATTTCATTTAATAGTAAATTGTGTCCTATATTTGCATGTTTAATCCTTGATTACTTGTCAAGTATTTTAAATTGTCCATTGTCGATTAACTATATGGGAATATAGTTAAACTAAGACAAAATCTGAGTGATTGGTTAGGATGGTCCCACCAAACTCACATGGTATTCATTGGATGCATACTGGACTGACCCACTAACGAATTGTCACTTTATGGATCGTCGTCATTGAGTGAAATTCGTAAATGGTTGCTTTACTTATCCTTAGACTTGAGATACAAGCAGGTCATGCATGTATGGATTGCACGTACTTGATATAGTTCTAACTATCCTGAATAAGGTAGTACAAAAGGGCTATTTTCAGTAAGTGTAGTGAAGTATGTGACTTGACACGTGTAGTCAAGAGGATTTGTTCCTTCAGCTTTGTGCTGAAGAAGATACCACTGGGCCCCTCATTGGACTAATTAAGATGTTTGCATGGCCGTGCCCAAATGAAATCTAGAGGTGTCTCGATTTGCAATTTGGTAATCTTAAGTTAGTTGTGAGAATGAGAAACAGAATCGTTAAAGTATGAAATGACTTGATCCATATTCATATTTAACAACGGTATCGGTAACAAAGGGATAGTAAATGACTGTGCCATTTAAATACACTTTGAGAAACTGTACTTAAATATTTCTGGGAGCATTGGCGTGTTGCTAGACGCTAACCAATGTTATTACCTTTACTATTGCAAGCTCAAGTGGGAGCTGTAGGGATATGATCATGTAATAGTAAGCGTATGTCCGGAAATTATTTAAGCCTACGGGGTCACACGTCTCGACACCAAATGTATTAATATTAATTAATGGTTAATTAATATTTATCACGAACATTTAACGAGGTTTTGTTAAAAACTGACAGTTAATTGTTAACAGGGGGTGTTATTTGTAATTAGAGAGAGTTATAATTGGATTATAATTGGGAGGAGGATGAGGATAAGGCCTCTAGGCCGATTTCGATCTAGGGCTCTTATGCCTATCCCTTTGCTTGTTTATCAAGTATTTTAAAACCTATATATAGACCCTCTGGGTTTAAGGTTTAGGAGCTGCTTTTATCTGATAAAGGCAAACCCTAATTCTCTCTCTCTCTTCTCTCTCGAATTCGGCAACAAGAAAACCCAAGGGGGGTTTCGGTTCTTGTGTGGTTCGACCAAGGCTATCTCGAGTGGAGGTGTTCGTGATCAAGTGCTAGCACATAGCATTGGTGTGTCGTGTGTGCGATCGTAGAGGGATTTGCGTTAAATCCTCCAAGAGATCAAGTCAATCCGAGCTCATAAGGTAAACATGTTCTATCCGGTTAGTTAGATTAATTCATAGGTTTCTTTCCGCTGCGTACTCGTGTTTTGATAATTAGTTATATAACCCAACATTAGATGCGTCATGTCTGATATGATTTCGCGTCGTGATCTTTCTCGCAAAAAAACCGGATAGAACATGTTTACCTTATGAGTTTGTATTGCATTTTATTTTTCATTTCAGAAAAATCAAAAAGATTTTTGGTGTGTTTTAGCATAAATTTATAAAAGCCAAAAAGATTTTATTTCTTGTTTGTTTTCGATTGATCGACACAAGCGCCAAGATTATTTATGTTGGCCAGGTACTCAAAGAAAAGAGTTAATCACAACTTCAAGTCTTCTGAATTAAGCTGTTGAATAAGGATGAAAGAAACTGTGCATCGTCGAGAATTCAAGATCAAGCTACAATCAAGTTCAGGAGGAGTTTGTTTGAAGATTTTTTGAACGGATTCTACACTTGAGGGGGGATTTGATTGAAGATACAGTTTTGTTATGCTGTTAAAGATACTGCACATGACGAGGGGGATTTTGTTAATACATGATCTTTGCATCGTGTGAAGTATCGAGACAAGACGATGTGAAGTACAAGACAAAGCAAGATTACTGTTGTCTGAACTGCATCCGAACTTGAGTTCGGATCAGGCCGAACTTCAGTTCGCCCGAGGTTCGGCACATCGAGTATAAAAATTTAGTTTGTATTGTATCTCAGTAACGAGTTGAGAGAGACCAGATCTTAACTTTGTGTTTTTTAGAGTGTTTCTTTAGAGAGCTTTTGAGAGAGTTTGTAACTGAGTCTTAGTGATTTCAATAAAAAAATATTATTTACGTCTCGTTTTCACTCTACGATCAAGCAAACCTCTAGTAAGATTCCTATAACGGTTTTCAAACACCGTGTCTGTCATAATGACCATTTGGGATTGCTATCGCTTTACTTATGCATGCTTGTAGTGTTGGAGTATCGTTCAACACCACACTATGAATGTGTACAATTAAGGTGGGCATGGATGAGGCTAAACGTATCGCAAAGTACACTTGTCTGTATTTAGCGGCCTCATAATCGGGAGTTGCGACTTGTATCTCGCAATTGATACCACTTGTCAGTCCGGTTACATATTTTGCTCTTGAGGCTCATTTGGCGGTCTCAAGTAAAGTTGTCTAATAGAATTCTCAATTTTCTTAATAATAAACCTCACCAATTTATTTTAAGAAAAATATTATTACATCGAAAATACTAATAATAAATTACTTTGATTATTTCAGAAGGCTAATGAAAACATGATTCCTCTGAGTTCTATGGTAGCACTCGACCCATTTACTAAGACAAACTTCTTATCATGGCAAACCCTCCTAAGGAACATCTTGAGGCTTTTTGGAAAGCTATATGTTCTTGATCGACCCTGTTGGAAACAGGGTGTCCTGACCCGACGAATTAACGAACCCGACCAATGTTGACCCGTAAGAGTTACACCCGGGTCAATGGACTATAAACTAATTACCTTTTTAATTAGTTAATTGAAATGATTGGCGAATAAATAAATACTGGTTTATTTATTACAATGACAAATTTAATCGGCTAAATACATTCGCGATTAAAAAGACGGATGAGTTAAACTGTTAATGGGTTAACAGATTAACCCATTGGTGGGCCATGGAGAATTTGCAGAAGGCCATGGTGGGCCCATGGTCTGCGAAATTCTCATATAGGGTGGGGAGGAGTGGAGATCAAGTCATAAGTTTTCGAAACCCTAATCTCCTCCTCCTCCTCTCTCTCTCTCTCTGTGTCGCAAGCCAAGAAGCAAGAGGAGAAACCCTTTGCCGTCACCGCTCTTGATCTATCTCCGGTGATGCTACCACCACGAATCCCGATGGATCAACGTTTCGCGAGTATTATCCAAAGACTCGACCAGGAAGCAGCCACCGCCCGAGCCGAGACTGCAAGCCGAGCCGAAGCCACAGCCGCCGCCGCAGCCCAGGCCGCAGCCACCGCCGTGTCCGCCGGGGCACAGCCGGTTGATCGCCGGCCGGGGTTCTCGCGTTGCCGGCGCAACCGAGACCACCACGTGTCGTTCCGTCCTCGTGACCCGCACCGCTTTACCATCCGGTTGCCGCCACCTCGTCACCGCCGGTTTCCGGTGACGAGATCATCGTAGGATCGGTCCCCGTCGCAATTCCGGAGGAAGGAGTTTTGTCTCCGCCACCGGTGGTGAAGTTACCACCACCGCCGCCACTGCCATCGCCGCCTCCGATGGCCGTCGGAGTTTCAGTCGAACATCTGACCCGCAGGTTCAAGTCAGATGTTTCAGTTCACCCTAGCGCGAGTCCATTGAACTCGGGTGTCTCGAACGGTTGTTCGGAACCCGCCAAGGTATATCTAATCCATTAGATATTTAATTTGATTATTTATTTATTTTAAATAAATATATTTATGTGTTTGTCGTGTCAGTGATTGATCCTGTTACAGTTGCGTCCGCGTTTTAATTCGTTTCCGCTGCCAAATTAATTTAGAATTAATTTAATTATTAAATCGGTTTTAATAAAAATTAAAATCGGTAACCCGGATCCCATTGTAAATCCCAACAGTGGTATCAGAGCCATTATCATCGCGCGCAAACCATAACCGGTCTTTTCGTAACCGGTAGTTCGCAATTTCGACTTAAATCCAAATTGCGAATTAGAATTAATTTACTTATTTATTTTAATTCTAAGTAATTTTTATTGTGTGTTACGGCCGACCCCTCTGTATTTTGTATACATGTGTGTATATGTTTTTGGCGTGATTTGTCTTTCTCTGTTTGGCCCAAGTCTGTTGGCCCAATTGGTTGTTTTTTGAATTTTTGGTTTTTTGAACCCGGTTTTAGGGTTTCAAAGTTGTACATATTTAGAGCTAGATTACTAGAAGTAGTTTTAGTAATTGTAAATTTGTATGTAACCAAAAGTCGAAGACTGGACACGCGCAAGTGGAATGTCAAAGCAAGTGGGAGCTGAACTGGATTCAAGATCGTACAGAGTTGCCATCTCGATCGTTCACCATTCTATTAATTTAATTTGTCCCTTATGATCTCGCTTGTATGGCTCGAGCGAGATCAAGACCTTATGCCGTTTAACACACAATATGCCATTCGCGACAACTTAGTAATTTAATTAGGTTAAATTAATTTACTAGTCCCGAGTGGTGATAGGGTTTTATCGTTCTTGTCTAACGATAATTAAATATTAAAAGTAATTAATATCCCTATATGGTAATTCTTAAAACTGATAGTTCCTGCCATCCTATCTCAAGTCGAACTTGGAACGTATTGACCGGAGCATCAGTGTTGGAGTATTTCAACACCGCACTTGGTGCCGAGAGTACCTTCTAAGGTGAGGACATTGGAGTATTTCAACACCGTGTCATCACATCGACCATTTAGGATTACTATCGCTTTAAACGTGTATGTTCGTGGTGTTGGAGTATTTCAACACCGCACCACGGATGTATATTGCTAAAGTGGGCACGGATGAGGCTAATCGTATCGCAAAATACAATTGTATGTATATAGCGGCCTCATACCGAGAGTTGTCACTTGAGTCTCACAATTGACAATCGTTGTCAGTTTGTTTACACGGCTTTGCTCCTGAGGCTCATTTGGCGGTCTCAAGTAATGTCGTCTAAACGAATTCTCGATTTCTTAAAAATAAACCTTACCAACTTATTTTTAAAGAAATATAAACATCGAAAATACTTATTAAATTTACTTTGCTTATTTTAGAAGGCTAATGAAAACTCACCTCCATTAAGTTCAATGGTACAACTCGACCCCTTCACTGAGACTAGCTTTCTCGCATGGCAGACCACCCTGAGGAATCTTTTAAGGCTCTTCGGGAAACTCTATGTCATTGATCGACCTATCGCGAGTATTCCATCTTACTTGTTAAATGAGAACTCGCGATCTGAGCTCCAAAAGCACACTAACGATGATAAGGACGTCACTGACCTGATGTTATCTAGCATGACTCAGGATTATCGGTACAATTTCATGGGGATGTCTGCCTATGACATCATTCGTAAACTCAAGGATTTATTTGAGTTAAGTCAGAGGACTGAGCGAGCCGATGCACTTTCACAATTCGTGAACTGCTCTATGGCTAACGACTCCTCTCCATATGATCATGTCATGCTGATGAAAGCATATCGCGACAGGCTGATCGACCTTGGCTACTCCATCTCTGACGGGATGGCTCTTGATGTAGTACTCAGATCTTTGCCTGAACATTATCGTATTCTTGCGATTAATTGTTCGGCTCAGTCGATCGAGGAGGTTATTCCGTTGATACCCAACGTGAAGATCAGGACCACGCCGGACGTGCTCAGAGTTTCTAATACGAAGATCTCCAAAGCCAAGAAGGTTAAAGAAGGCAAAGGAAAGAAACCACAGGTGCAGCCTCCCGAGGAGCGCCTGTGCTATGAGTGCAGCAAAATGGGACACTGGCGTCGCAACTGTCCCGTTTATCTTGCAAAGCTGAAGATGACCAAGAACCCCAATAAGGGTTGCTCATCAGGTATGTCAATAAATGTTATTGAACTTTTTACTGTTTCCTCCAGTTCATGGGTATTTGATACTGGATGTGGTTATCACATTGTTAATGTTTTGCAGGAACCTGAGAAGTGGAAGAAGACAGAACGAGGCTGCATGGACCTCATCGTTGGTGACGGGAAGAGGGTCCCAGTACTTGATGCTGGCACTTATTCTTTTTCATGCTCTTCGGGCCTTGTAGTTAATTTGATTAACTGTTTATATGCACCTGGTTTATCCAGAAACATTATTTCTGTCTCTTCATTGTTTGAACAAGGATTTCGGTATAAATTTAATGGAAATGTGATTTCTGCTTACCTTAATAATATCTTTTATTTCGAGGCTAAACCTCGACATGGAATATATGAGATATATGTTCAAACAAACGACCAGATCTATCATGTTTCTAAAAGAAACAAAGCTGACAGTAATGAATCCTCGTTATGGCACCATAGACTTGGTCACATAAGCAAGGCCCGCATTAAGAAGTTGCAAACTGCTGGCATTCTCGAATCCCAAGATGTAGATCCTTCGATGAGTGCGAGTCGTGCTTATTTGGTAAATTAACCAAGTCACCCTTCACCCACACAGGTGAACGGGCCCAAGGCTTGTTAGGCATTATTCACACCGACGTGTGTGGACCCTTTCGAACCGAGACGATAAATCGTGAACGGTACTTCGTGAGTTTCATCGATGACTACAGCAGATATGCCTACGTCTATCTGATGAAACACAAACATGAAACTTTTGAAAAGTTCAAAGAGTTTCAAAACGAATTACAAAATCAGCTTACTCGAACTATTAAAATACTTTGATCCGATAGAGGCGGTGAATACCTAAGCGCTAAATTCCTGAATCATCTGAAGGAATGTGGAATCGTTTCACAACCTACTCCACCTGGCACACCCCAGTTAAATGGCGTTAGTGAAAGGAGGAATCGAACTCTGCTTAACATGGTTCGATCGATGATGTGCAGGACGACCTTGCCACATTCCTTTTGGGGATATGCCATCTTGACCGCTGCTCGCCTAATAAATCTGGCACCGACCAAGAAAGTAGGGAAGACCCCATAGGAGATATGGCATGGTTCTCTTCCTAAATTATCTTACCTCAGGGTATGGGGATGTGATGCTTATGTCACCAGTGAATCTGACAATAAGCTCGATCCCCGAGGCGAAAAAGTAACTTTCGTTGGATACTATTGTAATACCGGATATTACTTTTACCATCCAGATGCAAACACAGTTTCCATCAAAAGGAAAGGTAAATTCCTTCAGAAAGAATTTATTGCTCGAGGAACAAATAGTGATCCAGTGGATCTTGAAGAAATTCGAGATACACCTAACCCTGAGACGGTCGCTGTGTCTGACCGACAAGTTGTTGTCGCACCATCAGACGCAAACACAAGCACAAGCGTTCGTAGGAGCGAAAGAACACCATATGAACCTGATAGATACCTTGGATATCATGAGGCCTTCGACGTTCTGTTAATAGCCGATTCTAACGATGAACCTATTAACTACAAAGCTGTTATGTCAGATCCGGAATCTGATAAATGGCTTGAAGCCATGAACGCTGAGATGCAATCCATGCGTGACAATCACGTCTGGGACTTGATTGAGCTACCCCCTGGCACACGGGCAATAGGGAGTAAGTGGATCTTTAAAAGAAAAACTGATATGCATGGAAATGTGCAAACCTACAAGGCACGGCTTGTAGCGAAAGGTTTCACTCAAACCCAAGGGATTGACTATGATGAGACTTTTTCGCCCGTTGTCATGATCAAATCGATCAGGATTCTCCTTGCCATAGCCGCATACCATGACTATGAGATATGGCAAATGGACGTTAAAACCGCCTTCCTGAACGGACAACTCGAAGAGGATGTCTACATGGTTCAGCCTGATGGTTTTGTCGATCCAGAGAATCCAAACAAGGTTTGCAAGCTGAGCAAGTCCATTTATGGACTCAAGCAAGCATCTCGAAGCTGGAATCTTTGTTTTGATCAAAAGGTCAAAGAGTTTGGTTTTGATCAAAATAAAGATGAGCCTTGTGTTTACAGAAAGGCAAGTGGGAGCGCTGTATCGTTTCTCGTACTGTACGTGGACGATATACTGATCATAGGAAACAACATACCCACGCTTAACGATGTTAAGAAATGGCTTTCATCTTGTTTCGCTATGAAAGACCTTGGAGAAGCCGCTTACATTCTGGGAATTAAAATTCACAGAGATCGATCTAAGCGCCTTTTGGGACTCAGTCAAAACACATATGTTGATAAGATCATAGCTCGGTTCAACATGAGCAATTCCAAGAAGGGAACCGTTCCCATGTCTAAGGGAACAATCTTGGACAAATCTCAAGCACCTAAAACGGAGCGCGAGATAAGCCAAATGGCATCGATCCCATTTGCCTCTGCTATTGGATCTATCATGTATGACATGCTCTGCACACGACCGGATGTCTCGTATGCATTGAGCGTGACAAGTCGGTACCAACAGACGCCAGGACTAGCTCACTGGACGGCTATAAAGAACATACTAAAATACTTGAGAAACACCACTGATATGTTTCTCGTATACGGAGGTGTTGATGAAGAGCTCACTGTAAGATGTTACACTAATGCTAGTTTTCAGACTGACCGAGATGACTCTCGCTCACAGTCGGGATTCGTATTCACTCTTAACGGAGGGGCTGTTTCTTGGAGAAGCTCAAAACAGCCAGTAGTAGCTGATTATACTACTGAATCCGAATACATATCCGCCTCAGAAGCTGTTAAAGAAGCCGTGTGGATGAAGAAGTTCATATCCGATCTCGATGCTATGCCAAGTATAAGGCAGCCCATCGAGATGCTGTGCGATAACACAGGCGCTATAGCTCAAGCCAAAGAGCAAGGGTCTCATAAGAAGGCCAAGCACGTCCTGAGGAAATTCCGCTACATAAGAGAAGTAGTCGACAGAAATGAAATCAAAATAAGCAAAGTACACACAGATCAAAACTTAGCTGATCCCTTTACTAAGCCTATGACTCAGGAGACTCATATACGCCACAGAGAAGCGATAGGGCTTATGTTAGCTAAAGACATGTTTTGATTCGGTATTTGGATGTGTGAACACCAACAATTATCTGTACTATTCTTATTCCATCTGATTTATGCAATAATGAATTACATAACTGTGTTCAATATTTATACGTTTAATCCATGGACAATAAGTTCTTGTCCTAAATGTCCATAGTCGATTAGTTAGTGGGAGCTATACTAAATTAAGACTATTGTGACTATTTGAGCCTTAAAGTTGTTTAACGTTCAAACTCATGGACCTCATTGGTGAATGATGTTGGACGTAACTCGCATCATGCAACGCAAACATGGAAGTCTTGCTTGCTTGATTAATGCATGCTCTAATGTATCCTTAGACCTGAGACGCATATTCGAACTCCCTTCTACTAAAGAACATTCTTTGATTATAGCCTAACGTTGTCGCGTAACTGCCAGCCATAACGGTTATTTTTGGGAATGGCTCTGAGGTTTAGTGGGAGCTGTATGCCTTAACAAGGGATTCTGTACTCTTGCTTCGGCAACAGTTAGACATAAAGGCGCCCTCGTTGGTTCCAAGTGATAAGTGTGAGGCCTCACCCAAACTTACTGTGTGTTTGTTGGATCACTTCGAATTGTATCGAGAACGAAAATCGATGTATAAAATATGAGAGTCCATGTCTCATAATTCATCAATGTCTTATACAGAAAGGAACATATGACAATGAATGCACAAGTCATGAGTCTGCTTGATGGTCAATCAGATATACTTTGGCTGACGACTTAAAGTGTCAATATTAGTTGGTGTAGCCATACATAGCTAGAGTGCCTCTGGCGCTCGTTAAACTATCGCGTTCAGTCCAAGTGGGAGACTGTTGGAAACAGGGTGTCCTGACCCGACGAATTAACGAACCCGACCAATGTTGACCCGTAAGAGTTACACCCGGGTCAATGGACTATAAACTAATTACCTTTTTAATTAGTTAATTGAACTGATTGACGAATAAATAAATACTGATTTATTTATTACAATGACAAATTTAACCCATTGGTGGGCCATGGAGAATTCGCAGAAGGCCATGGTGGGCCCATGGTCTGCGAAATTCTCATATAGGGTGGGGAGGAGTGGAGATCAAGTCATAAGTTTTCGAAACCCTAATCTCCTCCTCCTCCTCTCTCTCTCTCTCTCTGCGTCGCAAGCCAAGAAGCAAGAGGAGAAACCCTTTGCCGTCACCGCTCTTGATCTATCTCCGGTGACGCTACCACCACGAATCCCGATGGATCAACGTTTCGCGAGTATTATCCAACGACTCGACCAGGAAGCAGCCACCGCCCGAGCCGAGGCTGCAAGCCGAGCCGAAGCCGCAGCCACCGCCGCCGCCGTGTCCGCCGGTGCACCGCCGGTTGATCGCCGGCCGGTGGTTCTCGCGTTGCCGACGCAACCGAGATCACCGCACCCCGTTCCGTCCTCGTAACCCGCACCGCTTTACCATCCGGTTGCCGCCACCTCGTCACCGCCGGTTTCCGGTGACGAGATCATCGTAGGATCGGTCCCCGTCGTGATTCCGGTGGAAGGAGTTTTGTCACCGCCACCGGTGGTGAAGTTACCACCACTGCCGCCACTGCCATCGCCGCCTCCGATGGCCGCCGGAGTTTCAGTCGAAGATCTGACCCGCAGGTTCGAGTCAGATGTTTCAGTTCACCCTAGCGCGAGTCCATTGAACTCGGGTTTTTTTCGAACGGTTGTTCGGAACCCGCCAAGGTACATCTAATCCGTTAGATATTTAATTTGATTATTTATTTATTTATTTTAAATATATATATTTATGTGTTTGTCGTGTCGATGATTGATCCTGTTACAGTTGCGTCCGCGTTTTAATTCGTTTCCGCTGCCAAATTAATTTAGAAATAATTTAATTATTAAATCGGTTTTAATAAAAATTAAAATCGGTAACCCGGATCCCACTGTAAATCCCAACAGACCCATAGCGAGCTTGCTGTCTTACTTGCTAAATGACCGCTCGAGGATTGAAATCCAAAAGCACACTGACGGATCTAAGGAGGTCACTGAGCTGATGTTGTCTAACATGATACTGGATTTTCGATATAACTTTACCGATATGGGAGCGTATGATATCATGAGGAAACTCAAGGATCTCTTGAGATAAGACAAAGGGGTGAGCGATGTAGAGCACTTCAACATTTTGTGAACTGTGCTATGTCACTGAATACCCCAGCTTATGATCATGTCATTAAATGAAGGGGTATCACGACAGACTGGTCGACCTCGGCTACACCATTCCTGAAAGGATGGCCCTAGATGTAGTCCTCGGATCTTTAACCGAGCATTATCGTCTTCATGCAATCAATTTCTCAGCTCAGACTATAGATGAGGTTGTGACATTGTTTCCTAATGTCAAGATCAGGACCACACCAGATGTGCTCGGAGTTGCTAATACATGTATCACTAAGTCCAAGAACAAGGGCAAATAAACCAAGGGCAAGAAATCACTGGCACCACCTCCAAAGGAACGCTAATGCTTTGAATGTAATTAGATGGGCCACTAGAAACACAACTGCCCCATTTATCTTGCTAAGATAAAGATAACTAGAATCTCCGATAAGGGTTCCTCATAAGGTATTTCAATACCTGTTATTGGACTTTTCATCGTTCCCTCCAATGCATGGGTATTTGATACTAGATGTGGTTATCACATTGTTAATGTTTTGCAGGAGCCTGAGAAGTGGAAGAAGATAGAGCAAGGCGGCATAGAACTCATCGTTGGTGATGGGAAAAGAGTCCCGGTCTTGGCTACCGGCACATATTCTCTTGTATGTCTTTCTGGCCTTGTAGTTACTCTAGTTAACTGTTTATATGCACCTGCCTTGTCCAGAAACATTATCTCTGTGTCTTCATTATTTAAACAAAGTTTTAAGTACAAGTTTTGTGGTAATTCCATTTTAACCTACTTTAATGATATCTTTTATTTCGAGGCTAAACCTAGACATGGTATATATAAGATAGATGTTCAAATAAACGATCTACTCTATCATATTTCTAAAAGAAGCAAAGTTGATAAGAATTATTCCTCGTTATGGAATCATCGACTTGGTGACATAAGCAAGGCACGCATCAAGAAGCTACAATCTGCTGGGATTCTCGAATCCACCGATGTAGATTCCTTCGATGAATGCGAATCTTGATTATCTAGTAAACTAACCAACTCATGTTGGTGAACGAGTTGAATGTCTGTTAGGATTGATACACACTGACTTGTGTGGACCCTTTCGAACCGAAACGAGAAATCGTGAACGCTACTTCGTATCTTTCATAGATGACTACAACAGATTTGCTTATGTTTATCTTGTGAAACAGAAGCATGAAACTTTTGACAAGTTCAAAGAGTTTCAGAAAGAAGTAAAGAATCAACTGAGTCGAACTATTAAAATTCTTCGATCAGATAGAGGTGGTGAATATCTTAGCACCAAATTCCTCGATCATCTTAAGGATTGTGGAATTATTTCACAAACCACTCATCCTGGAACACACCAATTAAATGGGGTGAGTGAAAGAAGAACTCTGCTAAACATGGTTCGATCGATGATGTGTAGGACTAACTTGTCTGACTCCTTTTGGGGTTATGCTCTCTTGACCGCCTAATTAATCTGGTACTGACCAAGAAATTGGACAGGACCCCATACGAGATATGGCATGGATCTTCTCCAAAGTTATCACCTCAAGGTATGGGGATGTGAAGCATATGTCACTAGCGAATATGACAATAAGCTCAATCCTCGAGGTGAAAAGGTAATTTCATCGGATACTATTATAACACTAGCTATTATTTCTACCATCCTCAAGAAACCTATTTTTTCATCAGAAGGAAGGGTAAGTTCCTTGAGAGCGATTCTCAACAAAGGAACCAATAGTGATCCAGTGGATCTTGAAGAAATTCGAGAAACACAAAACCCTGAGACGGTCGCTGCGTGTGACCGACAAATGGTTGTCGCACAATCAGATCCAATCATAAGCGTTCGAAAAAGTGAAAGGGCACGTAAAGAACCTGATAGATACCTCGGTGATCTAGAAGCTTTAGATGTCCTATTAGTAGCCGATTCAAATGATGAACCTACTAATTACAAAGCTGCTGTGTCAGATCCAGAATCTGATAAATGGCTTGAAGCCATGAACGCAGATATGCAATCTATACGTGACAATCAAGTCTGGGATTTGATTGAGCTACCCCCCCCCCCCATCCCCCGATACACGGGCAGTAGGAAGTAAGTGGATCTAGAAAAGAAAAACTAACATTGGAAACATCCAAACCTACAAAGCACGGCTTGTAGCGAAAGGCTTCACTCAAACCCAAGGGATTGACTACGAAGAAAAATTCTCACCCATTGCCATGATCAAATCGATCAGGATATTACTTGCCATAGCCGCATACCATGATTATGAGATATGGCAAATAGATGTCAAAACCGCCTTCTGAATTGACAACTCACTGAAGAGGTCTACATGGTTCAGCCAGATGGTTTTGTCGATCCAAAATATCCAAATAGGGTTTGCAAACTGAATAAGTCGATTTACGGACCTAAACAGGCATCTCGAAGCTAGAATCTACGTTTCGACTAGAAATTCAAAGAGTTTTGCTTTGCTCAAATCGAAGATGAACCTTGTGTTACAGAAAGGCTAGTGGGAGCACTTTATCATTCCTCATCCTATATGTGGATGATATACTGATCATAGGAAATGACATACCAATGCTTAATGCAGTTAAAAATGGCTTTCATCTTGTTTCGCTATGAAGGGTCTTGGAAAAGCCGCTTTTATTCTGGGAAATAAAATTTACATAGATCGATCTAAGAGACTTCTAGGTCTCAGTCAAAGTACATACGTTGACAAGATTATAGCACGGTTCAACATGAGCAACTCCAAGAAAGGAGTCGTCCCTATGACAAAGGGTGCTATCTTGGACAAATCTCAATCTCCTAAAATAGAGAAGGAGATCAACAAAATGGATTCGATTCCATTTGCTTCTGCTATAGGCTCAATCATGTATGCCATGCTCTGTACACGACTGGATGTCTCGTTTGCATTGAGCATGACCAGTCGATACCAACAAAGTCCTGGCCTAGCTCACTGGATTGCTGTAAAGAACATACTGGAGTACTTAAGAAACACAAGTGAGATGTTTCTAGTATATGGAGGAACTGATGAAGAGCTCGTTGCAAAATGTTACACCGATGCTAGTTTTCAGATTGGCCGAGATGAGTCTCGCTCGTAGTCAGGATTCGTATTCACCTTAAATGGTGGAGCTGTTTCATGGAGAAGCTCCAAACAGCCGGTAGTGGCAGATTCCACTACTGAATTTGAATACATAGCCGCCTCAGAAGCTGCTAAGGAAGCTCAATGGATGAAAAAGTTCATCAGCGATCTTGATGTGGTTCCAAGTGTCAGGCAACCAATCGAGATGATGTGCGATAACACAGGTGCTATAGCTCAAGCCAAAGAGCCAAGGTCACATAAGAAGGCCAAGCACATCCAGAGGAAATTCCACTACATCAGAGAAGTAGTCGAAAGAAATGAAATAAAGATTTTCAAAGTGGACACATATCAAAACTTAGTTGGTCCTTTAACAAAGCCTATGACTCACGAGACTCATGATCGCCACAGAGAAGCGATCGGGCTCAAATTAGCTAAAGACATGTTTTGATTTAGTATTTGGGTGTACGAACATACAACAGTTATCGGTACCTTTTATATTCCATCGTTGAATGCAATATTGAATTCCATAATTGTGTTCGATTTTAATACGTTTAATTTTTCATGAACTATTTATTATTGTTCTAAAAGTCCGTAGTCGATTAGCGTCGCGGGAACGACCCTAAATTAAGACTATTATGATTTTGAACCGTAAAATGGTTTAACGTTCAAAATCACAGATCTCATTGTGGAATGACGTTGGACGTAACTCGCATCAAGAAAAGCAATCATGGAAGTCTTACTTACTTGATTAAAGTTATCCTCTAATGTTTCCTTAGACCTGAGACGTATATTAGAACTTCCGTTTACTAAGTACTGTTCTTTGATTGTAGCCTAACGTTGTTGCGTAAATGCCAATAATAACGGCTATTTTTGGGAATGGATCTGAAGTTCAGTGGGAGTTGTCTGCCTCGATATGGGATTATGTACTCTTGCCTCGGCAACAGTTAGACATTATGGCGCCCTTGTTGATTCCAAGTGATAAGTGTGAGTCATCACTCAAACTTACTGTGTGTTTGATTGGATCACTTTCAAACTATACCGAGACTATAATAGATGATTCATAATATGAGAGTCCATGTATCATGAATTATCAATGTCTTATACAGAAAGGAACATATGACAATGAATGCACAAGTCATCAATCTGTTTGCTGTACAATCAGATGTACTTTGGCTGACGACTTAAAGTGTCAACACTTGTTGGTGTAGCCATGCATAGCTAGAGTGCCTGTGACTACTAACATAAACTTGTCGCGATCAGTCCAAGTGGGAGACTGTTGGATATTAAGTGTCCTGACCCGACAATTATCTTAACCGACCCGGTGTTGACCCGTAAGAGTTACACTGGGTTCAACGAACTATTAAATTAATTATTAATAATTAAATAATGAACTAACGGAAAGAAATAAATGATATTTATTTATTTATTTAATGCGCGAAACATTATTCGTAAAACGATTTATGAGATTTAGACGGATCATTTAATTGTTACTCGATTAACAATTAATTGGGTTTGCGTGCATTGGGCTCGTCATTGGCCTTTTACATGTTAAAGGCTCGATCAGGTTTTAAAAGGGGATTAGGAGGCCATAATGTAATACACAAGAAAAAGGCCAAAAATCTAACTCTCTCTCCTCTCCCTCGCTGTCACTACCCTCTCTTTCTCCCTCTTTTGGTTCGCCGTTGACTACCACCGGAGCCACCTCCCTTCGCCGCACCATGAACCCGAAAGACCCTCAAGTAGTCGTTTCCTGTTCCCTTCTTGAAGCCACTGCTATTGCAGCCCGAGCCTGAGACGCCGAAGAGAGATCCGCCACCGCCGTCGCCGCCGCGTATACGGCTGTCGCCACCGCTGTCGCCGTCAGGTCCGCCGAGGCCGACCACCGCGAGGTGGTCCTCGCGTTGCCTGCGCCTCCCAGGCCACTATTCATAGCCACCAACGTCGTGACCGCCGATCCGAAGAGGTGGTCGGCACCGCTTTATCCGGCCACCGCCACCATGCTGCCTCCGCCACCATCACACGCCATGTAAGTACCTGGAAGGACCTTACCACTGCATGATTCAGTCACAACGATAACAACGAGGTAAATAAAGCTTGGCTTTATTGATTTCACTAAGAGGTTACACAAGGTCTAGAGAGAGAAACACACAGTTAAGAAGATAGCAAATGACAGAACTAGTAAGCTCTCTCTAACACGAACTATTTATACTTACCATTAAGTGCAGCGTACCAACCAACGTACCATTGGTACGTCAGTTCCGTACCAACTGGTACGGACCTTGGTACATACACCCTAAGACTCACTCAAATAAGCTCTGATCTAGATACAATACACGAGACACACAGTAACATACTCTCCCCTTAACGTGTAGTGTATCTGTCTTGCTATCTATCCAACTAAACTTCAGTCTTCAATCTTCAGCATCGTTGCGTCTGATCTTCAACTGGAAATCTTGTCAGAAATAGAGCTTGCATGGCTGGATCATTCTTGAACAATCTTTGAACTTCAAGATCCACTTGTGAAAGATATAACAAACTCCCCCTTTCACCATGCTCGAGTGTTGTCACACAGAATAACCTGCAATTTCAGAAGACAGAAACGCGGCTTTCTTTTCTTTTGAAAATTAATTTAATCTTGGTGCAAAACTTCTCTTCGAGAATCCAAGATATAGTTTTGAAAATATAATTTTGTATCTTGTATCGATCGGTCGAAAACAAATAAGAAACCAAATCTTTTTGGCTTTTTGAAACTTTACATCAAAACACAGCAAAAATCTTTTTTTTATTTTTCTAAGTTTATGCTAAAAAACACCTAACAATATTTTTGAGCTTTTCACATATGAAACATAATTGCAATACTGAATCATACACTATTTTTGTCTTTTGCGAGAAAGATCACAACTTGGTATCATATTGAACGTAACATGCTGAACTACACTTCAATTTCAATTACTTCAACACACAAGTCATGTCGATTACTAGTATAATTTGTCCATCTTAAACTCAGGCACAATCATACTCATAACATTTGGATATGTTATTGTATTGATTAAGTTTGCTTTGACCAGTGTACCCCACACTATTAGACATACTCAGGTGTGCATTTATATCACACTTTATGACTTCACATGTGATTTATGTTGATACATAATTCCTGATCGTCATGTGAAGTATCGAATACAAGACGAAGATATGCAAGATAGTTGTGGTCCGAACTCCTGGCGAACTCTGAATTCGGACTGGTCCGAACAGGTCCGAACCTGAGGTTCGGACCATCGGGGTTTCAGTTAGTATATATAGTTTGTCTTGTGTAGAACTTAATGGACTTGTACGTTTGAGTCTTACTTTCTATCAAGTGTACTTTGTGGTCTAATACAAGTCTCGTTGTATTTACTCTCGTGTGATTACTCGTTTTACATTGATTTCGATACGACTAACTAGATGATCTACCGCTCACGTTTTTTTAAGTGGTATCAGAGCATTTTATATGTTCTACTGGTCGAAATTTCTGTTTTTCGGAGTTTTGAGTCAAAATTTCACGTGTTACGAAAATGTGTATCATTTTTTAGTTCGTTTGATCTTCTCGAGTGTGCTTCTCATTAAAAATCCTCTCCTATATTGTTTCTATCGAGTATGCTTGTGTTTCTGTTGAAAATTTCATCCAAAAACACAAAAAATCGAGAAAATGTTGTCGAGTGAGTTAGAGTACGTTTGAGGTTCGGACTTAGCTGAAAATAACCGCTCCGAACTCCAGGTTCAGACGAAGTTCGGTCATTTCTTGGTTCGGTGAGAGTTCGGACAATTTTCGGTAGTAGTTCGGCTTAGGTTCGGTCAACGTTCGGCACTGTTTCGGTCCAAGTTCGGTTGATTCTCCCGAAGGTTAGGTTCGGAGGGAGTTCGGCTAGTTTGAGTCGGATAAAGTTCAGCCTAAGTTCGAAGATAGTTCGAACGTGGTTCGGAACGAGTTAGGAGTGAACAGTAACTGGATATTTCAAAATGTCCGATTTTCAAGCGTTTGCGGCTATTCAAAATTCGGTTCAAGCAACAATGCAAACAATGATGAATTATGATAATGAAATTGGAACAAGTCAGAAAGTTCCCAAATTACTCAAATTGGAAGATTATCATAGTTGGGTTAAAAGATTTGAAGCATACGTTGACACAAATGACATTGATATGTGGTTGGTGTTTACTGAGCAATATGTTTATCCTAAAGATGAAACTGGTGAACCCATTCTTTAAAGAAAGATGTCATCTGATCAAAAGAAAGCTTATAAAGGTGAAAAGAAGGCGTGTGGTACTTTGACGATGGCTTTGCCCAAAGAGTTACTACATCAATGTTCCGGTAATTACACATCAAAGAGTTTGTGAGATGCATTGGAAAAGAGATCTGAAGGCAATGACCAATATAAGAAAAGTCTTCAGAAAGTTTTGAAGAAGGAATTTGATAGTGTCAAGCATGATCAAAACGAATCAATTCCAAATATGATTGCAAGATTCACTCATTTGATGAGTGAAATGCGTTTGGTGAGTCTTACAAAAGAAGAAGCTGATATGAAAGAAAAGATTTTGGAGGCTTAACCTGAGAAATGGGAGAATTATGTGATGATGATTACTCATGATAAAGAATATCCGGGATTATTTTTCATTGATTTAATTCAAAGAATTCAAGTCAGAGATATGGAGTTGATGGTGAATAAATCACTTCCTGCACAAATTCAGAATCCTGCTGTGTATTTTGGTGATAATGATTCTACCATGAATGCTGGAAAATCTAATATTCTTAACTCTGCACCTCCTACAGCATTTATTGCAGGTAAATCTGAAACTCCGAGTTATTCTGTTGGTTGTAATGTTTCTGTTCCTAGTTCTTCGACTCAAAATGCATTGTCTGCTCAAACTACCGATGATTATAATGCGTTAATGTCTGCGTTGGTATCTTCATATTTTGGTGTTATTACTGGTGCTGTGAGTAATGCTGAGTTGACAAATGAAGATTACGATCAAATCGATTATGATCATCTGGAAGAAATGGATTTGAACTGGCAGTATGCTATGTTGGTCCAAAGAACGAAGAAATTTTTCAATAGAACTGCCAAGAAAATACTGAATCAAGATGGGAAGATTGGTTTGGACAAATCTAAGGTGAAATGTTTTAAATGTTCAGCATATGGTCACTTTGCAAGAGAATGTCTTTTCAGTAGTCCAATCCTGCAAAAGCTTCTCGGTTGCTTCCAAATCTATCAAAGCCGCTCTCCTAAAATAGGTTGTTGCTGATAACACTCAAGATATTCCGATTGTCGAAATTTATTCTTTTGGTAGTTTGTATTTGACTTTGTAGTTAACGATTTAGATTAAATCGTTTGAGATCAATGGCTGTCATTGATCTCATCTGCACTATATATAGCATTAGTTAGCTCTAGTTTACACATGGTTCTTGATCACCTTGTAATAGTGTAACTTTGAGTTAATGCATATAGTGCCAAGTATTTCTTACTTCGTTGTTACTATACTTATGCAAATCAAACACTACCTAATACAAGAGAACTAAAATCAGCTCAAGTAAAGTGGCATATAACTTTAATTCCGCAGGGTTATATTTACAAGTAGTGGGTTCTTGTTTAGTTAAAGTCTAACTAATTTTCGATCCTACAAGTGGTATCAGAGCTTTGGCTCTCACTTTGAAGACTTCCAGTGCTTCAAAGTTGATACTCTACTCGTTTACTTTACAAACTTTGTTATTTCTGTCTTTCAAAAGTTTTTTAAAATGAATGAACTCAGTTTAGGATGTTCAAACGGTAGTGCTAACAAACCGCCAATGTTCACTCCTGATGACTTTGGTACCTGGAATCTCAGGATGGAAGGTTTTGTTAGGATCTTAGATCGCCGTATATGGAAATCCTTGACTGAAGGTCCTTATTCTCCCATAGTTCCATCTGCTGATGACGCTGAAGTCAAGATACCAAAACCTTTAGATAAATATGTTATATCTTACTATGCTGCTCTCAAATTTGACTATAAGGCATATTGGACTCTACAGGCTGCACTTCCCAACTCCATTCTAAGTGGGTTTAAGGGTTACAAAACTGCACATAGCCTGTGGAATGCCTTAAGTGAAATGTATGAAGGAACCAGTGAGGTTAAAGAAAACAAGAAAGATGTTTTAAAACAGAAATATGAGAACTTTACCTACAAATCTGGTGAATCTATGACCAAAAAGTACTTGAGATTTGTTTCCTTACTTGATGAACTGCAAAAAGTAGATGTAAAACTAGATTAGGTCGATGTAAACAGAAAGTTTTTACGTTCTTTGCCTTCTGTGTGGACAGTTTACACTTTAAGCATTAGAGAATGTAAAAATTTGAAAAAGATGAGGCTTAGTGAACTTCATGACATACTCAGTGCTTATGAAATGGAACTAAATCTTAAGCAAAACTCATCTTCTGAGAAAACTCAGTTGTTTTTAACTGCTCTAGTAACTACTGATTTTCAAAACCAGAGATCTTCAAACTCATCTTCATATCAGTCACCTATAGCCAGTTTCCCTGAGACACCAAGGTGTCAAGAGAGTTTTTCAAATTCCTTTGATAACTCTCACAATGCTTATGTAGCAACTGACTCATACCAAGGCTTCATTCCTGGAGATTTAGGATGTATAGGTGCTGATGATTTAGAAGAAATGGATATTTTGAACCAACTTGCTATGGTGTTTGTTAGAGCTCAAAGATTTTACAAGAGAACAGGTAGATCCTATAAAGGAGCAAAAGGTGCTCACATTGTCCTAAACAAAAGCAAGGTAAAATGCTATAACTGTCACCAACTGGGTCACTTTGCAAGAGAATGCTCCTAACCAAGAAGGGAAGGATAGAATCAGGGTCAAACTCTGATGAAAAATCATGGTGGAAACAACCACAACAACTCAAGCAACAATGCCGCTCATAGTTCAGGACAACAACCCACCCACCCAATCAAAACCAGCTGGAAGTCAAAACCATCAGAATGTGGTCGCTGCTGTAGCAAACCGAACTGAATGTGTTGAGTGGGGAGACTTCCTAGCTGAGTTCGAGCCTATCAACCATGCTTTGATGGCCAAGCAAGATTCTCCTTTTGATCAGGTAAATTCAATTCCTGAAAAAGTTCTAGAAAATTTATGCAGCCCTGCCTGCATTGAACAAGTGAAAAAGTACATAAATCACAACTCAGATCTGATTGATGAAGTTTCAAATTTAAATGAGTTAAAGGAATTCTTTAAGAAAACTGAGTCATCTTACATCACTAAGATTGACAACTTAAACAAAGAATTTGAACAAGTGAAGCAAACCAACTCTATTCTTGAAACACAACTAGATGATGTGTTGTCAAAACTTGAAAAATCAAGAAAAGAAACCAAAGAAGCTAAGGCTGAGGTTGATGTTCTTGAAATAAAACTAAAAGATGCTTTGTTCACTTATGATAAATTTCAAACTGCTAAAAAGAAAGCTGAGAAACTATGGATGGGAGGGATGTATGGGAAAACTGGTGTTGGCTATAACATTGTTGAGCCACCAATTGAATATTCACCCGCAATTGAACCAATCAAAGCCCTGTCAACAGAATGTAAAATTAGTCTCACTGTTGATGATACCTCATCACAGTCAAGCACTGAAAAATCTGTTGAAACTAAGAAGCCTGAAGTCAACAATGCTAGCACATCTGCATCTGTTGACCAATCAAAAATTTTGAAACCATCAATTGTTGTCCCACCTCCAACTATTTATGAATCTAAGGAGTCAAAAGTTGGAGGAAAACAACCTGAACAACAAAAGGGAAGTCAAACTCAGAGACTTGGTCAATTAAATTACAAGCAAATTACCAACATTGAGTCTCCCAGAAAAAATGAGTTTTATGAAGCAAATAGTCTTGAATGTGTTTTCTATGGTGAAATAAGGGCACCTTGCTGCCATGTGTTTATTCAACCTACTGAGTAGAGTTCAACATCTTCCAAAACCAAAATTTACTCAAAAACCAAAAACTGATTTCCAAAGAAAGCTCACAGGAAGAATCTCACTTGTGAAAAGCCAAACAATTAAGTATTTTGGACCTGAGTCTAACAGGATTTTGGTGGGAAATGAAAGAAATGCAAGTTTCTCTGTTTTAAAGCAAAATCGTTTTCCGGTCGAAGTTCAACCGGAACGACCTTCCGCTTGAACTTCAGTTCAATTAGGAAAACCAAAAACAACCCAGATCAGCTACTACTCCCAAGAAGAGACCAAAAGTATACTTTGCTGAAGGGTTTGAACTTTTTGAAACTCAAGGTAGGAGAAAACCCTCAAGAGGAAAGACCACCTCAAGGGAAAGTTTTTCAAAAAGCAAGAAAACTAACCAACCGGAATTCTTTAGTAGTTCAAGTGGAAGTTACTGTGTTCCACATCAGGTTAAAAACTTTTCTCAAAGGTTTCCTCAATCACCTGAAAGAACTAAATTGGTCAATCATGTTCACTCTTCATCAAATGAAATACCAAAGAAAGTGACCAATAAACAGAAAAAATTCCGGGAATACCGTGAAAGAAAAATTGCTGAGAGGAAAAACAACAAGAGTGAGAGATCAAGTCAAACAAGCACTCCCTATGAGAGCTTGAACTTTGATAATGATGATTTGCTTACTGATGCTCCAGTGGTGAATACTTTAGTACTCAATGAGTACAAGTATAACGATGCTTATGGCAGACCCAAGACCACTCAGGCTTGGGTCCCCTATAGAAACTGATCAAATCTGATGTGTGCAGGTGCAAAATAAAGGCGAACATAGCGTATGGGTAGTTGATAGTGGATGCACTTGCCACATGATAGGGAATAAGCATATACTGGAAAACACAAAAAGGAGGACCGGTTACCTTTGGTAGCACTAAAGGCCACATCTCAGCACAAGGAGATGTGAGCAATGGACTGGTAAGTTTTGATAGAGTCAATTTTGTTGATACATTAAATTTTAACCTTCTCAGTGTCTCAAAAATGTGTGACAAGAACTTGAATTTGATGTTTAATGAGAGGGAGGCTATAGTTCTCAAACCTGGTGTGAAAATTCCTAATGAGTTAATCATGCTTAAAGCACCCAGGAGAGATGGACTATATATTTTGGATATGTCAGTTGCTGCACCCTCCTGTGGAACTGCTTGCTTTATATCCAAAGCCTCTTTGGATGAATCTGATTTGTGGCATAGGAGGCTAGGACATGTAAACTACAAGAACATGAACAGAATTGTCAATCTTGGTTTGGTTAAGGGTCTTCCTAACAAGCAATTTACATGTTCTGAACATTGTGTGCCATGTCTCAAGGGAAAGCAACACAAAACCTCCTTCAAGCCCAAAGTTGAATCTTCTATTTCACAACCTCTAGAGCTGTTGCACATGGATCTTTTTGGTACAACTAGAGTGATGAGTTTGGGAAAAAGGTCATATTGTTTTGTCATTATTGATGATTTTTCTAGATACACATGGGTTTTCTTTCTCCTTTTAGTGCTCCTAGAACTCCACAACAAAATGGTGTTGCTGAAAGGAGAAATAGGACACTGATTCAAGCTGTTAGGTCAATGTTAGCAGACTCTAAACTCCCTGTGATGTTTTGGACAGAAGCAGTGAACACTGCCTGTTATGTCCAAAACAGGATTTTAATTGTTAAAGGCAAGAACAATACACCATATGAGCTTTGGAGAAAAAGAAAACCAAACATTTACTTCTTTAAGCCATTTGGTTGTCCTGTCACAATATTAAGAACCAATGAGCTATTGCCTAAATTTGCAGAAAAGGCAGATGAAGGATATTTTGTTGGATATTCTGGTGTGTCCAAGGCATACAGAGTATAAAACAAGAGAACCAAAATTGTTGAAGGAACCATAATTGTGTCTTTTAATGAAAAATCTCCAAACAATTTTGAGTCTTAGCCCACCTGGTTATTTGATATTGATGCACTAACTACTGCTTTCAACTTAAATGTTGATAAGCATGTGAGTACATCAGTGCAGGGACAAAATTCTTATAGGTCAGCTAATGATCATTGGAAGAGCAACCAAGCTGGAATCAAGAAACCAATCTTCTTCTTTTCAATGAGTATCAATCCTATCTTGCAAAATAATGGAAAGAAACCATCTGAAATAGTTCAAATCGATGATGAAATAGTTCCGGCTGAAGTTCAAGTAGAACCTGAGGAGAATACTGTGTCAGGGTCAAATGTAGCTGAAAGTTCAGAAAATGCCACATCAAATGAGCTTAATTTAGAGCATCTGACCTACAATTCAGACACAAATTCTCATGAAATAGTTGAAGTTTCTGATCTTGTATCACACTTTGGTAATGTTAAGCTTGAACACATACTTCCTAGGCTCAACATACCATCAAATGGAAGAATCCATGAGTTCCCCATGCAAGTAGATAGAAGAATCAACAAGAATCATCCTCGGGAGAAAGTTATTGGAGATATGTCTGCACCTGTGTTAACAAGAAGTAAATCTGCTGATGCAAACATCTGTTTGCATGCTGCATTTCTGTCTCAAGAAGTACCCAAGAAGGTGGCTGAAGCCTTAGAAGATAACAGCTGGGTAGAGGAAATGCAGGAAGAATTATTTCAAATTAACAAGCAGAAAGTTTGGGAATTGGTTGATTTGCCTGCTGATGCAGAACCAATTGGCACCAAGTGGGTATTCAGAAACAAAAAGGATGACAGGGGCATTGTCATCAAGAACAAAGCAAGACTGGTGGTTCAAGGCTATGTACAGGAAGAAGGCATTGATTATGATGAAGTGTTTGCACCAGTGGCTACATTGGAGGCAATTAGAATTTTTCTAGCCTGTGCTGCCTTTAAAGACTTCCAAGTCTTCCAAATGGATGTCAAAAGTGCCTTCCTGTATGGCCTACTGGAACAAGAAGTGTATGTCAAGCAACCTCCTGGTTTTGAGGACCCTCATCACCCAAACAGGGTATGCAAGCTAATCAAAGTCCTGTATGGCCTCAAACAAGCACCTAGAACCTGGTATGAAACTCTTTCAAACTATCTTCTAGAGAATGGCTACAGAAGAGGAGCTATTGATAAAACACTGTTTACCAAAACTGTTTGTAAAGATATGTTGATGGTACAAATTTATGTAGATGATATTATTTTTAGTTCATATAATAGTTTGTTGTGCAAGGAATTTGAAACTTTGATGCAGTCGAAATTTGAAATGAGCTCCATGGGAGAATTAACTTTCTTCTTAGGACTTCAAGTAAAGCAGACTGCAGCTAGGATCTTTCTGAACCAATCAAAGTACATTCAAGACATGCTAAAGAGATTTGATATGCTGACATGTTCAAGTGCCAAAACTCCCATCTCCACTTCCCACAAGTTAACCAATGACTTAAGTGGCAAGCCAGTGGATGTACACATGTACTGAGCAATTATAGGATCACTGATGTATCTAACTGCAAGTAGACCTGACATCATGTTCAGCGTTTGCTTATGTGCAAGATTTAGTCTTCACCAAAATAGTCACACATGCTAGCTGTCAAGAGAATTTTCAAGTACTTGAAGGGTCAACCAAAACTAGGCCTTTGTTATCCCAAAAATTCTGACTTCTGTTTCAAGGCATTCACCTATAGTGACTATGGAGGGTGTGACATAGACAAGAAATCAACATCAGGCGCATGTCAGTTTTTGGGTGAAAGACTTGTTTCCGGGCAGTGCAAGAAGCAAACGTGTGTTTCTACATCAACTGCTGAAGCTGAGTATATTGCTGCTTCGAGCTGCTACAGCCAAGTTCTTTGGATCCAAAATCAGATGCTTGATTATGGTATCACCTTCATGGAAACTCCAATTTTTGAAGACAACAACAGTGCCATATCCATCATCAGCAATCCAGTCAAGCACTCCAAAACAAAGCACATTGATATCAGGTATCATTTTATTAGAGATTGTGCAGAAAAAAACTGATTAAGTTGTTCAAAGTTCATACTGATCATCAATTGGCCGATTTGTTCAAAGTTCATACTGAACGGTTGGTTTAAAATCTCTCTCCTCCACGTCACCAACAAAAAAGGTAAAAAGCCCTAAATTACCGTCATTTCCCCATTTCTCTCAAACCCCACTCCGAAATTACTCCCAAACTCTCTCCATAACTTCCCAAAAACCGTCAATATCTCTCAAGATCCTGCAACAACAATGGCTCCTAAGGCGAGTACGAGTGGCAAGAAGCCTGCCAGTGACTCAAGGTTCCCTGTGGAACACAACCTGGTGGCTTACCTTGAAGCACCTAGTAAGACCAACATCTACAACGCCATGATCGACTTCCTTAAAAATAGTCATCTTCATCACGCGCTGACAGTTGAAGCGGTGATATTTGAAGAAATCATGGAGGAATTCTGGTCACATACTAGGGTTGCTGAAGGCGATGATGGTGGTGAAAAGATTGTGTCAACTGTTCAGGGCACAATAGTGGAAATCGATGAAGCCAAAATCAGAAAGGTGTTAAAACTAAGGGATGAAGAAGGATATGTGTTTGTTGAATCATCTTTTTACCTACCTCTTTTTAGAGACATCGGCTATGGCGGTTCAATGGGAAGCAAAACCATAAAGAAGGGGCAACTGCCTTACAAGTGGAGATTCTTGGCCCATACCCTTCTGGTTTGCCTAACTCCCAAGAAAGGCGGCTTTGATGAGCTTGCTGCCGAACAAGCCTCAGCATTCTATGCTGTGGCCAAAGGTCAAAACTTTAATTTCTCTAAATTGATTTTTAAGGGTCTTAAAACAAATATTTCACCAGACTATGTCTATTTATACCCTAGGTTTTTAACTTGTATTCTCAAAGAGGAATACCCCTAAATTGTTTTGGGTGGTACAGTTTTGCAACCAAAACTTCTCAATGAGAAAACTTTCTCAAATTTAGCTTTAAACAAGTCTGTTTTTCTTGGACGGGATACTGACCATCCCCTGCCAATTCCAAGGCAGTTTCCTAATGAACCTGCTCAAGCTGGGGTTCAGACGGAAACTGTGGCAGCAACTGATCAACCTGCTCAAGATGACAGGACTACTAACCTAATAGCTCTTGAACCCACATCTGTCCCTGCTTCCTTTACCATAAAAACCTATTGTTCTAAAAAGAGGAAAGCTTCCTCTCAAACCATCACTGCCACTTCCTCATCCGATTCCCCTCCTGTCATTTTCAAAAGACAGCGAAATGTGGTTATTAGGTCTCCTCCACCTACTACCACTAACCAACCTGAAGCTTCAAACCCCGCAAAAGGCAAAAAGCCCAAGCGGAAACTGGTGAAAGTGGGATATTCTCTTAGGGATGAACCTTCTTCTGAGGGGGAGTCATTAGAAACCGATGTACTATCCCCATCTTCAAGGTTTTCACCCCTGCAACCCCTATCACCTAGGAGTGACAGTGCACCCGTTCTTGGTCCAAATGAGGGTGTTATTAACTCACCAACCTCATTACATGAGAACATTCTGATGGACCTAGACCCTGTTGCACTGAACCCCCACTCCTCACCGGAGGTGAATCTCAGGAGTTCAGAAGAGATTCATGCAGAGAGGGTTCCTGCTGCTCATATGTCCCCACTGGGCCTTGATGTCAGCAGTAACATAAATAAGAACCAAACTACGGCAATCTTCTCTGAATCACCACTCATGGGTCCTTCATTGGAAACCTGCTCCCACCATTAATTTCTCAGATATCTTCCCACCAACTCCTCCTTCCAGCCCTACACCCAAAGCTGGTAGACCACCAACTCAAACATCCTGCCTCCACTCACCATTAGAGAACCCACAATCACCAATGCTCCTACACCACCTGCCAAACCAACAGAAGTTCAACCTGGTCCCTCTCCATCCTCAGCAAAGGGTAAAGCACTTTCTGTGCAAGAATCAGGAAGTGATTCTGATGAAGATAGAAGGATGAAGAAGAGGAAATTGATGCATGCCAAAAAAAAAAGATCAAAGTAAAAGAAGAAAAGGGCCACCCAGAAAGAACAAAATCATTGGGTGGATAGTGAATGAAGATAACTTTGATTTCACTTTCAATCTGGAAAATGGCACAACTCAAGTGGTAAATGCTCACAAGGCCACTTCACTTCTTTCTGCACTACAAATGACTGACATCATTCTGAAACTTAGAGAAATTCTAAGTCCATCAAGAGCTGAGCACCTGTTAAGGCTTCACATTGAACCAACAGTGCTTAATTGTGGAATTCTCTACAGGAGCAACTTAAATGATGATTCAGCTGAAGAAGAAGAAGAGCATGTTAGTGACATTAAATTTATCATTTGGGAAGAAGAAGAGAACCTGTTTTACGTATACCGAGCCGATGGCACCTTCACTGTTCATGAATCCATTTCAGTTCAGACTGAATGGAGTGAAAGAGATTAGGCAACATTCAAACATGTGAAGGTAACTAAAACCAACTCTAAAGAGTTTTCTCAAAATCCAGATGCCAACATCAAGTCTGTTGACAAGTAGGTCAAGGAGAAGAATTTTTGTTTTTTGGTACAAGTCAGTTTTTGAAGATAGACTTCGAAGTTGAAGAATAATTTGAAAATATCAGCATATGGGGAGATTGTAAGGAATATCGCTTTGGAGATTTCCGGCTGAAAGCCAGTTTTGATGTTTTCCGGTTGAAGTTGAAGTTTAAGCGGAAGTCTCAACTTCCAGCGGAACCGGCAGTTCAAGCGGAAGAAGCATTTTTGTCTGATAGCGAATATTCCGGGTGAACTCGATTATCCACCAGAAAATGAGTTCAACCGGACTTTTCCTGAGATGTCTTTTTAGTAGTCCAATCCTGCAAAAGCTTCTCGGTTGCTTACAAATCTATCAAAGCCGCTCTCCTAAAATAGGTTGTTGCTGATAACACTCAAGATATTCCGATTGTTGAAGTTTATTCTTTTGGTAGTTTGTATTTGACTTTGTAGTTAACGGTTTAGATTAAATCGTTCGAGATCAATGGCTGTCATTGATCTCATTTGCACTATATATAGCATTAGTTAGCTCTAGTTTACACACGGTTCTTGATCACCTTGTAATAGTGTAACTTTGAGTTAATGCAAATAGTGCTGAGTATTTCTTACTTCGTTGTTACTATACTTATGCAAATCAAACACTACCTAATACAAGAGAACTAAAATCAGCTCAAGTAAAGTGAAATATAACTTTAATTCTACAGGGTTATATTTACAAGTAGAGGGTTCTTTTTTAGTTAAAGTCTAACTAATTTTCGATCCTACAGGTTTGTATCTGGCCCATCTGCATGGTTAAAACCTCGACTTGGTCAGTTAATGTTGTAACAAGGTCAACCTGGTGGACTCCCCTATGTTGAAGTCTACTCCTTGTGTTTGACCACTGATAACCGTTCAGCGCAAGTTCCTCCAGCAATTCTTTAGCCTCCTCTGGCATTTTGCTGCTCAATTTTTCCCACGCTGGAGTATCAGCTGTCTGTCGTGTCAGTGGATGCAGATCGCTGTAGAAGATTTTCACTTGCTGATGTAGCTCTATCTCATGAGATGGACACTTCCTAAGCAACTCCTTAAACCTCTCACAAGCCTCGTACAGGCTTTCCGAATCTTGTTGAAGAAAAGAGGAGATCTTATTCTGTAACATGGCAACCTTAGAAGGAGGAATGTATTTAGAAATGAACTTCTGGGTTAGCATATCCCACGTAGTGATTGACCAGGTGCAAAGGACTAGAGCCATGCTTTAGCCGTCCCTCGGAGTGAGAATGAAAAGAGTTGCAATTTAATTCCTTCATGAGGGACTCCGTTTAATTTAAAAGTATCTCAAACTTCGAGGAAGTTCACGATGTGAGCCATCAGGTCATCATTGGGCAACCCATCGAATTGGATCGATTTCAGAATCATGGTGATTACTTGGGGTTGTATCTAAAAATTGTTTGCTTCAACAGCCGGTTGAATAACATTGTGTTGAACCCCATCAAGATTTGGTCTTGCGTAGTCCGCGAGTGTTCTTCCTCTGTGTTGATACATAGTCCTGATCGTCATGTGAAGTATCGAATACAAGATGGATCACACAAGATAGCTGAGGTCCGAACTCCCAGCGAATCTGGAGTTCGGACAGCTCCAAGCGTGTGGCCGAACCTGAGGTTCGGCCAATCGTATTTCAGCCTTATAAATAGTTGTGTCTTGTGTTGTATTCAGAAACAGTCTAAGCTTCCGTGTCATACACTCTGATTGTACTTTGTGGTCTCAGTGGTTAATACAAAGCTCATTTGTATTTACTCTTTGTCTTTTACACGTTTACATTGATTTCATCACGACTAATTATATTGAATTTCAAAATCACTTTTGTTTTCAAAAAGGCTAAACTGCTAGTATTCGTGTTGGTTGGTCAATTTTTCTTGTTTTTCACTTTGTCTCATTCTGAGGGGGAGTTTGTTTTTGCAAAAATACAAAAATAGTGTGTTGTTTTTCAAATCGTAAAAATGAAAATCTATAAATAGCGTTGTCATTTTTAGGGGGAGAAATTTGGAAAAGCCAAAAACAATGTAAAATGCAAAAATTCAAATACATTAAAAAATGAGAAATTGTATCCGACATGTTTGGGAAATGATGGTACATTGGCTGACATTGTCTGACTCATGGATAAAGTAGATGAACAAGCCATAAGATCATTTGATCGATGTGTAAGGTAGGCTAGGCGAATCAGAAAGTATACAAATGTGATATACACTAAATCTGATGCTTGACCTAGTGGACAACATCTTGATACATATCTCATGAGATATCAAGAAAAAGATATGTGAAATATAAAATGAGAAGTCACTGTGTATACATGTGTTTATTTTGCAAAGATTTAAACTTGTTTGATTTTCTTTATTTTGTCAAACGATCAGACTTTCTCTGCGTGTCGAAAGACCGACCTGATCGTTGTTCGTTTGACGTTCTGCTTTATTTTCTTTGGTGTTTCGTATAACTCATCGGACTTTTTTTGCGTGTACGGGAGTACCACCTGATTGTTGTTGAGTTATACAATTTCAACTTGTTTTATTTTCTTATTTTGTTAAATCCGAGGCCTTATCTGCGTATCGAAAGATCGACCTTAAGGTAGACGATTTAACGTTCTTATTTCTTTTTGCATGAAACACAATTGACTATATCATGGTTACAACCATTATGTGATTAAATTCACAAGTGAAATCACAAAATGTGATAAGCAAAGCATATCTGAGTATGTCTGATAGTGTGGGATACACTGGTCAATGCAAACTTAATCAATACCTTAACATATCCAGATGTTATGAGTATGATTGTGCCGGAGTTTAAAGTTGGACAAATTATATCTGCAATCGGCATGGCTTATGTGCTTCAATAATCGAAATTGAAATGTAGTTCAGCATGTTATGACCAATATGATTCCAAGTTGTGATCTTTCTCACAAAAGACAAAAATAGTGTTTAATTCTGTAATGTCTTTACTTTTCTTATCAGAAAATACCAAAAAGATTTTAGGTGTGTTTTGATATAAAGTTACTAAAAGCCAAAAAGATTTTGTTTCTGATTTGTTTTCGATTGATCAACACGAAATACGAAATCATTTTCAAAACCAAAATATCTTGGAGTCTCGAAGAGACATTTTGCACCAAGATTATTTATGTTGGCAGGTTTCTAAGTGGGAAGAGAACATCACAACTTCAAGTCTTCTGAAGTTTGTTGACAAAGAGATGTATACACGATGCAATATCAAGTATTCAAGATTAAGCTCATCGTCAAGATCGAGGAAGAGTTTAATTGAAGATACAAGATACAAGTATGAATAGAGAAGATGATACTGCACATGCCGAGGGGGAGTTTGTTGATACATAGTCTTGATCGTCATGTGAAGTATCGAATACAAGATGGATCACACAAGATAGCTGAGGTCCGAACTCCCAGCGAATCTGGAGTTCGGACAGCTTCGAGCGTGTGGCCGAACCTGAGGTTTGGCCAGTCGTATTTCAGCCTTATAAATAGTTGCGTCTTGTGTTGTATTCAGAAACAGTCTAAGCTTCCGTGTCATACACTCTGATTGTACTTTGTGGTCTCAGTGGTTAATACAAAGCTCATTTGTATTTACTCTTTGTCTTTTACACGTTTACATTGATTTCATCACGACTAAGTAGAAGATCCATTCGCTCACGCACTTTCACTCTGCCATCGCTGCTGCTTCTCTTCTTTCTTACCGTCGACATCTAAGAAATCCGCGCTCATGTTCAGGAGATGGTCTAAATCCGCGCTCAGGTTTAGGAGATGGTGTAACCCGGTGCTCATGACGAGGTAGTCACATACAAAAAAAATTAGTAGCAAAAATAAAAGTAACTACTCCTAAAGGCCTAAACTAAAAGCACACTAAAGAGAAATTAAAGCACTCGACTAAAATTTAAATAAACCGAGAAAACTAAATAAATAATTAAACTAAAACGAAAAGTGGTCAAACTACCAACTTCGATCATTCTCGGAATCTGACGCGTCCCCGAAAACAACGCCAAAAACTTGATGTGTAGAATCGTGTCTATAAAAATTAGTCATGGTTAAAAGGTTATTATAAAGTGACCAAACTACACACTTCAGGGCAGGCGTACCCGTCAGGTGCAACACAGTGTTAGTAACTACCGAGTGTTAATCTGTGGACGCATGTATCACCACACGATAGTAAACCTTTAACAATATTTAACCGGTAATATTGTGATAATGAATTAAAAACTAAAGGAACTAATGAGAACTTAAAGAAACTAAAGAAACATTTCAAATGGCTTAAACGCTAATAGAAATTAGATATGTAGAACGAATCACCTAGGCGTCGAATTCCTGTGTTGACATGTTAACCCTTACGAATGACTTATGACCAATGAACCGCTATCCTAAAATCAAACCCTATCTGAGGTGTCTAACCAAAGGAAAACTAGGCAGTTGAAGTTAAACCACCAGAACTATAGACACATCCTAGTAGTCTAAACCCAATGGTTACGTGCAAATGTAATCCAATGTTAAAGTGCTATAAAGAACCAACTACCAATCTGAGGCTAGTCTGTCCCACAGTCTTAGAATTACTAATATTATAGACAATACTAGAATCCTAAAATCATGAAGCAAACTATCTACTCACCAATTTAAACCCTAGTAAGTCCCTAATCACGAGTAAATGGCCTAAGTTATATGTAACAACCCAATAACCACCCACACAATGATAAACAACTAACTAGCATGCATATGTCAAAACTTAATCAACACATACACGGGCAAGAACCTGCAAATCCAATTACTATCATCGACTAATCATTAACTATGTGAGTTTAATGTCTTCAAAAGTCAAAATATGTGATCTTAACATTCAAAGGATAGTTATGAAGTCGCTTTAACTGTATGTGACATGTTACCCAACCCCAAAACCACACTAATCGATGACAACAATCGGATCACATCAGGTTCCTAGTGCACTTTTCAATCAATCACAAGATAAATTTACTAAAATCAACATAGCGTTAGTCAAAATCAATCATAATAGTCAAACATCAACATAGTTCATCTAGACCTAAGTGATTACAAATGTTTAGCCAAGCATAATGTAAAGGTCACTGAAATCAGAATTGTATGAACTCATGATAACCTAGAAAAAAAGAATCGAATGATGAAAACTAACGATAGAAGTATAGATAGCAAACCGAGTGCTTCATATCTTTAATCTTGATCCCCAAACCTTGAAGAATGCTCCACTATGGCTCCAAACTGCTTCTTGTTGTCGAAATTTCCTTCAGTTGTCTCTGGATTTGCCTCAACCGAATGACATCGTTTCCTATTTATAGTGAAAATTAGGGGGTTTTTTTGTGTATTAAGCACGTAACGAGCCATTATGGGTCCATTTAATCCGATTCTTTGTGTGCATAACCCAGGGACAGTTTTTGCAATTTTTTCTTTCTTTGATTCGGGCTTCGTTTTGATGGTTTCTCCTGCTTGATATTGGCTCGATTATTGTCCCTTTGACATCATGAGACCTACAAGAGCACAATTAAGTAAATATAAACTAAAAACAAATGAAAAGACAAAAATTATAACGGAAAACACGACGTGAAGGAAAACGATATAGAAAATATATATGTTTTACAACAGATCACATATATCGACTTTCAGTCTATATTTGGCTATATAAACACCTTTACTAGTAGAGTGAATATAACCTATTATGTAGTTCATATTCCCTACTCTTAATGATTTACATACTTATGATAGTTACTTCATATAATCACCATGTTAAATTACATTCAGTTATCACTTTACTTTGTGTTTAAAGGCTTCGCGGCTCCACAAGTCGTTTATCACCATTCGTATCAATTATTGATCCTATTATAGCCTCTCAGCCTTTTAGGACTCATCCCGTTTTTCGATTCAATAATATGTACTCTAGGGTTATTCTTCATTGTTCTCGATCAACAATATCATTCTTGACCCATTAGGAAAATTCTATAAATTTCACATCATCTATATCACAATCTCTAGCATAGAAACAGTTTATTAGCTACCTCTATATGCATAACATTAAAAATGTTACCTTATGAGCTTGAACAATCATCGCCTGCTCTCATATATGCTCCAACTACTTGATTGCCTATTGAGGTTTCCAACTCATGTTAGGCATATACAATGATTTCACATAATCATTCAATTATACCACATTCATGGCCCAAGGCCTAACAACTTATTGAGTCTCGCAACATATAAATATAGTTATCATTTAACATGATCTAAAATGGTTCTATATGTAGGCCATCCATTTTAACCCATTGGTGCCAAACTTATATATCTTGTTTATAAGTGTTTTATACACTCAAATACACATTTGTAAGTGAAATTAACATGTCAAAAACATCCTAAATTCTTCGGCTCACTTGTGTTTTAAACATTTAGCTTAATTCAAATTTTATAAAACTTCATTTTCGATGCTGCGTTTTCTATGTAACACCGGTTCACAGCCCCTTTTCACCGTTGTACAATCCAAATCAAGTTAACATGGTAAAATATAACACATAGAAGAGACAAAGGGCTTTCCGTAATATAACTACACCTCAATCGGAGTCAAGTTGATTTTATAACACATAGAAGACTCAAAGGGCTTTCTGTAATATAATTACAGGGGGGCTAGGCGACGAATTCACTATGGCTGGGCACAGTGGCAGTCGGGCGGTGGCAAGGTGGAGAAGTGGTGGTGCGCTGACAGTAGTTGTGGCTATTGCGGCTGTATTGGCAGGAAAACGATCGGTAGGGAGAGCCGATTGGGAGAGAGGGAGAGGGGGAGAGAGAGAGAAAGAGAGAGAGTGGAGAAGGTTGTGGCGTGATCAATGGCGAAGGGCAGTTAGGATCCAGAGGGGGGGGGGACCGCCCCTCCGATTTTTTGGCCATAAGTACATATTTTTACGATTTTATGTAAAAAAAATTATATGTATTGAGTATCGCTCCCTCGAATGTATTAAGTATCGTCCCCTCAGTAAAAAATTTAAGCCCCGCCCCCTCGGGGTTTTCTTTCAAGCTTCATCACTAGGTTTGATATTTGCTTGAGGTTGCTCCTCCTATTTATTACGCAATCCTTCAAGACAAAATCCCACATTTTAGGGATTCAAAGATATTGTATCATGGGAGTAGGGTGGCTACATGACTTGCTAGGTGATGGTGTAGGTTGGTGGTGGTTGTACTTGAAGATCCACCAATATCTTTGGAGGTGAGGGGTGGTTGAAGGGTTGGAGATGGTGTTCATAGGTGGCGGCGGTGGGGGTGTTCGGTAGGACCACAAATTTGGGTCGGGTTTCGTTTGGGTGTCAGTTTTGGATCGAGTTCCACTTTCCATGCAAAGGTGAAGGAAAATATTAGGGTTTTGGGTTAACCGACTAGTGAATACGAAAGCTCGGGTTTTCAAGCATCATCCAAAAGTAATAGATAAAAAGATAAAGTTTGGATAAATATTATCTAATATTTTTGGATAAATATTCTCTAATATTGACTAGTACATAAATTAGATACGGTGACACACAAAAGTCGTCACCATAGGTACTTAGTGACAATTTTTTTTCTCGAAAAGTGTCACCAAAGGAATAGCCATTATAGGCTACATATGGTGACATCGAAAATTCGTGACCGTAGCACTAAAAACTCCGTCACCGTAGACTAGAGGTGTCACCATAGAGTAGTGATTTATTTCCAGTTTTATCAAATAATGTCAATATAAAGCGTTTGTAGTGACATATCTTTATAATATTAGTGACAACATGTCACCAAATGATCACATCACTTTTGTTTTGTATGTCACATTTTCTAGGTAATTGGCCACATTATAATTTTCCAGTGTGATTATTGTTTAGGTTTAGTGACACAAATTGATTTTTGAGTGTGACAATATGATGACACAAATTTATGTAGACATGGAGAAAATTAAAAGTGTGACCATTTGGATATGTTTAGAAACAGCAAAATTGGAAATGAGTGACTATTAGTTGGTGTGTGGTCACACATAAACACCCAACTTTAAATTCCATAGTGACGATTATATTGTTTTTAGTGACATATCACGAAATTTAAATGTGATAAAAAACGTGTTATATAAACATGTATTTTTAGAAGTGTCACTGTTTTTATCATTTAGTCACGTTATCATTAAACTTTTTTGTTTAGATTTACATTTAGTCACATATGTAACACAAAAGCATGTCCATAAGTCACTTGTAGTCACATGTTTATTCAATGAATGTGATTTTTATGTATTTCAGTGATAAAATAGTTATCTACCACGTGACTACATGTAGTTAGTTATCACACAATTTTAGTTATATAAAGTGAAAATTCGACACCTCTAGTGACATAACACAAATTTGAAATGTGACCAAAAACGTTTTATATTAACATGTATGTTTAGAAGTGTCACTGTTTTTATCCTTTAGTCACGTTATCATTGAATTTTTGTGTTTAGATTTACATTTAGTCACATATGTTACACAAAAGCATGTCCATAAGACACTTGTAGTCACACATTTATTCAATGAATGTGATTTTTTGTGTATGTTAGTGACAAAATAGTTATCTACCCCGTGACTGCATTGTAGTTAGTTATCACACAATTTTAATTCTATAAAGTTATAATTCGACACCTCTAGTGACATTACACAAATTTTATTGTCACCAACAAACATTTTATAATCACATGGAGCATTTTAGGTGTCACTGTTGTGTCAGTTGTAGTCACATTGTTACATAGACACATGACCCTAAGACACTTTTAGTAACACTGTTTTGTAAATAATGTGACTGTTTATGAGATTTAGACACAATTCTTTAAGTAGTATATGTATTTTAAACACTAATAACTAAGTAAAGTGTGACTATATGTAGTTAATAATCACACTATGCTACCTTTTAATGACATAAGATAACTTAAGGTGTGACCAAAAATGAACTACAACCACATGAATATTTTATTTTTCAATTTTGCTACACCTTTAGTGACACTTTATTTGATTACATTTCCTTTATACTGATGTTTGGGAAATTAATAATACCAATAAATGGGCAATATATAAAGCGCTAAAAAGTATTCTTAAACAAAATGAAAATATTCCACATATATTTAATAAACCATGAGTACGTTATTACTTATATGCTTCCTTCTAAAATCTAAGTAGTTGCCTTTAGCCGCCGAGCTCCTTGTATTCTTGCCAAACTTCACATTGGTATTGGTTGCATTGTTACGCTTCTGAATACTGTTAATGGTGACGAATTGTTTTGGACCAGTTCTGATCTTTGGATCTTTCGACAGCTGTAGCGTTTGTGTTCCCCTAATCGACTCAGAATCTGCATAATTCTGATATGGCATCGTCTGTGACAATTGTAGCTGATGGTCATCCTTTTGAGTACGTGGCGGTTTATATGGTCATCCTAAAACAACAACATTTAAAGGGGGAAAATAACACATCAATTGTTTGAAACAAAATAAGTTTGAACATATAAATATAATGAATTAGGGATCTTAATGAAAGAAACTTACATCATCATCATCTGAGTCAAAAATGACCATGTCCTTATCCCACATAACAAAACTTTTAATTGTCTCACCAACTGTAGTCGCACCAGGGATCGGATAAGGTAAACATGTTGCGTCGCGGTTATCTAAAACCTTGTCAATGGACACTTTATAGCAGTTGTCGTGGACTTGTTTGAAATGAACCATTTGTATATCTTCTGACAACTCAACAGTACCCTCAGCGACTATGGTTCTACGGTTTACATGGCATAGACGACACTTCCTAGTCTACAATAATTTATAATTTAACATTAGTACAAAAAATAGTAAAATAATTAGAAAGACATATTTGTCAAATTACATATATACCCTTATCACTGGAGGTGAAGGAGTGTTTGCTTTCACAGGTGAGTTACATTGTCGTTTGTTCTTTTTTACGGTTTTACCAACTTCCTAAATAACATTAGATTATTCCCACAGGGAATGGTGTAATTTACTGAATTATTGTAAATTGATATAATATTCAAATAATAAGTTACTTGAGATTCTTGCTGCTACGAAGCATGGTTCCGTTTGGCACCTTCTCTAAGATTATTGGGTTGGGATTGTTTCACTTGCAGTTAATCACCTTGTTTCGTCAGCAACTGATCTTCAACGTTATGCACAATTGTTCCCTGATCAAAGAAACATATTTTATAAAGTATAAAGTCTATAATAGAAATACATTCATCAAAATAATTATAGATTCAAATACTAAGTTAGGCTAACCTTAGCAGCAACCTTAGCGATATCCTTCTTTTTCTTCTTAAGTTCACCGACTGATTAATGCGTATTTGCCGCATTTGCAGTTCCATTCTTTTGAGACTCCCTTGAATGAGTTGGTGAGTTATTTTCATTAGCCATCATAACTCCCTAATCATGTACACATGTTTGAAGTACAATCTTATAAATGAAAATATATATGTATCAACTTACCGGACTGTTACAGACAGATTCACTTACCTGGATTGAATATGTGGATGACAGAAGTGGAATTTTAATCCCACTTGAAGTAAGGACAGCCATTATCGTGGTCATCGGTTCTTCTTGTTTTCTATACATTTCTGTCATCGTCATCAGCTCCTTGTCTTTCTTCTCAGTCTCTTTATGTTTTTCCACTTCCGAAGCTTGGAGTAAAAGTTTAAGTTCCTCAACTTGTTTTTTGGCGGTACCTCTATTCCGTTTGGCATGGAGAAGTGTAGAACTTGAGATGCGCGTCCCAACACCTCTTACATTGCCACGTCTTTCCTTACCGAATTCTATCGTCAAGGCATCCGTGCCCGGTTCGATAGTCAATTCACCATCTTTGATCTTTTTATCATGTTCCATCTACGCAAGTACGTCATATAATTTGAGTAAACTGATCATACAGGAATATATGTAAATTACAGCAACAGAATATGAAAAAATAAAACATGTATATATATATAGTCTCAGGAACTCACTAGTCGATTTCCGACTGCCATAACATCTTCACTTACTTCTTCTTGCTTGTCTTTACGCGCTTCCAACCACATGTGACTCTGGTTGTGTATCTGCTCAGCGGTAAGTTATTTTTTTGCAACCTTGTTATCATTTATAAGAAAAGTACATTACTTTAAAATCACATAAGTAATCATGTATACTTTTTAATTAAGTATCCCACACTTACCAACTTTTTCTCAAGAGATGGATATCCACCTCGCCCCAACCTGTGGTTATAAGTAGACAATGCACGTGCAGCTTTCCTTTTACTCGACGCACTCTTCAAATAAAAAAATGTACAAATCAGATAACTCAATATTTGCTAACTTGAATAATTAGTAAATCAAGATAAATGATAATGTTGATCAACTTAAGACTTATACCATGAAATCTTTGGATATTGCATACGCGACATAGTTGTCCCACACTTATTGATCAAGGATTATCGTCCGAAACCTTTTGGGAATCCTTGCTAACTTTTTGGTTTGCCTATGTTTGGGTGTATGTCCTTTCTATTCACCCTATGCGAGTCATAACTGTTTTCCTTTTGTCTTCGTCGATTTTGTAAAAACGTTGAAACAATGATTATGATCGATAATGTTAGCTATAGGCTTGGAATTAAAAGCATAATGTATACTAACAATTAATTAGATCAATCATAATGTACCAATAACTCTTCCCATAGGTTGTCTCGTACTTCTTTAGTTGCATCCTTCCAACTATGAATACTGAATTTTTCCTTCTCCCTCGCAAGATCGCCTAAGTAACTAACAAATTGTGTAGCGTACTTTCCTGAAAACCTGCCATGGTCATCAAACCTCACTCTCCATATTTTCCCACCCGATGTTGCATGTTTACTTCGTATCTTCCTCATTCGTGTTAAACCCCTTTTCCTCTTCGTCCCCTCTTTTTCCTCCTCACCTGAGTCATGACTCTTGTCATCGTCACTAGAATCATCATCATCATCATCATCACTCTGATCAACTTCTTAGCGTTGATGATCTTCCCTCGTTATTATAACTAGCTTCACTACCATCAGAATGATAACCCGAGTTATGATAAACCCCTATATTATCATAGTCCCCATCATCTTGCATACGATTATCATAATTTTTTCTAGTGCATATTCTCCTTCATAGGCCATGACCTAAACAACGTCACAAAGTAACAACACAAGACATAGAACAATGAGAAATGTTTATTCATACTAAACGTACAACCAAAGTATCAATAAACATAACCATCGATCCCTAACCTTAATTGTAAAAGAAGATGATCCACGAATTCTTGATGAACAATGATCACCCTGTTTTCGGAGCAAGTCAATTGGCTTTGAGTATAGAAACCGCTAATTGATGTTGAATGTACCATTATCACATATAATGATATCTGGAATATAGGATTCGAAAGCGGCAATTGAAATTTGTTCAAATGAAAATGTTCAAAATTTTTAATTATTTGGGGGTTAGAAATGTTAACGGCGCCAAAAATGAGATCTGATTACCATTATACTAAGACGAAAACCTAGAGGGAAGGTTTGGAAAGTTTTGAAAATTACGTCCCCTAAAATTGTGGAAACCAATATAAAGACGTGTAAGGGAAGACAAGTTAATAAAATAATGGATTGGTTAGATTAATAAGGTTATACTTATACCCACTATAAGTAATTGTATTATAATACTATTTAAAATGTGACATAATTAGACTTCCTTATAAAGATGACATAATTATATTTTATATTAAAAATATTTGATAACATAAATTTATAAAATAAAAAAAAGTAAGTTGGTTTGTATTTTGAACGTGTTCGGAAAATTTGGTGGATTTTGATAATTGTGTTCGATAATGGACATTGACCAATTGAGTCGATAATAAACCAATGGATTCGATTATGGGAGATTTCCTTCGATTGTTTTTAATTTGATGGCGGTTATATCCAAGGTTGATTTATGAAGTATCTATTGGCTTAATAATTAAAAAATGGATAATCAACTATCAGTGGGACTAGTCGAGTCAAATGTGGATAATCAACTATCATTGGGCTTAAGAATAACCCAATGGGCCCAAACATACTATCATTGGTACATGTCGCCAAATGTACTATTAGTGCCTATCTACATAATAAACTATTATTGTAGTATCCCAATGTGCCCACACATACTATTATCGGGACATTGGCCCGAACATACAGAGATCAGTTCGCCTAGTCGACTCATATGCGGATAATCAACTATCATTGGGCTTAATAGTAACCCAATGGGCGCACACATACTATAATTGGTACGTGTGGCCAAACATACTATTAGTTCCTATCTATATAATCAACTATTATTGTAGTATCTCAATGTGCCCACACATACTATCATCGGGATATTGGCCCGAACATACAGGGATCAGCTTGCCTAGTCGACTCAAATGTGGATAATCAACTATCATTGGGCTTAATAGTAACCCAATGGGCCCAAAATACTATAATTGGGCCAATGGCCCAAAGGTACTATTATTGGGCCTTGTCGACTCAAATGTGGATATCAAGTATCATTAGGCTTAATAATAACCTAATGGGCCCAAAATACTATAATTGGGCCATGGGCCCAAACGTACTATTATTGGGACAAGTCGAGTCAAATATGGATAATCAACTATCATTGGGCTTAATAATAACCCAATAGACCCAAAATAATATAATTGGAACTATTATAGTCAAAAACCAGTTTCATTAACGAACCACTTAGAGTAAATTCGATCAAACCCAGTTATTACATACTCTGTACCCAGATTCATTCACAGAAATACGAACTAGGGTTCATCATCATTTCGTGTCATCAATTGTGCGATTGTCAGGAGATTCGACCGATTGTGACTGGTTTGCACGATTGTAAGGTATACGTTGTTACTATTTCAATATAATTATTGTTGTTATTCCGATTTGTTGAATAAATTAGCTATATGACGACGCTGTCATGAATCAATTTATGTGAAATGGTCTCATTTATTATTTTGATGAATTGGTTGAATAAATTAGCTATAGGAAGACGTCATGAATCAATTAATGTGAAATGGTCTCATTTATGTTTATATCATTGATCTGATATCCTTATTCTCTGTTTTGATTAATTATCCATTTTCAGTCGATCGACCTTTCAAAGATGCACAAGTCGTGGATGTCAACGAATAGAATATCACGGGAGTATCGGGACGGAGTTCATAGTTTTATAGAATATGCAGTCGCCAAGTTAAAGAATGTAAGGGAACAATTTGTGGCTTGTGTATTAAATCATAACCTGGCGGACTATTTTGAAGGTCTATGTGATAGAATAGGTGTAAAATAGTTGGGTTTTCATTGTATTGGGTCATTGGGCCATTTTAGACATGTTTGAGCCCAATTAGATAGAGTTTAAGGGGAGTTTAATGGGCTTGTTTAGTCAACTCCGAAAATTAGGTTTAGGATTTGTTCATCTATACAAACAAATCCTAATACTCATATTAGGAGTTAGTCAGTTGAGAGAGACACAAGGGGGCTTTTCGGTTTCTTTTGAATCTGTGTACCAGACGATTATTAATCGTGTGCACTTCGTTCCAGGTTTTTATTGTTTAATTATTGTGTTAATTGATTTCTATTTCTCACATCTTGAATCACTCGATTGACTGGATTCCGCACACTCAATCGAGTAGTGATATCGTGTTAAGAACCGTTTTCGGGACTTACAATTGGTATCAGAGCCAAGAAACTACGTTTCAAGGCTCTCACGATATCCGATTTAAGACATCTTGTGATTTTTCAATGTTTTTCGGTTGATTTTTGGATGACGGCTGTGAAGAACAAATTAGGGTTCTTATTTTTAAAATTATTCTATCATATGTTGTTCCTTAAATCTTTTATTCAAATTAATGGTTTGTAGTAGATTTTTTGCTTGATCCGGTTAGTTTGATTTTTGAGTATTTGATTTCTTTTTACTGATTTGATGGTTGTTTGATTATTATTTCCGTTTATTATGTGCTTTATTTGAGGAAACTATCAGTGAAACATTATCTTCTATTTGCATAGTGATGAATCTGTGTTAAAAAAAATGATCTTGGTAAAAATCGCGGTGGTTATGGCTCTTCTTTGATCAGAATTTGGTTTTCGAGATTTTTTTTGTGTTTTGTTCGGTCTACATCACATCCGTGTTCGGTTCGGTCTACTACATCACATCCGAATATCAGAATTGAATATTCGTAATTTGAAGTTGTAGGAAATTACATAAATGCCATTGGGATTTATTTAAAATGAGCGGCTTACGTCATCCGGTTTTTGAAGCAATAAACGGTCACTCATTTTAAGTTGGTGCAAATTAATTTTGACGGGGTTTTGATCGTTGAATTTTTCTGCACGTTGTGGAGTAATTCATTTTTTTTATTTTCAAATTATTTGTTCCAAGTGTTTCAAAGATGTTACTAAGGTTTTTTTTGTGAGCTTCTTGTGATTGTGTTTACAGGTTTCGTTCGTGGTATAGAAGCAAGACAGTTCAAATACTCAAGCTTACCGGTTGAATTTGTGGCCTCGACCGAATTTCAACCGGATTCATAAGCTTTCCGATCGTGTTTGTAACTTTCCGATCGACTTTTCGATCCGGTGGTCACTTCTCGATCCATACTTTTCGATCAGCACGTGGCCTCGTCCGGAGAAGCCTGATCGAAAAGTAGCTTTTCGATTCACTGACCTTTTCGATCGAGCCGAACCTCTGTCCGACCGAAAAGCCTCTTTTCGATCGATCCTTGGCTTTTCGATCCGGATACTCTCCGATCGGTTCCTCATACTTCTCGATCCGTTCCTTCGATCGTAAACACCTTTCCGATCCATCACCCTTTCTGACCGAGAAGCACTTTCCGACCCATTTCTTGTCCAGTCGAAAACCCATTTCCGATCAAGTCTCATCAACCAAAAACCTTCTTTTCGATCAACCTTCTCGATCTATACCATGTCCGATCGAAAAACTCTTTTCGACCCATCCTCTCTTTGATCGAAAACCCACTTTCCGATTGCAAACCCACTTTTTGGTCCAAATCAGTTTTAAGTTTTTGACATTATTCTTTGAATAGTGATTTTGCCGTTTTTACAGGGTTTGCACTTGAAGAGGATTCCAAGTCGATGGCAAGTACTCAAGTTGTTTCTCCTGCTGTTGATGATCAAACTCAGATATGTTCGAACTCGGCATGCTCTGAATCAATCGAACAATATAAGAAACTGTTTCGAATTGAACAAAGAGACCGTATCAATGCAGAGTACAAACTAGAGAATCATCTAAAACAAGTTGAACCCAACAAAAAGAAGTTAGAGGTTGTAGATGAAGAACTCAGTCGGCAGAAGTATCTTTTCCGAACATTCCGCGAAAAAATTGCCAAAGAAGAGGAGGAAAAGCGGAAGATCAATCATGCTGATGGATCATGGGTTTGTAATGGTGAGGAATGCTCAAATCCACATGATGTGCTTTGATTAAAGAATGGGAGAGCAAGTTTACAAACGAATGTAAGAATCATTCAAAAGCCACTTGGGAAATCAACAACTATAAAGATATTGCAAGGGTTTATAGAGAAAAGTTTGAAGCGCTTAAACAGGGCCTAGTTCAGTGTCAACAAGATAAGAGTGATAAAAGCACCCTTTTAAGAGTGGCTGAAAGCAAGGTGGAAGAATTGACACAAGAACTCACTGAACTGAAGGTAAAGTTTAATTCTACTGAGATTGCATTGGTGAAGCATCAAGTTATACAAAAGAAAATGATGGACTACCATGCTTTATTTAAATCAGAAGATCGACTCAAGAATATGCAAGAAATATCTGGTCTCGGGGATGCAAACTTTCCTCCCCCACTACAACATGAGTACATCAAACTGCCCCAAACTGCAGAGGAAGTGTTGAAAGAGTCACTGAATGAAGCAACCATGGTATATGGGCCTCAACCAGCACATAAAGATGAAAAGACAGCCACTGAAGCAACTCAGTCTAATAAAACTACTGAGCGTGCAAGCTCAAGCTCCAGTGAGGTGAAGAGAGCTGATGAAGAAAAGTTGGTTCCTTATCCAAAGATCGAGACTTCTTATTCCAGAGTTGTGGATGAGGTAAAGCGGGAACTGTTGGGGTTTACAGTGGGATCCGGGTTACCGATTTTAATTTTATTAAAACCGATTTATTAATTAAATTAATTCTCAATTAATTTGGCAGCGGAAACGATTAAAACGCGGATGCAACCGTAACAGGATCAATCACCGAAACACGACAAACACAGAAAAACATATTTATTTAAAATAAATAAATAATTAAATATCTAATAAATTAGATATACCTTGGCGGGATCCGAGCAACCGCTCGAGACACCCGGATTCAACGGGCTCGCGCTAGGACGAACTGAGACGTCTGACTCGAATCTTCGAGACAGATCATCAACGGCGGCATCGGCGGCGGCGGCGACAGGCGGCGGCGGCGGTAGTGGCGGCGGCGGTGGTAGGGATACCACCGGTGGTGGTGACAAAACCTTCTCCGTCGGGATGGCCACCGGGACCGATCCCACAACGAACGACTCGCCGGAGATCGGAGGAGGGGCGGCGGCGGCGAACGGGTAAAGCGGCGCCGGCCACGACGACGCGACCGGGCGCGGCGGTCTCGGCTGCGCCGGCAGCGCGAGAACCACCGGCCGGTGGTCGCGCGGCGGCGCGAGGGGCAGCGGCGGCGGCGGCGGCGGCTTGAGCCGCGGCGGCGGCTCGGGCTGCGGCTTCGACTTCGGCTCGGGCTGCGGCTTCGGCTCGGGCTGCGACAGCTACGCTCTCGAGTCGGGCACAGATACTGGCAAGACGGGGATCCATCGGAAATCACGGACGGATCACGGTGGTGGAGACGGGGCGGCGACGGCGGTCGACGGCGGAGGAGCCGGCTTCGACGGGTTCGGCGCAGGGAGAGAGAGAGAGAGGAGATTAGGGTTTTGTTTTGGTGACTTGTGTTTCAATCCTCCTCCTTTTCTCATTTAATATTAAATTCGCGGACCGGGGCCAGACGGACTGGGCCCGGTCGCGATCTCCTTTAATCCACCAACCGATCAGTCTGTTAATCCGGTAACAACTGATCGGTTCGTCTTTTAATTACCGAGTATTTTTGAACCGATAGATTTTGTCGATTTAAATAAATAATTAATATTTATTTAATTCACCATTTAGTTCGTTTATTTCTAATTAACAATTAATTAGATATAATAGTCCGTTGACCCGGGTGTAACTCTTACGGGTCAATATCGGTCGGGTTCGTTAATCTGTCGGGCCAGGACACCATATATCCAACAGTCTCCCACTTGGACTGAACGCGACAGTTTAACGAGCGCAGCCAGAGGCACTCTAGCTATGCATAGCCACACCAACTAATATTGACACTTTAAGTCGTTTGCCAAAGTATATCTGATTGACCATCAAGCAGACTCACGACTTGTGCATTCATTGTCATATGTTCCTTTCTGTATAAGACATTGATGAATTATGGGACATGGACTCCCATGTTTTTATTCATCGATTTTCATTCTCGATACAATTCGAAGTGATCCAACAAACACACAGTAAGTTTGGGTGAGGCCTCACACTTATCACTTGGAATCAACGAGGGCGCCTTTATGTCTAACTGTTGCCGAAGCAAGAGTACAGAATCCCTTGTTGAGGCATACAGCTCCCACTAAACCTCAGAGCCATTCCCAAAAGTAGCCGTTATGGCTGGCAGTTACGCGACAACGTTAGGCTACAATCAAAGAATGTTCTTTAGTAGAGAGGAGTTCGAATATGCGTCTCAGGTCTAAGGATACATTAGAGCATGCATTTAATCAAGCAGGCAAGTTTTCCATGTTTGCGTTGCATGATGCGAGTTACGTCCAACGTCATTCACCAATGAGGTCTGTGAGTTTGAACGTTAAACAACTTTAAAGTTCAACCAGTCACAATAGTCTTACTTTAGTATAGCTCCCACTTACTAATCGACTACGGACATTTAGGACAAGAACTTATTGTCCATGGATTAAACGTACAAATATTGAACACAGTTATGTAATTCATTATTGCATAAAACAGATGGAATAAGAATAATACAGATAACTGTTGGTGTTCATACATCCAAATACTGAATCAAAACATGTCTTTAGCTAATCTAAGCCCTATCGCTTCTCTGTGGCGTATATGAGTCTCCTGAGTCATAGGCTTAGTGAAGGGATCAGCTAAGTTTTGATCTGTGTGTACTTTGCTTATCTTGATTTCATTTCTGTCGACTACTTCTCTTATGTAGTGGAATTTCCTCAGTACGTGCTTGGCCATCTTATGGGACCGTTGCTCTTTGGCTTGAGCTATAGCGCCAGTGTTATCGCACAGCATCTCGATGGGTTGCCTAATACTTGGCACAGCATCGAGATCGGATATGAACTTCTTCATCCACACGGCTTCTTTAGCAGCTTCTGAGGCGGCTATGTATTCGGATTCAGTAGTAGAATCAGCTACTACTGGCTGTTTTGAGCTTCTCCAAGAAACAGCCCCTCCGTTAAGAGTGAATACGAATCCTGACTGTGAGCGAGAGTCATCTCGGTCAGTCTGAAAACTGGCGTCAGTGTAACATCTTACAGTGAGCTCCTCATCTACACCCCCGAATACGAGAAACATGTCAGTGGTGTTTCTCAAGTATTTCAGTATGTTCTTTACAGCCGTCCAGTGAGCTAGCCCTGGCGTCTGTTGGTACCGACTTGTCACGCTCAATGCATACGAGACATCCGGTCGTGTGCAGAGCATGGCGTACATGATAGATCCAATAGCAGAGGCAAATGGGATCGATGCCATTTGGCTTATCTCGCGCTCCGTTTTAGGTGCTTGAGATTTGTCCAATATTGTTCCCTTGGTCATGGGAACTGCTCCTTTCTTGGAGTTACTCATATTGAACCGAGCTATGATCTTATCTATGTATGTGCTTTGACTGAGTCCCAAAAGGCGCTTAGATCGATCTCTGTGAATCTTGATTCCCAGAATATAAGCGGCTTCTCCAAGGTCTTTCATAGCGAAACAAGATGAAAGCCACTTCTTAACTTCGTTAAGCATGGGTATGTTGTTTCCTATGATCAGTATATCGTCCACGTACAGTACGAGGAACGATACAGCGCTCCCACTTGCCTTTCTGTAAACACAAGGCTCATCTTTGTTTTGTTCAAAGCCAAACTCTTTGACTTTCTGATCAAAACGAAGATTCCAGCTTCGAGATGCTTGCTTGAGTCCATAAATGGACTTGCTAAGCTTGCAAACCTTGTTTGGATTCTCTGGGTCGACAAAACCATCAGGCTGAACCATATAGACATCTTCTTCGAGTTGTCCGTTCAGGAAGGCGGTTTTCACGTCCATTTGCCATATCTCATAGTCATGGTATGCGGCTATGGCAAGGAGAATCCTGATCGATTTGATCATGACAACGGGCGAAAAGGTCTCATCATAATCAATCCCTTGAGTTTGAGTGAAACCTTTCGCTACAAGCCGTGCCTTGTAGGTTTGCACATTTCCATGCATGTCAGTTTTTCTTTTAAAGATCCACTTGCTCCCTACTGCCCGTGTACCGGGGGGTAGCTCAATCAAGTCCCAGACGTGATTGTCACGCATAGATTGCATCTCAGCGTTCATGGCTTCAAGCCATTTATCAGATTCCGGATCTGATATAGCAGCTTTGTAATTAATAGGTTCATCGTTAGAATCGGCTATTAATAGAACATCGAAGGCCTCATGATATCCAAGGTATCTATCAGGCTCATGTCGTATTCTTTCGCTCCTACGAACGCTTGTGCTTGTGTTTGGGTCTGATGGTGCGACAACAACTTGTCGGTCAGACACAGCGACTGCTTCAGGGTTAGGTGAATCTCGAATTTCTTCAAGATCCACTGGATCACTATTTGTTCCTCGAGTAAGAAATTCTTTCTCAAGGAATTTACCTTTCCGCTTGATGGAAACAGTGTTTGCATCGGGATGGTAGAAGTAATAACCGGTATTACCATAGTATCCAACGAAAGTTACCTTTTCGCCTCGAGGATCGAGCTTATTATCAGAATCACTGCTGACATAAGCATCACATCCCCATACCCTGAGGTATGAAAGTTTGGGAAGAGAACCATGCCATATCTCATATGGGGTCTTCCCTACTTTCTTGGTCGGTGCCAGATTTATTAGGCGAGCGGCGGTTAAGATGGCATATCCCCAAAAGGAATGCGGCAAGGTTGTCCTGCACATCATCGATCGAACCATGTTAAGCAGAGTTCGATTCCTCCTCTCACTAACGCCATTTAACTGGGGTGTGCCAGGTGGAGTAGGTTGTGAAACGATTCCACATTCCTTCAGATGATTCAGGAATTCAGCGCTTAGGTATTCACCGCCTCTATCTGATCGAAGTATTTTAATAGTTCGAGTTAGCTGATTTTGTACTTCGTTTTGAAACTCTTTGAACTTTTCAAAAGTTTCATGTTTGTGTTTCATCAGATAGACATAGGCATATCTGCTGTAGTCATCGATGAAAGTCACGAAGTACCGTTCACGATTTCTCGTCTCGGTTCGAAAGGGTCCACACACATCGGTGTGAATAACGCCTAACAATCCTTGGGCCCGTTCACCTGTGTGGGTGAAGGGTGACTTGGTTAATTTACCAGATAAGCATGACTCGCATTCATCAAAGGAATCTGCATCTTGGGATTCGAGAATGCCAGCAGTTTGCAACTTCTTGATGCGGGCCTTGCTTATGTGACCAAGTCTATGGTGCCATAACGAGGATTCGTTACTATCAGCTTTGTTTCTTTTAGAAACATGATAGAGCTGGTCGTTTGTTTGAACATCTATCTCATATATTCCATGTTGAGGTTTAGCCTCGAAATAAAAGATATCATTAAGGTAAGCAGAAATCACATTTCCATTAAATTTATACCGAAATCCTTGTTCAAACAATGAAGAGACAGAAATAATGTTCCTGGATAAACCAGGTGCATATAAACACTTAATCAAATTAACTACAAGGCCTGAAGAACATGAAAAAGAAAATGTTCCAGTAGCAAGTACTGGGACCTTCTTCCCGTCACCAACGATGAGGTCCATGCGGCCTCGTTCTGTCTTCTTCCACTTCTCAGGTTCCTGCAAAACATTAACAATGTGGTAACCACATCCAGTATCAAATACCCATGAATTGGAGGAAACAGTGAAAAGTTCAATAACATTTATTGAAATACCTGATGAGCAACCCTTATTAGAGTTCTTGGTCATCTTCAGCTTTGCAAGGTAAACAGGACAGTTGCGACGCCAGTGTCCCATTTTGTTGCACTCATAGCACAGGCGCTCCTCAGGAGGCTGAACCTGTGGTTTCTTGCCTTTGCCCTCTTTAACCTTCTTGGCTTTGGAGATCTTTGTTTTCGTAACCTTGAGCACGTCGGGCGTGGTCCTGATCTTCACGTTGGGTATCAACGGAATGACCTCCTCGATCGACTGAGCCGAACAATTAATCGCAAGAATACGATAATGTTCTGGCAAAGATCTGAGTACTACATCAAGAGCCATCCCGTCAGAGATGGAGTAGCCAAGGTCGATCAGTCTGTCACGATACGCTTTCATCAGCATGACATGATCGTATGGAGAGGAGTCGTTAGCCATAGAGCAGTTCACAAATTGCGAAAGTGCATCAGCTCGCTCAGTCCTCTGACTCAATTCAAATAAATCCTTGAGTTTACGAATGATGTCATAAGCAGACATCCCCATGAAATTGTACCGATAATCCTGAGTCATGCTGGACAACATCAGGTCAGTGACGTCCTTATCATCGTCAGTGTGCTTTTGGAGCTCAGACCGCGAGTTCTCATTTAGCAAGTAAGATGGAATACTCGCGATCGGTCGGTCAATGACATAGAGTTTCCCGAAGAGCCTTAAAAGGTTCCTCAGGGTTGTCTGCCATGCGAGAAAGCCAGACTCAGTGAAGGGGTCGAGTTGTACCATTGAACTTAATGGTGGTGAGTTTTCTTTAGCCTTCTGAAAATAAGCAAAGTAAATTTAATCAGTATTTTCGATGTTTATTTTTTCTTTAAAATAAGTTGGTAAGGTTTATTTTAAGAAAATGAGAATTCGTTTAGACGAGATCACTTGAGACCGCCAAATGAGCCTCAGGAGCAAAACCGTGTAAACAAACTGACAACGATTGTCAATTGTGAGACTCAAGTCACAACTCTCGGTATGAGGCCGCTATATACATACAATTGTATTTTGCGATACGTTTAGCCTCATCCGTGCCCACTTTAGCAGTACACATCCGTGGCGCGGTGTTGAAATACTCCAACACCACGAACATATACGTTTAAAGCGATAGTAGTCCTAAATGGTCGATGTGATGACACGGTGTTGAAATACTCCAATGTCATTCACCTTAGAAGGTACCCTCGGCACCAAGTGCGGTGTTGAAATACTCCAACACTGATGCTCCGGTAAATACATTCCAAGTTCAACTTGAGATAGGATGGCACGAACTACCAGTTTTAAAGAATTACCAAATAGGGATATTAATTACTTTTAATATTTAATCATCGTCAGACACGAACGATAAAACCCTATCTCCACTCGGGACCAGTAAATTAATTTAACCTAATTAAATTACTAAGTTGTCGCGAATGGCATATTGTGTGTTAAACGGCATAAGGTCTTGATCTCGCTCGAGCCATACAAGCGAGATCATATGGGACAATTTAAAAATAAATTAAATTATAAAATGGTGAACGATCGAGATGGCAACTCTGTGCGATCTGGAATCCTGTTCAGCTCCCACTTGCTTTGACATCCCTCTTGCGTGTGTCCAGTCTTCGACTTTTGGTTACATACAAATTTACAATTACTAAAACTACTTCTAGTAACCTAGCTCTAAATTTGTACAACTTTGAAACCCAAAAACGGGTCCATGAACCAAAATCAAAAACAGCCAATTGGGCCAACAACTTGGGCCAAACAGAGAAAAACAATACACGCCAAAACATTTACACATTCATATAAAATGGAGGGGTCGGCCGTAACACACAATAAAATATATATAGAATTAAAATAACAAATTAGATTAATTCTAATTCGCAATTTGGATTTAAGTCGAAATTGCGAACTATCGGTCACGAAAAGACCGAATCTGGTTTGCGCGCGGTGATAATGGCTCTGATACCACTGTTGGGGTTTACAGTGGGATCCGGGTTACCGATTTTAATTTTATTAAAACCGATTTATTAATTAAATTAATTCTCAATTAATTTGGCAGCGGAAACGATTAAAACGCGGATGCAACCGTAACAGGATCAATCACCGAAACACGACAAACACAGAAAAACATATTTATTTAAAATAAATAAATAATTAAATATCTAATAAATTAGATATACCTTGGCGGGATCCGAGCAACCGCTCGAGACACCCGGATTCAACGGGCTCGCGCTAGGACGAACTGAGACGTCTGACTCGAATCTTCGAGACAGATCATCAACGGCGGCATCGGCGGCGGCGGCGACAGGCGGCGGCGGCGGTAGTGGCGGCGGCGGTGGTAGGGATACCACCGGTGGTGGTGACAAAACCTTCTCCGTCGGGATGGCCACCGGGACCGATCCCACAACGAACGACTCGCCGGAGATCGGAGGAGGGGCGGCGGCGGCGAACGGGTAAAGCGGCGCCGGCCACGACGACGCGACCGGGCGCGGCGGTCTCGGCTGCGCCGGCAGCGCGAGAACCACCGGCCGGTGGTCGCGCGGCGGCGCGAGAGGGGCAGCGGCGGCGGCGGCGGCGGCTTGAGCCGCGGCGGCGGCTCGGGCTGCGGCTTCGGCTTCGGCTCGGGCTGCGGCTTCGGCTCGGGCTGCGACAGCTACGCTCTCGAGTCGGGCACAGATACTGGCAAGACGGGGATCCATCGGAAATCACGGACGGATCACGGTGGTGGAGACGGGGCGGCGACGGCGGTCGACGGCGGAGGAGCCGGCTTCGACGGGTTCGGCGCAGGGAGAGAGAGAGAGAGGAGATTAGGGTTTTGTTTTGGTGACTTGTGTCGCACCCCCAAAATACCACTAACGGAGTTTATACCGTTAAGGGGCGCGACTAGACCAGGATCCACAACCATAGTTACAAATACTAAACGAATCAGGGTTAGTTCAAACACAAATTATAAATCAAAGTTTCAAACACAACGCAGCGGAATAAAATATTGTTTTAGCACTAACCACGTGCTTTACATAGACATTGTTTTAAATTCCCAATTTAGTTTAAATCAAAACAAAGGTCTTCAAGTGCCATGCCAACCCGCTCCGGATACTCCTTAGCGATCTGCAAAAGTTTAAACCACGCAAGTGTCAACCTAACGGTTGGTGAGTTCACAGTGGGCTTGTCATGCATTGGCCCAGTCTCATAATCATAGTTCGTATCAAAGTGTACTTACAAAATATTCATTTGTGAAAAGCAATGCTCGTATTTAATTCTCAGTTTATAAAAGGTTTGTCCGTGACCACGTCATCGGGTATGTACTAGTTCCGTAAAGTTAAAGGACTCAACCGATATCGCGGGTAGCTAATCCGTTGTTCCATGCTCTAAGGAAGTTTGTACCAAAGCTGACTTATTTTGTGGGGGCCGAGCCATCCCGTACGGTGCGGACCAAGTCATCGCGTTTTCTGCCTCCCCCGTGTCCTCTCGGGACCACGGGCAAATAGGCTGATATTGTACCTCCGTGCACTCCCCGTGCCACGGGGCGGAGTTTGTCAAACTCCAGTAGATCTACCCAACATCCCCTCGCTTTCACAAATTAATGGCACAATTTTAGTTGAGGACTTTTAAGTTATAAGGCATCCTTAGAAAACATGTGATATCATATGGTTTAGACTTTAACCTACACTAGCCATATTAAAATGTTTTCAGTTTTGTTTCAAAAGCAGTTTGATCAGAATTCACAAGTGTTCCCATAAAACACTTCAGTTCATCAAGTGGGTGCCGAGCATCCCGTGTTCTCAAGTTTATCAGTGAGGTGCCTAGCACTCTCGAGTTTGTCAGCATTGTTTTTCGTTAAGTTATTTTGTGTGGCCCATCGGACTCACGGTAAGCGGGTTAGTGACACTCACCTTTGGTTGCACTGCTACACTTCAAGTAAATCCAAATTTTGTTGTTTAACGAAGACCTAGAACACGTTTAGGTCTTAAGTATTAGTTTCGTGTCTAATCTTTACTTAACGTCACTATGGCCCATAACATAGCACGTTGCAACTATGACTCGACATACCGACACACGACACCAATGGTTGATCATAAGCAAGGGTTTATATAAATCAGATATCAAACATGTTTCATCATGGCATAATCATGTAAGTCATGGCATAACACTTAAGCAAATTTCACAAGTTTGGTTTTTAGGTCAGGTCTTAGTTTCGCTAGCATAGTTTCGCTAGGCAGTTTCGCTAGGTGCACGGGCAGCACTTTCGCTAGGCAATGCCCGGTAACACAGTTTCGCTAGGCTAGTTTCGCCCGAAACTGCTGACGCAGTTTCGCTAGCCTAGTTTCGCAGGGAAACTGGTTTGAACTTTCGTTCAGGTATTTCGCTCGATAGTTTCGCTCGAGCTGGTCTGGTCAGGTTCCCGGCGACACTATAGTTTCGCTGGTCAGTGTCGCTGGAAGGATACACAATTTCGCTACTTAGTTTCGCCCAGAGAACAACAGTTTCGCTGGTCGTGAAAAACATACGGATTTGCCTAAAAATCAACCTAACAGCTTCTGATCATACATGCAATTCATTATTTAGCATCCATGGGCATTTACTAACATAAATCAAGCAACTTTAACACGTTTAACATGCATTTTGTCATCAAATCACCAAGAACACATATAAAACCCTAAAATGACTAAAATGGCATAAATCTCTATCATGGTTGGATTTCATACGCAAAGTTGGAGACTTTATCACAGATCTAGCATTCCTAAGTATTATCTCAGAAGTATACAAGTTTTCATGAAGGTTTGATCATGCTTTTTAAAGAAAACACATAAAGGTGCATGTAAATGGTTTTCGAGACTCACGGTTTGATCAAGGATCGAATGAGTGAGATGAGATGATGATTCTCCTGATGATCTCCTTAGATGGCCAGAAATCTCGAGAGAGCAGCAGGTGAAGAAGTGGTGTGTGTTTAGTGTGAAATGAGGCAAATGAGGCTACTAGGGTTCATTAAGTTTATTTATATCAGAGGCTAGTTTCGCTGGCAGTTTCGCTGGCTGGCGAAACTGGCTCTGTTCTCGGGTACATTGATCAGTCTAGCTTGCTACCGGGCGAATCTGTAGTTTCGCTCGGTAGTTTCGCTGACTACCAAATTTAGGCAATTTTCACATAATCAAGTATTTACGATTAATCATGCTATTCACAATAATAAATCATGTATTTGAATCACATTGCACATAAAGACAATCAATGATGAGCATTCAACACATATGGACAGGTTCGGTGATCAACCAAAGGTCGTGGACGTATTCGGCCTAGTTATGCATTAGCTACTTATAACGTAACTAACGGGTTTGTCTAACGGAAGTTAACCTTGAAATTCTCGGGTGTCACAACTTGTGTTTCAATCCTCCTCCTTTTCTCATTTAATATTAAATTCGCGGACCGGGGCCAGACGGACTAGGCCCGGTCGCGATCTCCTTTAATCCACCAACCGATCAGTCTGTTAATCCGGTAACAACTGATCGGTTCGTCTTTTAATTACCGAGTATTTTTGAACCGATAGATTTTGTCGATTTAAATAAATAATTAATATTTATTTAATTCACCATTTAGTTCGTTTATTTCTAATTAACAATTAATTAGATATAATAGTCCGTTGACCCGGGTGTAACTCTTACGGGTCAATATCGGTCGGGTTCGTTAATCTGTCGGGCCAGGACACCATATATCCAACAGGAACGAGTGGTGATAACTAAAAGGCCCAATGGTAAGATATTCATGACAACAGGGTCTATGTTCATTCTGATTGAAGGAGAAGAGCGACCCTCATTCACCACTAAGTTTAAAGGCTTAGGTCATGATGGTGGTTTATCATCAGACATTAAGACTATAAGGCCTAAGATCACCATCAAGCCTCCAACTTCTGTTCCTATCAAGATTGAAAGGCCCAAGATGACAAACAAGTCTCCAGTTTCATCACTAGGCTCATGCAGTTGCAATTGTAGAAATGTTGCCTCGACATCAAAGAATACATGGAGCACAAGAACTGCAAAGATTGATCCAACTCAAGCTTCGAGAAACCAGTCCGCAGTCAACCCAAGATCTGCAAACAGGTCAAAAATGCAGACACAAGCAAATGGTGCTCCACCTCAGCAGCTAAAGACAAACGGTTACACGTCTGACTTCTATCTCAAGAAGCAGACATGCTTTAATTGTGGCAATCCTGGTCACATTGCCCGAAATTGTCTCTATCGCCCCTATGAACCATATTATCCGCAAAGTCGGAGTGGTTCGTCTCAGGAATCAGTTAAGTCTAAGCCAATGAAGGTGCAACCGCCTAAGGCAATGAAGACTGTTTCTCCTAAGATAAAACCCTCTGATCAACATTGGGGCACTGCCAAAGAGCAAAGGACATTTTCAAATCAAAATTATGTTTTTCCAAATTATGAAAATTTTCATAAAAAGGTGAAGAAACCAATTTCAAAACAACACAAAGATGACAAACCTAAAGTTACCCCTCCAAAGGTAACTAAAACTGTTTTGAAAAGGAAACCTGAAATGAAGAAGGTTGAAGTACCTAAAGTCACTACTTCAAAAGTGACTAAAACAACTTTCAAATCACCTGGAATTTGGAAACCTAAATCAAAGGCAGTTGCAACTCCAATTCCTGATGTCACAAAGGGGATGTTTTTAAAAGAGATAACTTTCACTGACTCTTCAGGTACACCCAAAACCACAATGGCCTGGGTTTTAATGGCTAACTGATCTCTCACCTTGTGCAGGAGCAGTCAAGGAGGACTTCCATTAACTTATTTGTTTTTGAAAGTGATTGTTCCAGGCACAGGATAGGAGGCATCTCTACACTTCATGACATGTAGATTTTTAAGGGGTATGTTCTCCTTGTGAGAGGTAAATCTGAAAAAATCAGCAGAAAAGGTAACATTGTCTGAATTGTTTGTTTCTTGGCTAATTTGATTTGAAGTATGGTTGTGCATGAAACAAAACCCAGTTCGAAAAAATTTCAAAAGAAAAACTTTGAAGGTTAGCTTGGCCAGTTTTTGTAGACATTTAGTGATGTGTCAGTGCGTGTTTAAAAAAAATGTGTGTTGATATTAAAAAATCAAAAAGCAAGGGGAAGAATAGAAAAGATGAAATAGTTGACCCCTCAAAAATTATGCTTTTTAATTTTTAATCTTTTGTTTGTGTGTATGAGAATGTGTTTGCTGACTGACACGTGTAAGGTGGATGTGAAAAGCAGTGATTCACGATTGATGTGCTTGGTAGGCTCTGCTGTTAATCAATCAAAAGGTACGGTTTGTCACAACACTTAAAGATAACATATGATGCTAGATAGGAAACACACACTTAGGTTAGTACAATCTCTATTTGACTATGTACCAGAAATCCCGAGACGCACGCCCGATTTTGAGTTCTTTGACGTCGTGCTCAAAAAATCCCATCCCCTCTGCTTTGCGTGAGCAATGACCTGGGGATGTAGTACGTTAGTCAGGCCTCCTCTGTTCTGTGATGGCAGAGACCTGGAGCCTCCCTGATCCACGTACCTCTTATATCACATTGTATATAATGATATAAAACCCAAAAGATGCCAATGAGCACAACCAAAAGAGACCCTCAAGAGTCCAAAACCCTTAGCCTGTGTCACTGATGAGAGCATTATTAAAAATGTTTCAAAAATTCAGTTGACGTTGTATATTATCCCAAAAATCTCCGTGATCTATTCTTTCTTCTCTCTACCAAGTCTGGGGCATGATGTTAGGCTTAAGGAAAGGTGTCGTGAAAAATGTTGCATGGAAACCAGGTATACTTGATAGAATGTACAAATTAATATACCTAGGACTTATGTGTGTGACCTGGATAGATGTTCATAAATAATAAACCTTAAAAGATAAAATTATGTGACAATCTGCCTGAGTAAGCAAAAGTAGTATGAGTTTAAGTTGGACCAAAATACCAGCAATCACCTGAACACGCGAAGTAACTGAAGCTGAAAAGGGTTTCTCAGCCACAGAATGTCTGGTATGTTCTTTAATTTACCTTCTCATGTGTGAATTGTTTTTAAATTTGTTTGATCTTAATTTTTTTGGTGTAGTGTGAGTGTTTAAATTTTCTTTCTTAAGTTTATGAATTGGCCAGGTTGATTTGAGAAGTTTAAATAAGTTTTTTATGGGTTTTGTGCAAGAAGGTGTGACCTCCCCCTCGGGTTTAGGGGAAGTTGTTTGGTTAAATAATGCTAACTCGATAACCAGTCATCATTGTCTGGTTAGTGTTTGTTCCATGTTGTGCATGACAGGTTAAATGAGATGTCATGGAGAAGAAAAGTCAATGAGTGCTGCTACTGTTCGTGTTGAAGAACCAGCCGGAAAAGGACTTACCCTATGCTCAGGGGAAGTTTGTTGGTTGTTCAAGTAAAGCTTCCAAAGACACCGTTCTCAAGTTTAGGGGAAGCTAACTGAAGAAAAGATGCCAAGTTAGGGATTTTCATCGTCTGAAGTCACACGAAAGTCAAGACAGTTACTGATGATTCAGCAAGGACTCAACAGTTTTGAAGAAAGAGCAAGTATTTGAGAATCCTCCTCTCATTACTTGGTCATCATTGTAGTTCAAGCTAATGTTGATATAGAGAGAGAGCCATCAAACATCTCTTATGATGCCCAGTGAAGATTGATAAAGAAAAGAATCTTCATCAACCCATGATCAAGCCAAGGAGAAGACTTCAAGTCTGAAGATTGAAAGTAGAAGACATTTAATATCACAAGCCAAGGGGAAGATTGTAAGAGAATAATTTGTGGCTTGTGTATTAAATCATCACCTGGCGGACTATTTTGAAGGCCTATGTGATAGAATAGGTGTAAAATAGTTGGGTTTTCATTGTATTGGGTCATTGGGCCATTTTGGACATGTTTGAGCCCAATTAGATAGAGTTTAAGGGGAGTTTAATGGGCCTGTTTAGTCAAATCCGAAAATTAGGTTTAAGATTTGTTCATCTATACAAACAAATTCTAATACTCATATTAGGAGTTAGTCAGTTGAGAGAGACACAAGGGGGCTTTTCGGTTTCTTTTGAATCTGTGTACCAGACGATTATTAATCGTGTGCACTTCGTTCCAGGTTTTTATTGTTTAATTATTATGTTCATTGATTTCTATTTCTCGCATCTTGAATCACTCGATTGAATGGATTCCGCACACTCAATCGAGTAGTGATATCGTGCTAAGAACCGTTTTCGGGACTTACAAAGAACCCCCCAAAAAATAAAAAATAAAATTAAAATTATGTGCCCATGTCAACTTTGTGTCAACCACATTTTATAAACCCTGGAGGAAGTAGAACATCACTTGTTCAGACATGGAATAGATCAATACTATACCATATGGGTTAAGCATGGAGAAAAGGATACGCCTCCAACACGCTATGATGAATATCAGGCTTTTGAAGACACCTGTGAAATGGACACAAGTCATGTTTTTACATCGGAAATGCCGCCGCCAACTGATGCCGCACAAAGAGTAGATATGGTTGGAGCTACAAAAGAAAATTTCATGAGACCGTGATCATGCGAAGTTCATAAAACTGATTGAGGATGCTGAGAAGCCACTTTACCAAGGGTGTCCCGACTTCACGAAGTTGTTCGCGCTTCTACAACTTACCAACTTGAAGAGTAAGTATGAAGTTTCTGATAAATGCTTTACTGAGTTTCTGATTTTGATAAAGAGGATGCTACCCGAAGGTAATGAAATGGCCAGTAGTACATACGAGGTTAAGAAGACGTTCAAAGCAAGGGGCTTAGGTTATGAGAAAATACATGCATGTATCAACGACTGCATTCTTTACAGGGGAGTGTAAAAAGATAATATACTTTGTTCCACTTGTGGAAAATCTAGATGGAAGGTGGATGAGGTTAAAAAGGTAACCTACGTTAACATCCCAGCAAAAGTGTTGTGGTACTTTCCCATAATTCCATGCCTACAAAGACTATTTCAGTCTGAGACCACCGCAAGTCATTTGACATGGCACGAAGACAAAAGAATAAAAGACGGTGTTTTACGTCACCTGGCAGATAGCCCCGCATGGGCTGCTATAGATAACAAGTATGAACAAATTAAAGGCGATCCAAGAAATTTGCGTCTAGGCATTTCAGCCGACGGGGTGGATGTTAATAGAGGAAATCGACACCACAGTGTATGGCCAGTTTTAGCTGTCATTTACAACCTTCCACCATTGATGTGTATGAAAAGAAAGTTCATCATGCTCACGTTATTGATATCGGGAACACTAGGTAACGATATTGATGTTCCGTTGGTTGAAGATCTAAGAATCTTATTCGATATAGGGGTCGAAACATTCGATGCAGTTAAACAAGAAAGGTTTACGCTACGCACTGTTGTCTTATGGACGATAAACGATTATCCTGCCCTTGGTACACTTTGTGGCTGTCCATATAGTGGGTTCAAAGGTTGTGTAGTGTGTGGCCATGAAACAAACTGTGTGAGACTTAAAAGGTCAAACAAACAATGTTATGCTGGCCACATACGTTATCTACCTTATGACCATGCGTTCAGAAGACAAAAGAAGGCATTCGATGGAAAACAAGAACCTCATCCTGCACCTATACTTAAGACTGGGGAACAAATATGTAATGAGGTCCAATATGTTATAAATAAATGGGGTAAGGCCAGTCACGAGAATGATGCATCTGACATCCCAGAAACTTCTAACGGGAGAGGAGTGAAGATTAAAAAAAAAGAAGGGAACTCAAGTGTTTGGTACATCAGACAATGCGACCAAGGAAAAACCCTACTGGAAGTAGTTTAACATATGGCATAAGGAACTTGAATATTGGCGATTTAATTATGTAAACCATTGTATAGATTTTATGCATATTGAAGAGAATGTGGCGGAGAGTCTGATTGGACCACGGTTAAACATTCAAGGAAAGACGAAAGACGGATATGAGTCTCGTCTAGATTTGGCCGATATGGGCATAAGGCCAGAGTTAAAACCTACGACAAATGGCAACACAATTAAGCTCCCGCCAGCAAGCTACACATTAACACCGGCTAAAAAAGACAAGTTTTGTGAAACATTATACAACTTAAGGGTCCCACAAGGGTATTGTTCGAATTTTGCTAGTTTGGTTAGTCTAAAGGATAGGAAGCTTATAGGACTTAAGTCACATGACCATCACATGCTCATGCAGGAATTCTTGCCCCTTGCAATTCGATCTATTATGCCTAAACCCATAAGATATGCTATAATCAGGTTATTGGTTATTTTTCTATTTACATTCTCACTTTTATAAATAAAGGTAGTGTATCTTAATTGTTTAATTTGAATGAAGCATATGCGTAACCGTTTACATTATATTCAGGTTTTTTTTCTTCTTCAAATCTATCTGTAGCAAGGAGATCTGCGTGGAGGAGGTTGATAAACTAAAAGCAGACTTATTTGAGACATTATGCCTTCTCGAGAAATACTCCCCCCCCCCCCTTCGTTTTTTGATATTATGGTTCATTTAACAGTGCACATAGCAAGGGAAGTTAGGTTATGCGGTCATGTATGCTTTAGGTGGATGTATCCATTTGAAAGGTGTATGAAGGTTATTAAGGGCCACGTGCAAAACAAAAATAAACCGGGAGGATGCATTGATGAAGAGAATGTTGCTAAGGAGACAATTGAGTTCTTGAGCGGATTCCAAAAAGATTTGAAGACAATTGGTATGCCACCTAACATGAGGGATAAGTTTAAAAATAAGAAGAGCGCAAGTAAGAAAGACGGAGTCCCATTATCAGCGGGCAAACCCATGGAGGTCGTTGCAGAAGAATTTGTAAGAGCATATTTCTATGTGCTGCAAAATACACCCGAGCTTGAACCTTATATCGAGTAAGTATTATTTAATTAATTTTTTTTATACACCACGGTGTCCCACGTATAGAAAAATCATTAACTTAGTTACAGTCGGCATAAGGAAGAACTTGAAAGACAAAACCATACAAAGACAAGTGCATGGCTAGAGAAAGAGCACAGTAAAGTTTTTGCTAAGTGGTTACGAACAACGGTACGTAATACACAATATGACTGTATTAATGCTCCTGCTAATTAGATAAGTAATTATATATTAATTAATAAGTGGAAGTTCACTCTTGTAACTAATATCAGGTTCAGAGAGTTAGATGAATCGCAAGAAAGTGTATCAGAGACCTTAAGGTGGATTGCATACGGACCTAATACAAACGTATTGAGCTACGAGAAGTGTATGACATCAATGGGTTTACATTTCGCACAAAATCGCGCGATGGTAAAGTCCACCAGAACAGTGGGGTTAATGTTGTAGCAGATGACATGCATATTTCTTAAACTGGAGTTAAAAGCTACACCAAACATCTTATTACGGGGTTTTACAAGAAATACGGGTACTTGATTATCATTTTAGAAGTATCCCGCTGTTCAAGTGTGACTGGGTTGACAATAAAAGAGGGGTAAAGAAAGGCAGTCTTAGGTACACGATGGTTGTGCTTAGTAGATTAGGTCACAAGGATGATCCTTTCATATTGGGCTCACAGGCACAACAAGTTTTTTACGTGGTAGACCAGCTCGATAAAAAACTATCAATTGTAATCAACAATCCTCCTACAATTTATACGGACGCGTGTGAAAATAAGGAATTTAGTACCATGACTAGTTATGATAATGAAAAAAGATTGCCACCTATAGAAAAAAAAGATTTGCATATGAAAGAATCCCCCGATGATTATTATCGCAAAGAAGGGCTTGTATAACTATACGTACTAAGGTATGCATTTCTTTCTTCATAATCTTTTGCTATAATTATTGATAATTAATATTAAATCTTAACTTGTTTACTTGATGTAAACTTGTACAAGTCTAGTTGATGCTTACATTTTATCGTATCAGGCACAAGTGGACCCTGTAGCATAACAGCGGCTCGTATTTAGGTAAACGTTTAATCAGTTTCTTATTGTGATATCATATAAAATTTGGATTAATCCGGGTGTCGAAGCTGCAATCTACCCGGTTTAATAAGTCTGGAAATACAAGTCGGGTTATATCATTTATACCGGATCCGGATAAAGATCTGCATGTTTATCCGAGACACACAAGTCATGACAAGAGTTAAGGGTCCGCGTGCTTCTTATACGGGTCAAATAACCCGGTTAGATGCTTGTCTTCTTGGATAAACACACGAATTTTTAACCGGATCTGGTATGAATATTATAACCCGAGTTCTCGGATAAATACGCGGATCTTTATCCGGATATTGTATGAATGCTATAACCCGAATTCTCTGATAAACTCATGGATTTTTATTCGTATCCGGTATTAATGATATAACCCGACATGTATTTGCTTATGTCTTTTGAATGTGTGTTATCCAATATTTATATAATCGAACTTATAGCTGATAAATTCCATTTGGATTAATTTTAAGATGTTAATTGGTTATGTCTTTTAGGGTGTGTCATATGTGGCTGGCTATATGACCAATAAAACCAAAAACAACAATTTACATTAAACTTAAACAATATACATAAAAGTCTTGATACAAACAAACCAAAAAACAACAAATATATAAATCTGCTGATCCTTCTCCAAAACTACCAAGATAAACAAACCCAAAAAAAGATATATTACATTCAACCTTAAGCCTGATCACCAATAAAAACACCGAGTTTGTCTGTCAATAACTTGACCCTCTTTCTGTTCAAGTCTTCAATTTCGATGAGTATCTGGCCCAACTCATTGTTGATGGCCAGATCATAATCACCATCCTTCTCCAAATATTTGAAGAAATCTTTTGTTTTCTTCAAAGGGTCCCTTGCAAATTCGTCAAGCATTCGCTTCAACAGGGACCTTTGTTCAGCCGTTGCGTCAAGCCGCCCTCTCTCAGAAACTAAATTGCTTGTAATCCCTTGACTTTTTTGAACTTCAATTAGAGTCTGACTTGCAACCCTCGACAGAATCTGATCATCAGTCAACGAATTATGGGGATCCATTTTAAAAAGGTAGAAAAGATTAAAAAAAAGGAGCTGGTTGTTTATTCTGCTTTAGAGGTGATAGTGACTGATAAAAGATCCGCTGGTGTATTTTCTGGTTTGGAAGGGATAAAGACTTCGAAAATGGCGGTTTATATAAGTAAAAGTAATCTTTTTTTATAATCAAGTTGATAAAAAGAGAGAAAAATACGGCTTAGAAGTTGAAAGGTTGTCATTATGAGATTCTTGAATCGACTAGTCCCTTCAACTTGAAACAGTGTAAATTTGGGGAGTAAATTTGTCTAAAATATTGGTAATGATTATTTCCTTGAACCTTGGTTACCAAGTAAAATAAATATATCTAATTTTATCTCTTACTTTTTTCCTATATAAACCTCCATTTGTTACAAAAATATATCTCACATTTTTTACGTTCTTCATAGCAATATCAAATCCATGGCTTTCTCGTTTACAGAGGTTAATAATTGGAGCTTTTATGCAACACCAGAGGTTGTGTGCAGCCAATACAAGAAAGGAAAGCTCGCTGATGATTCGTTTGTCGCCGCTAATTTTTGCATACTGCTACCAGCAGAAGATGGTGTTCCTGAACGAAGAGGTCATGGGTCACTTTGCTGATAGTGATACCCTAATGGCCGAGAGGAAGCCGCTATTTGATAAACTGTTAGAAATACATGGCCTCAATAAGGAACTCCAACAAAGGATTGATCTGCTTCGTACAAGGCTGCTTAAGGCTCGTATCGAGAATGAGAAATATGCGGAGAGAGCAGGCTGTAATGAGTGGAATGTAGGTTGTGTTTACATTATTTTATTTTGATCCTTGTATGCAACAACTGAATTAAATGAATTGCCACACTTGTTTCAGTTAGTAATTGTTTGATTTAATTTTAAGCTAACACATTGGACCAATGAACTTTTTGAGTTAGTAATTGATTGATTGATAATCAAATACAAAAAATAAGAAAACAACAACAATAAAACATTCATCTGATTAAAATAAAGTACGAGACAAGTGTTTCGGGTTATAAGCCATACACGATCCGTGTGACTCTTTATTCGGATCCTCTTTACCCGAACATCATATTTACCAATTGAGTCAGGGCCCGGAGAAAGTTGAGTTGGGCCTTAGCCCATTACTGTTTATGGCTAGCGTTAACATCAATACCCTAATTCTTTCAATTTGACCAACCTCACATTTAGTGACACACCTTCTTCCCATCTCGTATTTCATATCAACCAAAATCACAAGCAATTTGTTTTCCTAATGGCTAATCTAGGTATGTTATTTAATGTAATCATCGGTTTTTCTTATATCCTCATCTATATTTGAAGAGTTTATAACAAATGCAATATATTAGATGATTCGGACTGAATTATTAATTGATCAAGAACTCCATCAGATGATTTAAATATTGGGGTTAAATTATTAATTAATCAAGTCATGTGTATTGGTCCTCTAAACTTTTATATATTTATTTGATTTCATTGGGTGTTTTCATAATTAGTAATCTGTGTTGATTACTTTTATTGACAAACAACCCAAAATTTAGACCATCATCCTAACATTTCTTTTATGTTGTAGGTTCCTCTTCTAGATCAGCCAACGAAACATCAGAAACTTGCTTTTGTACCTATCTAACGGATCCTAAAGATCAGCATCTGGTATGTTTAATTTTTAAAATGTATTTTCAACTTTTTAATTAATGTATCGTATATGGTTATAATTACATTTGTAACACCATAAACGTTTTATGTATCTTAAGTGCCAATTACTCTCCTTAGTGATGCTGACATAAAACTTGTTTTAATTAACAGCCTATTCATTTGAATGCAAGACTGCCAATCAGTCCCCTTAGCCATAATGATGTTCAAGGTGTTAACAATGTGCCACCTGATGATATATCTATATTCGTCAATCTTGAACGCATCAATGGTTCACTGTGCTTCACGAAAGGATGGCAAGATGTGATTCAAGCTTGCAATCTCAATGATTCAGCTTTTCTTTTTTTCACTAAAGTTCACGACAGTTATTTGAAGCTTACTTTTATTGATGAAAAAACGTGTTGCTGTCAAGACTCGTTCTACGTTGCTTTTTCAAAATCTTACTCTAGTCAACTAGTAATCTTTTTTTTTAATTGCATCTTATATATTTGGTTATTATTTTTTGGCAATAATATCAATAATGACCCAAACTTCTATATATTCATAGCTATTGCCGGATTTAATTTTCGCTGAGAGGTTTCAAACTCTAGAGACGAAGAATAGGGCGACCATTATTGCCTACACTCCGCATGCTTTAGCCATCGGATAATTGATCCGAAGATGCCTCAAGGGCTAATTGGGTCCTTGGTGGATGGCAAGGATGACTATACACAAATGTAAAATGTCCAATTCTAATTAGCGTTCTAGAATTCTTACATAGGTGACATGAATCTGTTATAATTGGAATGCTCCTTAGGGATCATTGAAATTCATGTGGTAGTAAGGGTAGGAGTCATGTTGCATCTGGTATATTGTGATCATGTCAATTATTGAATGTCCAATGTTTGGTTCATTTGTAATCCCGGACGATTGGTGGCATAGGTTAGCTCTTAACGGGTAAACCGGGTAAGTAAAGGCAAGGTAACAGAGCTGAGGTTTGAGGGATTCAAGTGTAATTGACTCTTGAACTCAAACTCGTGCTCGAGATAATGGCCAAGTGTTCGGTTCGAGCTTCCGCGGAGATTCGGGTACGTGTTAAATTTCTAAATGGATGTATGATTGTAGTTCTAGTGTGTGTGTTATGGAAGGTAACTAAGGGTACATAATTAATGCACAACTTGGTAATTTCAGATTGTCAAAGGGGATGGTGAATTGAACCGGAACCGAAAATGCGTAAGATGTAAGAATAGTTTAAAAAGGGGTTATGGAATTTGCCATAAACCCGTGACCTTTATGGGTGACACCCTTGGAAATGGCCATGGGAAGTTCACAACAACCCTGCTCTAGGCAAGGGGAAATTGATATGTGAACTAACTTGTCGAATTAAACTCTGTAGTGGCATGACGAACCAAACTGGGGATGGCATGACCGAGGAGCAGAGAGAGGAGGCCCTTAGGGCCCGAATTGCTAAAGAAGTCGGGAAGGCTATTGATGCCGCCCTCCCAGAATATGTGCACAAGATCCAAGAGGATCTTCTTAAAACCATGGATGAAAAGTTTGATGAGCTAAAGGGGGTTCTTCTAAATCGAAGGGAACCGGAAAAGGCGAAGAAACGTTGTTCTTTTAACAAGTTCATGGCTTGCAAACCCCCTCACTATTCGGGTGAGGTGGATCCTATTGCTTGCCATCGGTGGATCACCAACGTGGAGGGTGTATTCCGCCGGACCCATTGTGAAGAAGATGATCAAGTGAGTTATGCCACGGGTCTACTTCGGGACCGGGCGAAAGAATTGGTGGGACGCAAAGGCCCGAATTCAAAGAAATCTTTACTGAACATCATTGCCCGAAGGCAATGGTGAACAAACTCAAGCAGGAGTTTCTCAAATTGGAGCAGACCGATGACCAAACGGTAGATCAAATCACGGGGATCTACCTTGATCGGGTCAGGTTCTGTGCAGATGTGTTGCCTACCGAAGGGGCAAGGATTTTCTTCTATAGGAACATGCTAAAGCCCAAGATTAAGGACTTCGTGCCCCTAACGAGCTTCAATACGGTGGAAGAAATGATTAACGCTGCGAAGGCTCGAGAACTTGATGTCATTCGACAAGAAGAAGTCCGTGAAAGAAGATGGCCTGTTGAGGCGCAGTCGAGCCCTTCAAAAAAGCAGAAGAAGGGAGAATTCCCCAAGAAGAAAGAGTTTAAAGGGGGAAGCTCCAAGTGTAATATTTGTGGGAGGGGGCATCCGGGCGAGTGCCTCTTCAAAGATCGACCATGTTTGAATTGTGGCAAAAAGAGCCACCTTGTCTCCAATTGCCCCTCTGAAGTAGTTAGATGCTTCAACTGCTATCAGACGGGTCATAAGAAGCCAAACTGCCCAAAATTGATGGGTGAATGGTCAAGGAGTGGGGGAAAAACTGAAATCCCGCGGGCCACCGGAAGGGCATTTCAACTAACGGCCGACGAGGCCAAGATTGACCCCAACGTCGTGTCAGGTACTTTTCTGATTAATTCGTTTCCTGCACGTGTGTTATTTGATACGGGTGCTAATAGGTCATTTGTCTCATTTGATTTTGTTAAGCACCCTTCATTTGTGATTGAAAAGTTACATGTACCCTTAGAAGTAGAAGTTGCTAACGATAAATCTATACTTGTTTATGATGTATGTCGGGGATGCACGATCACCATCAACGGGGAGGAATACTCCATTGATCTCATCCCTATGGCTATGAGAGAGTTCAAGGTGGTGGTAGGAATGGATTGGCTATCCCGCCACCATGCGAGAGTGATATGTGATCACAAGACAATTGAACTCACGTCACCCAAGGGAGACAAAGTCATCATACTGGGTGACAAAAGCAGAATTCCCATAATATGCTCTATGCACAAAGCGAGAAAGTATATACAAAAGGGATGCCGAGCTTTTTTAGCTACGGTGACCGACACAAGAGCACAAGGACCGGTAATAGATGAGTTACCGGTAGTCCAAGAATTCAAATATGTGTTCCTGGAAGACTTGCCAGGTATGCCTCCGGATAGAGACGTGGAATTCAGAATTGACCTATTTCCGAATGGCGAGCTGGTAGCACGGGCACCATATCGGTTAGCCCCCCCAGAGTTGCAAGAACTTAATACACAAATCCAAGAGTTGTTGGACAAGGGGTTTATTAGGCCGAGTATCTCACCATGGGGAGCCCCGGTTCTATTCGTAAAGAAGAAAGATGGAAGTATGCGGATGTGCATCGATTACCGGGAGTTAAGCAAACTCACGGTGAAAAATCGATATCCATTGCCCCGGATTGACGACCTATTCGATCAGTTACAAGGGGCCAAGTGGTTCTCCAAGATCGATTTTTGGTCGGGGTACCATCAGCTTAAGGTGAAAGAAGAGGACATCCCTAAGACTGCCTTTAGAACTCGCTACGGTCACTACGAATTCTGTGTGATGTCCTTTGGGTTGAAAAATGCACCGGCGGCCTTCATGGATTTAATGAACCGTGTGTGCAAACCCATGCTAGACAAATCGGTGATAGTCTTCATTAACGATATTTTGATCTACTCTCGAAGCGAGGCCGAGCATGCCAAGCATTTACGAGAGGTACTTGAGAGACTACGAGTTGAGAAGTTGTATACCAAGTTCTCTAAATGTGCATTTTGGCTAAGAGAAGTGCAATTTTTGGGCCATGTAATTGGTTCCGAAGGGATTAAGGTGGACCCGACTAAAGTTGAAGCGGTAACCTTATGGGAAGCTCCTATGACTCCCACCGAAGTTAGGAGTTTCCTCGGGCTAGCAGGCTACTATTGGAGATTTATCCAAGATTTCTCGAAAATAGCCTTACCCTTAAAGAAGCTCACTAAGAAAGAAACCAAGTTTGTATGGGGTACCGATCAAGAGGAGGCATTTCGAAACCTCAAACAAAAGCTTACTCAAGCCCCGGTTTTAACTCTGCCCGAGGGTAGCGAGGACATGGTGGTTTACTCGGACACGTCACAAGTTGGCCTCGGATGTGTATTGATGCAACGAGGCAAGGTGATCGCGTATGCATCTCGGCAACTAAAGGTGCACGAGCAAAACTACCCTACGCATGACCTAGAGTTGGCGGCGGTAGTGTTTGCCTTGAAGATTTGGCGACATTATTTGTATGGGGCCAAATGCACAATCTTCACCGATCACAAAAGCCTCAAGTACTTCTTCGACCAAAGGGACTTGAACATGAGGCAACGAAGATGGCTTGAGACGATCAAGGACTACGACTGCGAGATCCACTATCACCCGGGCAAGGCCAATGTGGTAGCCGATGCCCTAAGCCGAAAAGGGGACTATGCGCCCATTAGAGTGAGATCTATGCAACTTGTGGTGACCTCTAACTTGATAGCACGGATCAAGGAGGCCCAAATAAAAGCAGCCAAAGAAGAAAACTTGAAAAAGGAGCGAATTGTGGGCCAAGTGAAAGATCTAGTAGATGAAGAAAGTGGAATAAAGACTCGCTTTGGGCGAGTTTGAGTTCCCAACTCGTGCGATGTGAAGAATATGTTATTAGACGAGGCCCATAAGTCCCGGTACACCGTACACCCGGGGGCAACAAAGATGTTTAACGATTTAAAGGCCAATTATTGGTGGCCCGGGATGAAACGCGACATAGTTAAGTACGTCGAGATATGCTTGACTTGTCTACAAGTCAAGGCTGAGCATCAAAGACCATTCGGGAAGTTACAACCCTTGGAGATTCCCGTGTGGAAATGGGAACATGTGACTATGGATTTGGTAACTAAGCTGCCAAGAACGGCCAGAAACCATGACGCTATTTGGGTGATTGTTGACCGGCTAACCAAAAGTGCACACTTTCTCCCTATTCGGGAGAAGTACTCATCGGAGAAATTAGCCGATATATACATTGACGAAATTGTGTCTCGCCACGGGGTACCGATATCCATAGTATCGACCGGGACACCCGGTTCACATCGGAATTTTGGCAAGGGTTCCAAGAGGAAATGGGGTCGAGATTACACCTCAGTACAGCATATCACCCCCAAACCGACGGCCAAAGCGAGAGGACCATCCAAACGTTGGAAGACATGCTTCGGGCATGTGTTATTGATTTTGGGGGGAATTGGAACCGACACTTGCCACTTGTAGAATTTTCCTACAATAATAGCTCTCACTCAAGTATTGGGATGCCTCCATTCGAGATGTTGTATGGTAGAAAGTGCAGAACCCCCGTATGTTGGGGTGAAGTGGGCCAACACGAGCTAAGTAGCCGCGATGTGGTTCGGGCAACGTCGGCCAAGATCGACATCGTGAGGGCACGATTAAAAGCCGCCCAAGATAGACAAAAATCTTATGCGGACAAGAGAAGGAGACCAATAGAGTTTCAAGAGGGAGACTATGTCATGTTAAAGGTCTCCCCGTGGAGAGGTGTAATTCGGTTTAGGAAGCGAGGCAAGCTAAGTCCTCGGTTCATTGGACCATTTAAAATCCTTGCGCGGGTAGACAAGGTGGCTTACCAACTGGAGTTGCCGGAGGAGCTAAGCGGCATTCATAATACGTTCCACGTGTCCTATTTGAGGAAATGTCTTGCCGACGAGAGCTCCTATGTGCCACTCGATGACCTAGTGATTGACGATAAACCTAACTACGTTGTGAGACCTATTGCGATCCTCGATCGTAAGGTTAAACGGTTGAGAAATAGAGAAGTGAACCAAGTGAAGGTTCAATGGGAGCGTAGGAAAGGATCGGATCTAACTTGGGAATCTGAGGAAGAAATGCAACGTTACTATCCCCACTTATTCGGTACGTGATTTCGTTTCGGGGACGAAACTCCCTTAAGGGGGTGGAGTTGTAACATCCCGAGTTTTAATATATGAAAATTTCCGTTAACATTTAACCGAGTCTTGTTATGTGACTAAATTGCTCCTTGTATGTTATGGTACTTGCCATATTATAGAAACTTGGGGGTTAAATGTGAAATGTTAAGGTTTAATTAGAGATTTAACCAAAACCTAAACTAAAGGGGCCAGGAATGTAAATATGGGATTCATGCCTAAACAAAATAGGGAGAATTGGCGAGGGGATCGCAGGTTACGATCTGGAGAGGAACCCAACCCCTCCCAAACTCTTAATCACGAAAATCCTCAAGAATAAGGGGCCAGGCTGCGAAATTGATCATCTTTCCAAGTATTGGAGGGATTTTCAAGTCTCCTACACTTAATTGAAGCTAGTAGGTAAGCCCTTTCTTAGTTGCATGCGTTTGGGTCGAAAATGGGATCCTCAAATCTGTGAATTCGATGTTGATTCTGAATCCTAAGGTGTTAGGAGGGTTGCATGTAGCCTAGATAACCAATTAATCTGATAATTGATGAAGTAGTCACTCAAATTGATTTACTTGAACCCCCATGGTGACTAGCAACTTAGGATGAACATGAAATTGAATTAAATCATGTAAGCCTAGCTAAATTGTTGGTTGATTATGTTGATATACGATAATTTATGATGGATTTGGGGTGGAATCCCCCAAAACACTTCAAATTGGCCAAATGGGTAAACCATGGGAATGGGTTGGGTGTGTGCATCAATGGATGCACACCATGTGTTTGATGAAATGTCTAGGTGACAAATTCTCATGGCATGATGATTAATTGGACATGAATTGGTGTTTGAATGATCATAGTAAGTGTAATTACTGAATTTTGATAATCCTAAGCATGTGTGACAATGTGAATTGTTTGACCCGTTTAGGGGTTGAAAGGTGAAAGGATAGTGATTAGATTGATGAACTTCCTAAATAATTATCGTGTTGTGCATATGGAATCTTGTTAAATGAAACTTGATAGTATGCCAACTAGGGAATGAATATGTAATTGCTTGACATCATGAAAATGGGTCTTGACTAGCTAATGACCTTATAGGCAATCAAGGGTTTGAAGGAGGCAATCAAGCACACGCTAGTGGTAGTGGATCGTCAAGCAATCGAGGTAACGTACATCTTGTTCGTTATACTAGTAAGTACTAATTATAGACATCTTACATTTGGTTATGGACCATAGTGGGTAGAAAAGGATAAGTCCTCACCTCATGAGGGAATAAATGGATTATCTCATAGAGGGGAAGAGGAAGTGGCTTAGTCAACCAAATTGGGTTGATTTGCCTACACTCCGCATGCTTTAGCCATCGGATAATTGATCCGAAGATGCCTCAAGGGCTAATTGGGTCCTTGGTGGATGGCAAGGATGACTATACACAAATGTAAAATGTCCAATTCTAATTAGCGTTCTAGAATTCTTACATAGGTGACATGAATCTGTTATAATTGGAATGCTCCTTAGGGATCATTGAAATTCATGTGGTAGTAAGGGTAGGAGTCATGTTGCATCTGGTATATTGTGATCATGTCAATTATTGAATGTCCAATGTTGGGTTCATTTGTAATCCCGGACGATTGGTGGCATGGGTTAGCTCTTAACGGGTCAACCGGGTAAGTAAAGGCAAGGTAACGACGGGTATTTGGTTCGTGTCTAAATTTTAGAGTTCTGACAAGTTTTTAGAACTCAAATTATGTGTTGTTAACTTAATAAATGGTGGGAATCGAATCTGGATTGAATAAGCGGAAAAAGAACCGAAACGGGGTACCAAAACTACAGGTACCACCGTAGCTTACGGTGGCCACCGTAAGCTACGGTGGCCCTGCAGCCTTAACACCAACCGTAGCTCAGTTTAAAGCCACCGTAAGCTAGCTGGAGCCACCGTAAGCTACGGTGGCCAGCGTAGCGTACGGTGGTGCTGCCTAATTTTTGAAATTTCGCCTCCGTTTTAATGCTTAAATGTCGTTCCAACTTGCATTAATGTTACATACTAATGTGGTGTAATTGCACGCAGGTAAAGGTGCCATGTAGACGCGAATCTTCTCGAGCTCAAGACGAACCGAACACTCGAATTGCAGACTCTTTTGATGTTCATGGCTCGCCGTAGCCATCTTTTGAAAATAATTTAACTAGTATTAACTTGTATTCAGCACTCACTTGGTTTTGTATATGGTTTCTATACAAGTGTTGATGTTACAAACCGTTATATTCGAACGAAATTTTCTGGGACCACTTTTCACGTTAAATATCCGTTAATGAAATGGCAAAATAACCAGCGTTGTTACAAGTTGATATCAGAGCTGAGGTTTGAGGGATTCAAGTGTAATTGACTCTTGAACTCAAACTCGTGCTCGAGATAATGGCCAAGTGTTCGGTTCGAGCTTCCGCGGAGATTCGAGTATGTGTTAAATTTCTAAATGGATGTATGATTGTAGTTCTAGTGTGTGTGTTATGGAAGGTAACTAAGGGTGCATAATTAATGCACAACTTGGTAATTTCAGATTGTCAAAGGGGATGGTGAATTGAACCGGAACCGAAAATGCGTAAGATGCAAGAATAGTTTAAAAAGGGGTTATGGAATTTGCCATAAACCCGTGACCTTTATGGGTGACACCCTTGGAAATGGCCATGGGAAGTTCACAACAACCCTGCTCTAGGCAAGGGGAAATTGATATGTGAACTAACTTGTCGAATTAAACTCTGTAGTGGCATGACGAACCAAACTGGGGATGGCATGACCGAGGAGCAGAGAGAGGAGGCCCTTAGGGCCCGAATTGCTAAAGAAGTCGGGAAGGCTATTGATGCCGCCCTCCCGGAATATGTGCACAAGATCCAAGAGGATCTTCTTAAAACCATGGATGAAAAGTTTGATGAGCTAAAGGGGGTTCTTCTAAATCGAAGGGAACCGGAAAAGGCGAAGAAACGTTGTTCTTTTAACAAGTTCATGGCTTGCAAACCCCCTCACTATTCGGGTGAGGTGGATCCTATTGCTTGCCATCGGTGGATCACCAACGTGGAGGGTGTATTCCGCCGGACCCATTGTGAAGAAGATGATCAAGTGAGTTATGCCACGGGTCTACTTCGGGACCGGGCGAAAGATTGGTGGGACGCAAAGGCCCAAGAAAAAGGGGACATCGCGATTAATGCACTGACGTGGCCTGAATTCAAAGAAATCTTTACTGAACATCATTGCCCGAAGGCAATGGTGAACAAACTCAAGCAGGAGTTTCTCAAATTGGAGCAGACCGATGACCAAACGGTAGATCAAATCACGGGGATCTACCTTGATCGGGTCAGGTTCTGTGCAGATGTGTTGCCTACCGAAGGGGCAAGGATGTTCTTCTATAGGAACATGCTAAAGCCCAAGTTTAAGGACTTCGTGCCCCTAACGAGCTTCAATACAGTGGAAGAAATGATTAACGCTGCGAGGGCTCGAGAACTTGATGTCATTCGACAAGAAGAAGTCTGTGAAAGAAGATGGCCTGTTGAGGCGCAGTCGAGCCCTTCAAAAAAGCAGAAGAAGGGAGAATTCCCCAAGAAGAAAGAGTTTAAAGGGGGAAGCTCCAAGTGTAATATTTGTGGGAGGGGGTATCCGGGCGAGTGCCTCTTCAAAGATCGACCATGTTTGAATTGTGGCAAAAAGGGCCACCTTGTCTCCAATTGCCCCTCTGAAGTAGTTAGATGGTTCAACTGCTATCAGACGGGTCATAAGAAGCCGAACTGCCCAAAATTGATGGGTGAAGGGTCAAGGAGTGGGGGAAAAACTGAAATCCCGCGGGCCACCGGAAGGGCATTTCAACTAACGGCCGACGAGGCCAAGATTGACCCCAACGTCGTGTCAGGTACTTTTCTGATTAATTCGTTTCCTGCACGTGTGTTATTTGATACGGGTGCTAATAGGTCATTTGTCTCATTTGATTTTGTTAAGCACCCTTCATTTGTGATTGAAAAGTTACATGTACCCTTAGAAGTAGAAGTTGCTAACGATAAATCTATACTTGTTTATGATGTATGTCGGGGATGCACGATCACCATCAACGGGGAGGAATACTCCATTGATCTCATCCCTATGGCTATGAGAGAGTTCAAGGTGGTGGTAGGAATGGATTGGCTATCCCGCCACCATGCGAGAGTGATATGTGATCACAAGAAAATTGAACTCACGTCACCCAAGGGAGACAAAGTCATCATACTGGGTGACAAAAGCAGAATTCCCATAATATGCTCTATGCACAAAGCGAGAAAGTATATACAAAAGAGATGCCGAGCTTTTTTAGCTACGGTGACCGACACAAGAGCACAAGGACCGGTAATAGATGAGTTACCGGTAGTCCAAGAATTCAAAGATGTGTTCCTGGAAGACTTGCCGGGTATGCCTCCGGATAGAGACGTGGAATTCAGAATTGACCTATTTCCGAATGGCGAGCCGGTAGCACGGGCACCATATCGGTTAGCCCCCCCAGAGTTGCAAGAACTTAATACACAAATCCAAGAGTTGCTGGACAAGGGGTTTATTAGGGCGAGTATCTCACCATGGGGAGCCCCGGTTCTATTCGTAAAGAAGAAAGATGGAAGTATGCGGATGTGCATCGATTACCGGGAGTTAAGCAAACTCACGGTGAAAAATCAATATCCATTGCCCCGGATTGACGACCTATTCGATCAGTTACAAGGGGCCAAGTGGTTCTCCAAGATCGATTTGCGGTCGGGGTACCATCAGCTTAAGGTGAAAGAAGAGGACATCCCTAAGACTGCCTTTAGAACTCGCTACGGTCACTACGAATTCTGTGTGATGTCCTTTGGGTTGAAAAATGCACCGGCGGCCTTCATGGATTTAATGAACCGTGTGTGCAAACCCATGCTAGACAAATCGGTGATAGTCTTCATTAACGATATTTTGATCTACTCTCGAAGCGAGGCCGAGCATGCCAAGCATTTACGAGAGGTACTTGAGAGACTACGAGTTGAGAAGTTGTATGCCAAGTTCTCTAAATGTGCATTTTGGCTAAGAGAAGTGCAATTTTTGGGCCATGTAATTGGTTCCGAAGGGATTAAGGTGGACCCGAATAAAGTTGAAGCGGTAACCTTATGGGAAGCTCCTAAGACTCCCACCGAAGTTAGGAGTTTCCTCGGGCTAGCAGGCTACTACCGGAGATTTATCCAAGATTTCTCGAAAATAGCCTTACCCTTAACGAAGCTGACTAAGAAAGAAACCAAGTTTGTATGGGGTACCGATCAAGAGGAGGCATTTCAAAACCTCAAACAAAAGCTTACTCAAGCCCCGGTTTTAACTCTGCCCGAGGGCAGCGAGGACATGGTGGTTTACTCGGACGCGTCACAAGTTGGCCTCGGATGTGTATTGATGCAACGAGGCAAGGTGATCGCGTATGCATCTCGGCAACTAAAGGTGCACGAGCAAAACTACCCTACGCATGACCTAGAGTTGGCGGCGGTAGTGTTTGCCTTGAAGATTTGGCAACATTATTTGTATGGGGCCAAATGCACAATCTTCACCGATCACAAAAGCCTCAAGTACTTCTTCGACCAAAGGGACTTGAACATGAGGCAACGAAGATGGCTTGAGACGATCAAGGACTACGACTGCGAGATCCACTATCACCCGGGCAAGGCCAATGTGGTAGCCGATGCCCTAAGCCGAAAGGGGGACTATGCGCCCATTAGAGTGAGATCTATGCAACTTGTGGTGACCTCTAACTTGATACCACGGATCAAGGAGGCCCAAATAAAAGCAGTCAAAGAAGAAAACTTGAAAAAGGAGCGAATTGTGGGCCAAGTGAAAGATCTAGTAGATGAAGAAAGTGGAATAAAGACTCGCTTTGGGCGAGTTTGGGTTCCCAACTCGTGCGATGTGAAGAATATGTTATTAGACGAGGCCCATAAGTCCCGGTACACCGTACACCCGGGGGCAACAAAGATGTATAACGATTTAAAGGCCAATTATTGGTGGCCCGGGATGAAACGCGACATAGTTAAGTACGTCGAGAGATGCTTGACTTGTCTACAAGTCAAGGCTGAGCATCAAAGACCATACGGGAAGTTACAACCCTTGGATATTCCCGTGTGGAAATGGGAACATGTGACTATGGATTTGGTAACTTGAGGAAGAAATGCAACGCTTACGTGATTTCGTTTCGGGGACGAAACTCCCTTAAGGGGGGTGGAGTTGTAACATCCCGAGTTTTAATATATGAAAATTTCCGTTAACATTTAACCGAGTCTTGTTATGTGACTAAATTGCTCCTTGTATGTTATGGTACTTGCCATATTATAGAAACTTGGGGGTTAAATGTGAAATGTTAAGGTTTAATTATAGATTTAACCAAAACCTAAACTAGAGGGGCCAGGAATGTAAATATGGGATTCATGCCTAAACAAAATAGGGAGAATTGGGGAGGGGATCGCAGGTTACGATCTGTAGAGGAACCCAACCCCTCCCAAACTCTTAATCACGAAAATCCTCAAGAATAAGGGGCCAGGCTGCGAAATTGATCATCTTTCCAAGTATTGGAGGGATTTTCAAGTCTCCTACACTTAATTGAAGCTAGTAGGTAAGCCCTTTCTTAGTTGCATGCGTTTGGGTCGAAAATGGGATCCTCAAATCTGTGAATTCGATGTTGATTCTGAATCCTAAGGTGTTAGGAGGGTTGCATGTAGCCTAGATAACCAATTAATCTGATAATTGATGAAGTAGTCACTCAAATTGATTTACTTGAACCCCCATGGTGACTAGCAACTTAGGATGAACATGAAATTGAATTAAATCATGTAAGCCTAGCTAAATTGTTGGTTGATTATGTTGATATACGATAATTTATGATGGATTTGGGGTGGAATCCCCCAAAACACTTCAAATTGGCCAAATGGGTAAACCATGGGAATGGGTTGGGTGTGTGCATCAATGGATGCACACCATGTGTTTGATGAAATGTCTAGGTGACAAATTCTCATGGCATGATGATTAATTGGACAGGAAGTGGTGTTTGAATGATCATAGTAAGTGTAATTACTGAATTTTGATAATTCTAAGCATGTGTGACAATGTGAATTGTTTGACCCGTTTAGGGGTTGAAAGGTGAAATGATAGTGATTAGATTGATGAACTTCCTAAATAATTATCGTGTTGTGCATATGGAATCTTGTTAAATGAAACTTGATAGTATGCCAACTAGGGAATGAATATGTAATTGCTTGACATCATGAAAATGGGTCTTGACTAGCTAATGACCTTATAGGCAATCAAGGGTTTGAAGGAGGCAATCAAGCACACGCTAGCGGTAGTGGATCGTCAAGCAATCGAGGTAACGTACATCTTGTTCATTATACTGGTAAGTACTAATTATAGACATCTTACATTTGGTTATGGACCATAGTGGGTAGAAAAGGATAAGTCCTCACCTCATGAGGGAATAAATGGATTATCTCATAGAGGGGAAGAGGAAGTGGCTTAGTCAACCAAATTGGGTTGATTTGCCTACACTCCGCATGCTTTAGCCATCGGATAATTGATCCGAAGATGCCTCAAGGGCTAATTGGGTCCTTGGTGGATGGCAAGGATGACTATACACAAATGTAAAATGTCCAATTCTAATTAGCGTTCTAGAATTCTTACATAGGTGACATGAATCTGTTATAATTGGAATGCTCCTTAGGGATCATTGAAATTCATGTGGTAGTAAGGGTAGGAGTCATGTTGCATCTGGTATATTGTGATCATGTCAATTATTGAATGTCCAATGTTGGGTTCATTTGTAATCCCGGACGATTGGTGGCATGGGTTAGCTCTTAACGGGTAAACCGGGTAAGTAAAGGCAAGGTAACGACGGGTATTTGGTTCGTGTCTAAATTTTAGAGTTCTAACAAGTTTTTAGAACTCAAATTATGTGTTGTTAACTTAATAAATGGTGGGAATCGAATCTGGATTGAATAAGCGGAAAAAGAACCGAAACGGGGTACCAAAACTACAGGTACCACCGTAGCTTACGGTGGCCACCGTAGCTTACGGTGGCCACCGTAAGCTACGGTGGCCCTGCAGCCTTGACACCAACCGTAGCTCAGTTTAAAGCCACCGTAAGCTAGCTGGAGCCACCGTAAGCTACGGTGGCTAGCGTAGCGTACGGTGGTGCTGCCTAATTTTTGAAATTTCGCCTCCGTTTTAATGCTTAAATGTCGTTCCAACTTGCATTAATGTTACATACTAATGTGGTGTAATTGCACGCATGTAAAGGTGCCATGTAGACGCGAATCTTCTCAAGCTCAAGACGAACCGAACACTCGAATTGCCGACTCTTTTGATGTTCATGGCTCGCCGTAGCCATCTTTTGAAAATAATTGAACTAGTATTAACTTGTATTCAGCACTCACTTGGTTTTGTATATGGTTTCTATACAAGTGTTGATGTTACAAACCGTTATATTCGAACGAAATTTTCTGGGACCACTTTTCACGTTAAATATCCGTTAACGAAATGGCAAAATAACCAGCGTTGTTACAAATAACATATAATTTGTCACACATCTAAATTGAAAGATGACCATTTGTTTACTCTACTCACATGTTGTTTATAATTTTAATGACCATTAGTTATCAGTAGTGACACATCGAACTTGGAACTGTGATCATAAACTTAAATATTTGGTAACACACATAATTAGTGTGAGTAATTGACTTAAAGAGTATAATGCTTCAGTTAATTGTGTGTCAGTAAAACAAGACAATACTCACACATAAAAAAAAAGAGCAATCACCATATGTTGCAAATGGTCACATGGTTTTTTATATTTACCGTGACTAACACATATAAATGGTCACATACTAGATTTGAAAAGGTGACACTAAAGGTTCCTTAAGAGTCTCATCTAATAAATTTAACAATCACCATATGTTACTTCTCGTCACATGTTTTTCTTAATTTACCATGAAAATAATATATAACTTGTCACACACAAATTGAAAGATGACAACTTGTTACTTCTAATCACATGTTGTTTACAATTCTCATGACCATTAGTTATCATTAGTGACACATGGAATTTGGAACTGTGATCTTAAACTTTAACATATGGTGACACACATATTTACTATGACTAAGTAACATAAGCTACAGTCACACAAAACAAATGTTTAATGTCACTATGTTTTACATTTAGCTACGTGTTTTTTATGTCACTCAATGTGCTCCATTATATAGTCACACAAACAATAAATATGCGTGACCATATTGCTATCTATAGTCTAATATAAGTAGTATAGAATTAATCACACACGATGTGTTGTGACCAAATGGTGACTTGTGGTCACGTTACTTTAAACTGTGATTAATCTTTGTCACATACCATATGTTTAGTGTCACCAAAGGATCAGATCATCAAAGCAATGGTGACACAACACTCTAAAAACGTTACCGTAACACATCCAGATTTTTGACACGTACATTATGTCACACAACACTAAAAAGTGTCAGACGAATCTGACGGCCTGTGTGTCACCGTAGCCCATTTTTGTACTAGTGATTTATTTTCATGTATCACCATGCCCTTGGGTGAAGTGAATTCATCATTTCATGCTGGAACATAAGAAATTCAAATTCATGATAGATACGCACAACTAGGAAAAATTAACTATACCCACAGTTAATTTTTACACAGTTACAGATAAACGAGATAATATCAAAATAATAACATAAAAATTTGTGGTTGTCACAAAAATGGAGAAGAATTGAGGATGTGACAGATATGTAATACGATGACTTTGCGGACTTCAGGAGGACTCCCTCCACCCTAAAGAACTTTCTATCAGCCGTTTCGTTTGATTTGGTTAATCGGTTAATTTCATGTATTACGTTTCATTAACGGCATAATGAGCTTATATTTTTGGTTAATCGTTTTTCTTAATAACACTAACTGGCTAGTAGTGTTAACTAGTGATTACATTTTAACTCTTTATATGATGAGTGTGACGGATGTTTAGAGTTATTCAACATCAAAAAAAAGAGTAATCTGAAGAATAAATCGTTTGATTTTATAACTTATTACAATATTACAACGGTAAGTCAATTTATCTATCACAAACTTATATAAATGTATTCTAAACAATTTACACATCTTTATATCATTTTGCGTTTTTCTTCTTTTGTATTTTCTCAACTTTGAATCATTCACAACGCGGTGTAACTTTCCCTCTTGTAGCTAACATGACATTTGAACACGATGCTTTCATGCCTCCTTCACCCCCTTGACGACGTAGAACTACATTATCCAACAAAATCGCTTGACACGGAAACGTCTTGCTACAATCAAAGTTTATCGCTACTTCTGAATTACTTGTTCCTCTTATGTTTCGATAAACCACATTTTGCATCTGTACTGCAGAGTACTGGTAAACAAGACGATAACATAAGAAACAAATGAAATTAGGTATCATATGGATGAATAAAAAAAGTATAATGTATTATATTGTCTAGAGTTGTATGTAACCTGTTCCGGACATTCTTCTTTGCGATCACAATAGTTTTGATCGACTATAATTGGATTAGTCACGTTACGCATTATGATGTTTTGAAATCTGATATTTTTAGCGTATCCAGATCCTCCCTGCATCAATATTATTAATCATTTAATCAGCTTCTTGATCCTTGTTCCGGAAATTACAAAAGAAGCTTAATGGTACTCAATTAAAGGTTTTAAACAGGCATATAAACGTGAATACATATTAATAAACAAGAAGTCAATATATAATTTTATTTTTTGTTTCTTTCACATATTATCTTTCAAATATGTTATAATTATAATAAAAACATTATGAAATAGCTCTTTTTCACATGTGAAAGTGTCTAATTAATGATAAAAAAGAAAAAAGAAAATTAATCACAACCATTAGATCAAGAGATCTAATGGTGAAAAAAGGTGTCTACCTGTCTACACTTATGGGGGTGTCTACAATGAACTTTTCACTATATATTATGTCAAAATATACACCTTTTTTCACCATTAGATCTCTTGATCTAATGGTTGTGATTAATTTTCTTTTTTCTTTTTTTCTTTTTTCTCATTAATTAGATGAACCTCACCATATATATATATATATATATATATATATATATATATATATATATATATATATATATATAAAGAATTATTGACTTTAGGATGAATTAAGGTGGATTACCTGCCAACTTTTAATTCTGACTCCGTTTGTGGTATTTGAAATTATTGCTTTATCCACTAATATATTTGACACTTTGTCCTCTGTATTGTTCTTTCCCAAACTTCCAATACTGAAAAAACAAGTTAATATCTGATATTAAATAAATAAATATTTTAATTAAAAAGTTAAAATTAAAAATAGAAATGCTAAGAAAAAAAAAAGAAAAATGAAAGAAAATATTGGACCTGATTCCATGACCTGGACCACATGTCAATTTCCTAACTACGATATTCCGTGATCCGTCTACGATTGAAACACAATCATCACCTGCAAATTATTGTTATCAAAAAATCCATTTACCTCCATCGCAAAAATAAATATATAAATATATGATAGTATTGAATTTTCAAATTAAATATGTTTTGAAACAAACATTAGCGTCTTGAATATAAAATAATACATTTTTTGTAAATATGTATCTGATTCTTACAGTTCTATATGTAAAATTAGTTATATAAATTATTTTTTTAAGATAAAAACGCACCATATTAAAATAAACCACACGAACATTTTTGTATAATTTACCTAATTTAATAACATAACCTCAAAAAATCATTGGAAATCAAATAAATTATTTTTTAGGCTTTATTTAAAAAGATAAATAATAAAATAAAGTCTTAATCAGTTAATTGCATAATTAGTAAGTTAATTACCTGTTTTTACAACGGAGTTGAAGACCTGAACATTTTGAGAAGCAGATATATGTATGCCATCAGTATTAGGGCTATTAGCAGGTGCAATGATCCTCAGATTTGAAGCCCTCACATTTACTGAATTTTGGAAGGTTAAATGCATTTGCTGTGGATTTTTAATCCTTATTCTCTCTACTCTCAAATTTCTACAATTCCTGAAAGTTACTGCCTGCAAATAAATTAAATTTTCAATTCCACAATATTTTTCTTCTCAAAGTTTATAACTATTGCAGCGATCAAAACCATCAATTCGTCACGAATAATTGATACTTGGTTTTACGACGGATGTACAAAGCCAGTCATCATGTTGATTTGTCGCTGACTAATTTTACAGTATAAACTAATAGACGACGGATATATTAGAGGTATATATATCTTCTGCTGTTAAATTTACGACGAATTTTAGACGGGGCTTTGTGACAGTTGTACAATAAAAACATTTCGGAAGCTAATAACGATATCAGGAAATGTTGAAGGGATGCGAACGTACCGTCGGTGCGCCTATGCAGGGCTGCAAACAAATGTATTAAAAAGTTAGACCTTTCGTCAACAAATATTTCAATAAAAAGTTATTGTAAAAGTTCAAATAATTTAGAACACTTTATATATAGAAATATAAACTTTTAATTAATTACTTTGTCAATAGGTTTTTTCTTATTAAGGTAAGTTTTATTTTAGACACTTTCATATGTAAAATGACTCTTTTTTACATGTGAAATTTTTTGAATAATAAGAAGAAAAAAAAAAAAAACTAATCACAACCATCAGATTAAGAGATACATTTCTACACTTATTGGGTGTCTACAATAAACTTTTCACATCTTATTAATATCTATATATATGTGTATATGTAATACTACAAATTTCATGTAAAAAGTTAATAAATAAAATACACTAGATGTTTTAGCGTGTGTTGCTATGCGTGTTTATTTTGTATAACACGTGATCTTTCATTACTTTTCTGTAAACATCATAAGGTTGGAGTCAACGGTTTGAAACTAAAAATAAGATCAAAGAAACGTTTTAAAAAGATTTACAAAAAACTAAAAGAAACATGATTCAAGAAAAACAATTATTAAAACAAATAATGATAACTTAATTATCACGTGGTTAGCCAAGAATAAAACAAATTAATCATAACCTGCTATTTGTACCAAACCATAAAGGGTGCAAGTTACTAAAAAGAGGATTTAAAAAGAATTAAGAAATAACTTTTAAAAAATTAGTTAAATAACTAAAAAATAATAACTATCGTCTGTCACGTGCCAAATTTACAAGGAGCTAGGTTATTATTCATAATAAAAATGTACTTTGCTAATATAATATAATAATATTATAAAATAAAATGTTTGGAATTAAGTATGAAACTAATATAATTAAATGAAAATTTGGGTGCTACAATAGTAAAATAGTGAAGTTAGTCATTTATTAAATTTTATTAATGGGTCATTCAATAAATTACTATTGATGTGGTAATTTTATTCTAAATAAAAAGAAAAAATTAAGTTAACCGTTACATACTTGAGTTTCATCAACTTTGCAAGATTTAATCCACCAAATTCTTCCATTCCCATTGATGGTTCCACCTCCTTCAACACTTAAGTTTTCAAGATCTTCAAACACAATCCAATGTTTTCGGTCTCCCTCGTAGTCCGATCGATGTGAAGTCGCTTTGATTGTCCCATAAATCTTGTTAAATTTAACCAAAAATACCCAATAAAAAACAAATTAGTATCATCAAAATGGCATGAATTTGAAGTTGCAAAACTGAATTAGGTCACTAACAGATGTTGTTTAGCTCTGAGTTTAAATCTGACAAAGATTTGTTACATCACAATTCTCGTCAGTTTCATATTTATATTCTTCAATAACAACCGTGTGTTTGTTTGTTTCATTAGTTTTCATAAACCTCAACTCTGCAAGTCTAAATATGCATATAGGATGTTGCATGCATGCATAAATACATACATACATACATACATTTAGCGAATATATATATTCTATAGCTATTTATTTAAAATCAGATATAGGTGCGTGTGCTTGTCCTTATAAAAAATAATAGATAAATATGAAACAAATGTAATTAATTAGTTACCTTGACTTTGAAATTAGGGTTGCAAGGACCAGAAAAAGTGATGGGCTTAAGATGATACACTTTGTTCTTAGGAACCACAAACTCACTTCCTTTGGAAGAACTACAAGCATTCCTCCATGCTTCCATAAATACCTATAGTACGTTATCAGTTAAGATTTAAAAACCATTTAAATGTAACTATGAAAAAAATGTCACCAGAAAGCAAGAGACAACACACATATGTCATCATGTGTTTTGTGGCTATAGACTTCAGATGAAAGTATGGAACATACCTTAGAATCATCGGTGCCGTCAGCCCGGGCTCCATAGTCATCTACATTAACCTGCCGCAATTTGGGGCGGTCTTGTGCTAGGTTTCTTGTTGGTTTGATGTGTTGATGGTGAATTGCATAGGAAGAACTAAAGAAGGCTGATCCCAACATTGTTAGCAGTATGACAAAGTGGTTATGTAGATGCATTTTTTGGTTTTGGCTTGAATGACCCACTAATTAGAGAGAGAGAGAGAGAGAGAGAGATCAGTTAATAAGACAAGAGGGAAAGCTATGAAATGGAAGTTATATGTTGTCATGGACATATATAGAGAGAGAGAAGTGAGAGAATCAGAAAGTGAAACAAGAAAAAATGATGGCTTTATTAGTTATGAAAATGTGGGTCATGATGAGGGTATGGAGTTAGAATGTAAGGTGGTTAAAGGCTAGCAATTACTTGAGGGACAATGATATATTATGCAATTGTGTTTACTTTTATGTTTTCAACTCATTTGGTATATCAAAATAAGAATTAAATTGTATACCAATTAAAGTGATCTTTTAATCATCATGCTTTTAAACCTTTAACCACAAAAGAGGTGAAAACAATTTAGTTGAGATGAGCATGTAATTGTAAAAAGGGAAAATATAATCATGTATGTTTCACTTTTAATTTTCTCATTTTAAGTATTTCAAGATTTTTTTAATAAAAGTTTAAAATTTAGTGTAATATTAATAATTACTAACAAAAAATTACAGATTTGTTGTTTATTTAGTTCAAAATATTTATAATTTATGTATTATATATTTTATTTTTACACCATGTTGTAGTTTGTTTTACTTTTGTATTGGTATGTTTTTAACTTATATCTATATAGTTTCTTTTTAGTAATAAAATATTTTTTTTTATCATTTGTCTACTATAAAACTTGAACATGTCTAGAGAAGGACACTTACTAAAAAATCCCTTTTGGTAATTTATATCTCTGCATAGTATTTTAAATTAAAATAAATAAAAGTTAATTTGATTATTAATATTAATTACAAATTAATCAGAAAAAACTTACAAGTCCTATCAATATTAGATTTTCTAGTCCTAAAAGGATAGATATGTGGTAAAATAACGACTCCCTCAATTAAGAGGTTGTAAGTTCTAAATCTTAATCCTAATAAAGCAATAAAAAATGTTTTCACATGTCTTCTTTTTAAGGTGTCCACATCAGCACTGCCACATGTCAAAACTAGATTCAATTGTTAATTTAGTAAATTACCAATTAAGGCTAATTACTAATTTTATCTAAATTAAATTTTCATTTAAAAAAAATTTGGCAAACATAATGTAGATTTGATAAATTACTCAATAATTTAAGTATTTTTAAGGAAACAAATCAATAATTTGTCATATTTTTTAATGAATTAAGTTATCAATTAATATTTTATAATGAATTATGTCATTTATAAGTTTCAATTTTATAAATCGTTTTTTTTTATATTTAGTTAATATTATGAACCTAAATTCATAAAACGGTGACTCCTCAACCCAATTGGTTGAGGTGGAATATGTACCCTAATATAATAAAAATGAAAGGTATTGGTTGAAGTCTTATCATCGACAAAAAAGTAGGGTTCAGATTGGGTCAGACTGTTTTTAATTTATCACTGGTGGATTTCTTCTTAAGGATGGTTTTCGGGTCATGTACTCGGGAAATGAAGATAATCAGATTGAATCAGTGGTCAGTCAATGATCTAAATTTAACGTTAAAAGAATAATGATCGAGATGAGTAATGTTAAAGTATTTTTTTTCTAGGTTGATATATAAAGGCACTTATTTATAAGAAACCTAAGAAATAAAACAAAGAAGAAACTTTATAAACTCATAAACTAAGATTGAAGGCGCTTTTTTTCTAGGTTTAGAATTTTGGGTTTATGACTTATGATTAGGGACGTTTTAGATTTTATATTTTCCACCACATTGGATATTTTTTTTTGTTATTGTGTTATTCTGCTTTTTATTATTTTTTAAGATTTTGCTTTAAAATTTAGAATTTGATGAGACGGTTTTAACATTGCTCGAATAAGTTCAATTGGAGTATTTTAGCTGATTTATGAGCTTCTAGAAATCCATCTAAAAGCTTGTTAGAAATAAATGTATTTTCAGAATAACCGAACTTCATATACTATAAAGATGTTACTAAAAACAATTAACTGTTTTATTTATTTATCTATCTATTTTGAAACACCAAAGCAAAAATACTAAAATAGGGATATACAATGAATTGGTTTTCCAATCAAACTGTTTTAGCAACAAATCATAAATACTAATTTTTTTAGTCAACTCTCTTTATGTTGCTTGTTGCTAGTTGATTATGTATGGATACTATTTAATTGTAATATACCTAATCTTTCAAAAAGTTGTTAAAATTAAAAAAAAATATTATCTTATCTTAATCCTAATAAAGTACTAAAATAGTTGTTATATGTCTTCATTTTAAAGCGTGCAGATCACCACAGCCACATGTCACTCAAAATCAATTACAATTTAGTAAATCATCAAGTAAGAATAATTACCAACTTTGTTAAACATAATAAATTGAGTAAACTTCGTTTTTAGTCCACAACGTTTGCACATCTTAACAATTTTAGTCCCAACTTTTTAAAAATTTCAATTTAGTGTCTCACATTTTATTTTTTTTTTCAATTTTGGTCTCAACGTTAATATATAGTTGTTTAAAGAGCTGTTTGACAAATTGTTATTGATTAATTTCTTTAATTAACAATTTGTCAAACATAATAAATTTATTTTAAGAAAATTATTCAATAATTTGTTATACATAATAAATTTCTTTGATTTATTAAATTATTATTAGATGTTTTAGAAATATTTTCATCAATCATAATTTTAAAATATCTTAATTGTTTTTTGTTTGTATTTATTTAATATCATAAATCTAAATTCACCACGTGTAGTATACGGGTTACTAACTTATTATATATATATATATATATATATATATATATATATATATATATATATATATAAAGACGTAGAGAACCCATAAACATACGTATCATTTTTTTAACGATAGAATATATGTATAATTTTTATATTAATGTACTTCTTTCATATTGTATGTGTGTTATGTGTCGTTATTATGATCTGTGACATCCGGGAATTCCAAGGTTAACTTCCGTTAGACAAACTCCGTTAGTTACGTTATAAGTGTTAACTTAGTAACTAATGCTTAACTAGGCCGAATACGTCCACGTCCTTTGGTTGATCACCGAACCCGCCCATATGTGTTATGTGTCCATTTATTGATGTCATTATGTGCAATGTGATTTGAACGCATGATTTAATATTATGAATAGCATGACAATTTGTAAATCGTGTTTATCTTGCTTAGAATGTGAAATTGACCATTTCTGGGTAACCAGCGAAACTACCGGGCGAAACTATAATGTCGCCCGGCAGCTTGTTGGCTCACTTGTGATCAGAGCCAGTTTCGCCTGGCCAGCGAAACTGCCAGCGAAACTAGGCCCTGATATATAATAACATAAAGCCCTAGTTGCTTCATTTTGTTGCACCATTCTCTCCAAACACACACACACACCTCTGGAAATCTGGTCAGTCGAGAAACACAACCAAACATCAAGATCTCAGCCTCAAGACAACATCCATTCGATTCCTTGATCGAATCGTGAGTCCCAAAACCTTTCTTTTATGCCTTTTCTATGTGTTTCTTCATAAAGCATGCCTAGATCTTTGTATTATTGTTAGATCTTCTGATATGTTGCTTAGGATTGCTAGATCTACCATAAAGTTGATAACTTTACATGCGAAATCCATCCATGACAAAGATTTATGCTATTTTAGTCACTATAGGGTTTTATATGTGTTTTGGGTGATTTGATGACAAAATGCATGTTTAAGGTGTTAAAGCTTACTGATTTATGTTGGTAAATGTCCATGTATGCTAAATAATGAATTGCATGTAAGATCGGAAGCTGTTAGGTTGATTTTTAGGCTGATCCGTATGTTTTTCGCGACCAGCGAAACTGTGGTGTTCTCTGGGCGAAACTGTCCAGCGAAACTATGTATATCTCCTTCCAGCGACACTATGCAGCGAAACTGCAATGTCGCTGGGTAAACCGACCAGACCAGCTCGAGCGAATCTACCGAGCGAAATTCCCTGAACGAAAGTTCAAACCAGTTTCGGGCGAAACTAGGCTAGCGAAACTGTGCCAACAGTTTCGAGCGAAACTAGCCTAGCGAAACTGTGTCATCGGGCATTGCCTAGCGAAAGTGCTGCCCGTGCACACAGCGAAACTGACTAGCGAAACTGCTAGCGAAACTGTGACCAAAAATCTAAACTTATACAATTTGCTTGAATGTTATGCCATGACTTACATGATTATGCCATGATGATACATGCTTTGATTTCTGATATATATGAACCCTTGTTTATGATCAACCATCGGTGTCGTGTGTCGGTATGTCGAGTCATAGTTCCAACGTGCTATGTTATGGGCCATAGTGACGTTAAGTAAAGATTAGACACAAAACTAATACTTAAGACCTAAACGTGTTCATAGGTCTTCATTAAGCATACTTGGAATATTAGCAAGTGTAGCAGTGCAACCAAAGGTGAGTGTCACTAACCCGATTACCGTGAACCCGTTTGGGTCACACCAAATACCTAAAAGTAAAACAATGCTGACCAACTCGAGAGTGCGAGGCACCTCCCTGATGAACGTGAAAACTCGGAGTGCTCGGCACCCATTGGATGAACTTGAAGTGTTTTATGGGAAACACTTGTGAAACTTAACAAACTATTTCTGAAACGAAAACCGTTTTAATATGGCTAGCGTAGGTTAAAGTCTAAACCACATGATATCACATGATTTCTAAGGATGCCTTGAAAACTTAAAAGTCCTCAACTAAATTGTACCATTAATTGTAAAGCGAGGGGATGTTGGGTAGATCTACTGGAGTTTGACAAACTCCGCCCCGTGGCACGGGGAGTGCACGGAGGTACAATATCAGCCTATCTGACCGTGATCCCGAGAGGACACGGGGGAGGCAAATCCGCGATGACGTAGGTCCGCAGTACTAGATGGCACGGCCACTACAATAAATTATAGTCAGCTTTGGTGCAAACTTCCTTAGTGCATGGAACAACGGATTAGCTACCCGCGATATCGGTTGAGCACTTTAACTATACAAAACTAGTACATACCCGATAACGTAGGTTACGGATAATACTTTTACTAAACCACGATACTATGATTCTGATAAACACAAGCATTGCTTTTCACAAATAAAATGTATATAAGGATACATTCATACGATTATGATTATTAGACCGGGCCGCTGCGTGACAAGCCCACTGTGAACTCACCAACCGTTAGGTTGACACTTGCGTGGTTTAAACTTTTGCAGATCGCTAAGGAGTATCCGCTGGAGGTTGGCATGGCACGAGAAGATATTTATTTATGTTTAAACTAAACTTGGGAATTTTTAAACAATGTTTATGTAAAGCACGTGGTTAGTGCTAAGACAATATTTTATTCCGCTGCGTTGTATTTGAGACTTTACTTTATAACTGATTTTTGAACTAACTCTGATTCATTTAGTAATTGTAACTAATGGTTGTGGATCCTGGTTTGCTCGCACCCCTTAACGGTATAAACTCCGTTAGTGGTTAATTTGGGGGTGTGACATGATCGTTCGATCTACAAATAACTAAATGTAAATAGAAGACTAAAAAGTAAAAGGCCTATTAATTTTTAAACCCATAATCCTAATTGCTATATAAACAAAGAACTTAAAAAATACTTACATGGATTCATGACCTTGTAGTTTAGTAATATGGTGCTTATCTCTTCATTTAAGTGATAAAGATTCAAATTCTTGTAAGTGTAAGATTGGTGTTATTTGGGTTAAAAATTTGCTATTTAAAAAAAAAAAGATGTACTTACATGGCTTTTATGGTTCTTTATTTGAGACCATTTATGTATTAAACGTATCAAGTATTAAATAAATGGACTATTGATGACTATAATAATAGATAAATAAATATTTTAACTGTTTGTTTAATGGTAGATTTATATTATTGACGGACCATCGGCCCGATTATCTCTATTTTTTTTCAGGAGAAAACTCAGTGACTCAAACTTGAAACCCCCTATTTTATTTTCATATATTTTCTTGGTTTTAATTGTTATAAATATTTTCTTGGTTTTAATATAAGATTGATAAATAACATAACCGTAAATTGTGTCTAATAATTAAATATTAGATATATATTATTTTTCTCGTTAACATAAACCAAAATACTACTTGTATCATGTTAAGGAGATAGTAGTCTAGCTGGCATGTTAAAATAAAATGTACACTAAAAGTGTTTACTTTTAGAGGTTTACTTTTTTTTTTAGAACCTCATCAACTTTTACAGGTTTACTGATTCTGAAAGTATGTTAAGAGTATGGAAGTTAATTGTTTTACAAATTAATAAATATTGGGTTAAATATTGAAATTGGAAAATAAAGGGTCAACGATGTTAGTTCTAGAGATAAAATAAGTTTTTATATTAACGGCAAACTTAAATCACTAACGAGGGTATTACATATCTATCCAATCATCTCCAATTTCAATCAGGATGAAACTCACCATAAGTGAGAAACCTCATGGCCGACCTGAACCCCATTTTTGTTTTTGTCACAAGTGTAACTTGAATTCAAAATCTCTTACTTTTAATATCTTTCGGTATCTCACATTAAGCTAGAGATCATTATTAGAAATATAATAACTAATTTTTATTTTTTTTGTTTATTGAAATTAGAAAATAAGGAGTCAAGTCAAGAATGTTAGTTTGCCAGAAACCCAATAACGGCCGAGCAGTTGGGTTAGACTCCATTTGGACTCGTTGCTGGTCCAATTTTGACTTTGACATTACAAAAGGTGGGCATAGGATCACTTTATATTTTTATTTTACCACCCCTTAAGAAAGCAATATTCCTATTTTAATGAATTTAAATTATATTCTTATTTTTATAGATGCGAGGGTTTTTATAATTGTCTAACTTCAAGTAGGCATGTTTAATGACGTGATATCATTACATTACATTACAATATTATCTCATTCCATTCTCTACTCTTTAATTTCAAAGTTTACTTATTTTTTTTTTAAAATTTATAACACATACCATCCAGATTTAATCTATACGTGAAAAAGACTCGCGCGTTGCTACGGGGTGAAATTTGTTTTAAACACGTGTATGCATTCAAATAGTACAAAAGTCACCATAGTTATAAGACATCAAGTCACAAACAGTTAAGTTATTTTAAACATGCCAAAAGAAAGTAACTTCACTATTACATCACAAAAGAAACTTAGAATTTGTTGCTATCAATCCTGCCTCAAAAGCCTATCAAACGACATGAGATATGAATAGAGCATAAAATATGCAGAAAAGGCTTAAAAAATTACAGTAAAATCTTTAGTAAATGGTTAAAAAAAACTGCTATAAATTATGCAATTTATAAAACTGCAGTAAAGGTTTAAAAAGCTGCAATTTATTAAAACTGGACCATGCTTATAAAAAACTACAGTAAATGTAAAGAACAACATGAAGACAATTTAAAAATAACTGCACAAAATATAAAAGAGTATGTACCTTCTAGACATCCATTGAGTGTTCTTTGACTCTAGTTGCATCCTTAGAATTATATACCTCAAATGTAAATAAGAGGATGTAATTGCATTCTTAGAATTATGTACCTCAAATGTAAATAAGAGAGTAATCCATATTGCTAATATCATAAACAAAATATTAAGCATCGTACTTTTGGTATTTTTTAAACTTTTAGTACACCAAAACTTAAAGTTTCTTTTCCCAAATTTCTTAATCCTCGGAGTCAAATACGATTGCAATATCTGTCATGTGCATGTTATTAAGTATCTTACTTTTGGTATTTTTTTTTTAACTTTTAGTATACCAAAACCTCAAGTTTCTTTTCCCATTATTTTTTAAACTTTTTAGTACCAAAACTTGAAGTTTCTAATGCGGTCTTTGTTAGTTATAAAATATGATCCTTAATATAGCTTCATAAATTCCCTAAGATGTAAAGAAGATTTTTCATAAAAGGTGGTTCATTATCAAAAATCTAAAACTTAGCTAGAACATTAACCCAAAAACAGCCAAACCCTTGCCTTGTGAACATAGTATATCCAAATCCATTAAAAGACCATTAGACATGCTAAAGAGCTCTTATATAGAAGGAAAAGCTATAATATAGCTAAGATATTTACAACAAAGAGTAAGAACCCATGACAACTCTATTTAGCTTCAAGATATTTACATAATTTTTTTAATTTTTCATTTTGTTTATTTTATATATATATATATATATATATATATATATATATATATATATATATATATATATTTCATTTTATTTAGATTACGCTTTATCAATACAGCTAAATTCTAAAAGTTCTAGTTTAATAAAATATATCGTTTTTAATGATATAAAACACATTATAATACACACGAGTCAATATCTCATTGGTTATTATTGTCGCACCCCCAAAATACCACTAACGGAGTTTATACCGTTAAGGGCGCGGCTAGACCAGGATCCACAACCATAGTTACAAATACTAAACGAATCAGGGTTAGTTCAAACACAAATTATAAATCAAAGTTTCAAACACAACGCAGCGGAATAAAATATTGTTTTAGCACTAACCACGTGCTTTACATAGACATTGTTTTAAATTCCCAATTTAATTTAAATCAAAACAAAGGTCTTCAAGTGCCATGCCAACCCGCTCCGGATACTCCTTAGCGATCTGCAAAAGTTTAAACCACGCAAGTGTCAACCTAACGGTTGGTGAGTTCACAGTGGGCTTGTCATGCATTGGCCCAGTCTCATAATCATAGTTCGTATCAAAGTGTACTTACAAAATATTCATTTGTGAAAAGCAATGCTCGTATTTAATTCTCAGTTTATAAAAGGTTTGTCCGTGACCACGTCATCGGGTATGTACTAGTTCCGTAAAGTTAAAGGACTCAACCGATATCGCGGGTAGCTAATCCGTTGTTCCATGCTCTAAGGAAGTTTGTACCAAAGCTGACTTATTTTGTGGGGGTCGAGCCATCCCGTACGGTGCGGACCAAGTCATCGCGTTTTCTGCCTCCCCCGTGTCCTCTCGGGACCACGGTCAAATAGGCTGATATTGTTCCTCCGTGCACTCCCCGTGCCACGGGGCGGAGTTTGTCAAACTCCAGTAGATCTACCCAACATCCCCTCGCTTTCACAAATTAATGGCACAATTAAGTTGAGGACTTTTAAGTTATAAGGCATCCTTAGAAAACATGTGATATCATATGGTTTAGACTTTAACCTACACTAGCCATATTAAAATGTTTTCAGTTTTGTTTCAAAAACAGTTTGATCAGAATTCACAAGTGTTCCCATAAAACACTTCAGTTCATCAAGTGGGTGCCGAGCATCCCGTGTTCTCAAGTTTATCAGTGAGGTGCCTAGCACTCTCGAGTTTGTCAGCATTGTTTTCGTTAAGTTATTCTGTGTGGCCCAACGGACTCACGGTAAGCGGGTTAGTGACACTCACCTTTGGTTGCACTGCTACACTTCAAGTAAATCCAAATATTGTTGTTTAACGAAGACCTAGAACACGTTTAGGTCTTAAGTATTAGTTTCATGTCTAATCTTTACTTAACGTTACTATGGCCCATAACATAGCACGTTGCAACTATGACTCGACATACCGACACACGACACCAATGGTTGATCATAAACAAGGGTTCATATAAATCAGATATCAAGCACGTTTCATCATGGTATAATCATGTAAGACATGGCACAACACTTAAGCAAATTCCACAAGTTTGGTTTTTAGGTCAAGTCTTAGTTTCGCTAGCATAGTTTCGCTAGGCAGTTTCGCTAGGTGCACGGGCAGCACTTTCGCTAGGCAATGCTCGGTGACACAGTTTCGCTAGGCTAGTTTCGCCCGAAACTGCTGACGCAGTTTCGCTAGCCTAGTTTCGCAGGGAAACTGGTTTGAACTTTCGTTCAGGTATTTCGCTCGATAGTTTCGCTCGAGCTGGTCTGGTCAGGTTCCCGGCGACACTATAGTTTCGCTGGTCAGTGTCGCTGGAAGGATACACAATTTCGCTACTTAGTTTCGCCCAGAGAACAACAGTTTCGCTGGTCGCGAAAAACATACGGATTTGCCTAAAAATCAACCTAACAGCTTCTGATCATACATGCAATTCATTATCTAGTATCCATAGGCATTTACTAACATAAATCAAGCAACTTTAACAAGTTTAACATGCATTTTGATCATCAAATCTCTAAAATAGGTTCAAAACCCTAAAATGACCTATTTTGCACAAATCTCCAACATGGATGGATTTCACACGTAAAGTTACCAACTTTATTACAGATCTAGCATCCTAAAGCATATATACAGAAGATCAAGCAATATCATGAAGGTTTGGGCATGCTTTAAGAAGAAAACACATAGAAAACACATAAAGCATAGTTTTTGGGACTCACGGTTGATTCTAGAATCGATAGATGAGATGAGATGATGGTCTAGAGGCTGAGATCTTGGTCTCTTGATGGTATCCTCGGCTGACCAGGTTCCAGAGAAGTGTGTGTGTGTGTTGGTTGTGAAATGAGGCAAATGAGGCTACTAGGGTTCATTAAGTTTATTTATATCAGAGGCTAGTTTCGCTGGCAGTTTCGCTGGCTGGCGAAACTGGCTCTGATCTCGGGTACATTGATCAGTCTAGCCAGCTACCGGGCGAATCTGTAGTTTCGCTCGGTAGTTTCGCTGACTACCAAATCTAGGCAATTTTCACATAATCAAGTATTTACAATTAATCATGCTATTCACAATAATAAGCCATGTATTTAAATCACATTGCACATAAAGACAATCAATGATGAACACATAACACATATGGACGGTTCGGTGATCAACCAAAGGTCGTGGACGTATTCGGCCTAGTTATGCATTAGCTACTTATAACGTAACTAACGGGTTTGTCTAACGGAAGTTAACCTTGAAATTCTCGGGTGTCACATCATTCCCCTGAAATTGGAATTTTCGTCCCGAAAATTATTCTTGTGTCGTAGCGTTCGCAGCATCAGCTGTCGTCGTTGCTATCGTCGCTGGGGAAAGAAAGCAAAAAGTTTTAGGGTTGTCACATCCTCCTCCCGTTAAGGAATTTTGGTCCCCAAAATTAAATCATACCATGAGTTTCCGTGGACGTTTGCTCGAACAGGTGAGGATACTTTTTCTTCATCTGATCCTCACGTTCCCAAGTATATTCAGGTCCACGTCTTGAGTTCCATCGCACCTTGACGATCGGAATCTTGCTACGTTTGAGGGCTTTCTCCTCGCGTCCCATGATTTCTACTGGTTGCTCAATAAATCTCAGATGTTCGTCAATTTCCAATTCCTCCAAGGGAATTATTTCGATGTCTTCAGCCAGACATTTCTTTAGATTGGAAACGTGAAACACGTTGTGAACTCCATCGAGTTCAGCAGGGAGTTGCAATCGATAGGCCACCGGGCCTACTTCCCCAATAATTTCAAACGGACCGATGTAGCGAGGATTTAACTTTCCACGCTTTCCGAAGCGTATCACTCCCTTCCAGGGAGATACCTTCAACAATACTTTGTCACCCACCTCGAACTTCAGAGGTTTTCGGCGTTTGTCGGCATAACTCTTTTGTCGATCACGCGCTGCAGCTAGCCGTTGTCTGATTTGAATAATTCGTTCGGTCATATCATGGATAACTTCCGGTCCAGTGAGTCCTTTCTCACCCGTTTCAGCCCAACACACGGGCGATCTGCATTTTCTGCCATACAGTGCTTCAAAAGGTGCTGCACCGATGCTTGAATGATAGCTATTGTTGTAAGAGAACTCCACCAGTGGAAGGTGAGTCTCCCAATCCTTTCCCAAAGTCAAGAACGCAAGCTCGGAGCATGTCTTCTAAGGTTTGAATGGTTCGTTCCGATCTGACCATCTGTTTGTGGGTGATAGGCTGTACTCATGTCTAATCGGGTTCCCAATGCTTCCTGCATTGATTGCCATAGCCGGGAAGTGAATCGAGGATCTCGATCAGAAATGATAGTCTTAGGCACACCGTGTAGCTTCACAATTTTGTCGATGTACAGCTTCGTCAATTTATCCATATTATCACTTTCCTTCATCGGAATGAAATGTGCAGATTTGGTTAACCGATCGATGATAACCCAAATCGCATCCGGTTGATTTGACCGATGAGGTAATCCCGTTACAAAATCCATTGAGATATCCTCCCATTTCCATTCTGGGATCTTTGGTTGTTGCAGTAAACCAGAAGGCTTTTGGTATTCAATCTTGACCCTTGAACATGTTAAACACTTAGCCACATATCGAGCAATGTCGGCTTTCATATTCGGCCACCAATAAAGATTCTTCAAGTCCTGATACATTTTATCTGATCCAGGGTGCACCGAATATCTTGACTTGTGAGCCTCGTCCATCACGAGCTCACGGAGATTTCCAAACATTGGAACCCAGATTCTGTCATTATAATACGTGATTCCATCGGTCTTAACTTCAGAATGGCCATCTATACCACGCAGTGCTTCAGCTGCGAAGTTCTCTGCTTTCAAAGCTTCTCGTTGACAATCACGAATCCGATCCGGTAATCCTGAATGTATTGTAAGTTGAAGCGCTCGTACCCGACGAGGCTTTTCGTATTCTTTTCTGCTCAGGGCATCGGCCACCACGTTGGCTTTTCCAGGATGATACTTAATAGCCAAATCATAATCGTTTAGTAACTCGACCCACCGTCGTTGTCGCATGTTGAGGTCTTTCTGATCGAAGATGTGCTGTAGACTTTTGTGATCGGTGAATATCGTGCACTTTGTTCCATATAGGTAATGTCTCCAAATCTTAAGTGCATGAACAACGGCTCCCATTTCCAAATCATGCGTTGTATAATTCTTTTCTGTATCCTTTAGTTGCCTGGACCCATAGGCAATTACTTTATCTCGTTGCATCAACACGCAACCGAGTCCTTGGATTGATGCATCGCAATAAACTACAAAATCGTCAACTCCATCGGGTAACGCAAGAATTGGAGCCGAACATAACATATCTTTGAGCGTTTGGAATGCGCGCTCTTCCTTCTCACCCCATCTGTATTGCACTCCTTTGTGCGTTAAGGCCGTTAAGGGTTGAGCCAGTTGAGAGAAACCTTTAATAAACCTTCGATAATATCCGGCAAGCCCTAAAAATTGTCGGATCTCTGTTGGCGCTCTTGGGGTAGACCAGTTCTTAATTGCTTCCACTTTGGCTGGATCTACATGGATTCCTTCTTCATTTACAATGTGCCCAAGAAACTGGACTTCGCGGATCCAAAAGTCACACTTCGAAAACTTAGCATAAAGCTGTTCCTTGCGGAGCAATTCCAATATAAGACGCAGATGCTCCTCGTGTTCTTCCTTTGACTTGGAGTAGATCAAAATATCGTCGATGAAGACTATCACAAACTTATCGAGGTACGGCTTGCACACTCGATTCATCAAATCCATAAACACAGCAGGTGCATTGGTTAGCCCAAACGGCATAACCAGGAACTCGTAGTGTCCATACCGAGTTCTGAAAGCAGTCTTAGGGACATCCTCATCACGAACACGAAGCTGGTGATATCCAGACCGTAGATCAATCTTTGAGAAGTAGCTTGAACCCTGAAGTTGATCGAAGAGATCGTCGATTCTAGGTAAGTGGGTACCGATTCTTGATCGTAACTTTGTTAAGCTCTCGGTAGTCGATGCACATGCGGAACGTTCCATCCTTCTTCTTAACAAACAGTACCGGAGCTCCCCATGGAGACGAACTTGGACGAATAAACCCCTTGTCGAGTAGCTCTTGCAGTTGTGAGGAGAGTTCGTTGAGTTCACTTACAGCCAATCGGTAAGGTGCGCGTGCGATCGGAGCGGCACCTGGAGCTAAATCAATCCCAAACTCAACTTGTCGAAATGGAGGCAAGCCAGGCAGATCTTCAGGAAATACGTCTTGGAAGTCGCGAACTATCGGGTAATCATTAATTTTGCGCTCGGGATGTGTCGTGTCAGTGACGTTCGCCAGAATCGCGAAGTGACCCTTACGGAGGCATTTCTGAGCTTTAAGGAACGAAATAATGCCGGTGACTGTTCCACCTTTTTCACCTTGAACCGTTAATATCTTGCCGTCTTCGAGGGGAATACGAACCACTTTTTCTTTACATAAGATTTCAGCCCGATTCTCGGATAACCAATCCATTCCTACTATAACGTCGAAACTACCAATTGGGAAAGGCATAAGGTCGATTCCTAGGGTATGGCCCGCTAGTTCTAGCTTACAATCCTTAACTATCTGGGTCGTATCATGAAGTTTACCATTTGCTAGTTCTACCACATATTTAGCGTCTAGGGCAATTGGTTTAGCATTAATTATTCTAGCAAATTTAGTGGAAATAAAGCTTTTCTCAGCACCAGAATCAAATAAAACAGTAGCAAAGAAACCGTTCAAAATAAATTTACCGTTGATCACGTTGGCATCATTGCGAGCTTCACCCTGGCCCATGACGAAAGCTCGACCTCTACCATTTCCACCATTCCCGTTTCCACCATTACCATTGCCATTCCCATTACCATTACCTCCACCGTTACCATTCCCACCATTATTCCCCTGATTGCCATTGCCTTGTCTTCTTAACTGAGGGCAGTCTCTCTTGATGTGACCCTGAGCACCACACTCAAAGCAGCCACGGGCTCCCCCATTGTTGTTGTTCTGGTTCTGACCGTTGTTGTTCCCATTACCCCGATTGTTCCCATAGTTGTTGTTTCTTCTGGGGCGATTTTGTTGTTCGGGCAAAGTCGCCCAACAGTCTTTTGCTTCGTGGCCTCCCTTACCACACCTTTCACAGTTCACATTCTTCCTACAAACACCAGCATGATGCTTCCCACATCTGTTGCACAAGGGCAGGTTACCCCTGTAGTTGCCTTGACCATTGCCACCCTGGCGGTAGTTGCTACTGTTGTTCCCAGACCTCTTGCTTTGACCTTGGGAGTTGAAAGACCTCCCAGTGCTGTTACCCACACTCTGAACATTCATCGAGTTCTCAGGAGCTTCATCATCAGCTTTTCTCTTGCCACTTAAGGCAGTCTTTTCAGTGGCTTTCGCAGGTAGCGTACCTTTCTCGACCTCTTGATCAGTAAGCTTGTGAGCCAAACGAATGGCTTGCTGCACGTTTGCGGGGTTGCTGGCAGTCACCAATCCCTTGATTTGAGGCGCGAGGCCTTCCAGATAACGCTCGATGCGTTTGAATTCAGCGTCCACCATTGAGGGGCACAAGACCTCATACTCGTGATATCGTGCAGTGTACTGTTCGACTTCAGACCCAGACATCTTCAAATTCAGGAATTCACCCTCAAGCTTCTTCACTTGGTCGCGGGGACAGTATTCTTCCATGATCAGCTCCTTAAATGCTGCCCACTGCATGTTATCAGCCGCTTCTAGCCCAACCATTTGAATTTCAGCGTTCCACCAGGAGAGTGCAGCTCCTTCGAAAGTACCAGTAGCAAACTTAACCTTGCTTTCAGCTGGGCAATTACACATGGAGAAGACCTTCTCAGACTTCTCGATCCATCGGAGGAGTCCTACAGCTCCTTCTTCGCCGGAAAACATCATTGGCTTGCAGTCCATGAAAGACTTGTACGTGCAGTGGTGTTGGTTTCCTGATGCATAAATAGTTCGGATTTTAAAATTTAACAGATCATGATATAATTGCTTTGTGCCTTAACCGGCATAATAGTTACCCTGAGCGGCATATGCAGCTTGGACGGCTGCCACCGCGGCTTGCACATGTTCAGCAATCATCGCTTGCAGCTGTGCAGGCGTCATGTTAATACCGCCTCTTCCGTTTCCTCTTCCAGACATCTTGCTGAACAGTTAAAGTAGCCAGTGTTCAGTCACAGTTATATTCTTATACATATCCCATAATATGTATGTTAGCCAGTTCCCGTTATCCCACTATTAGTCCAGAAAAATTTTCGTGCAAATTGAGGCGTCGTCGAAGAATGTCGTAAATGCTATCGTCGAAGGTCGGCTTCCCATAAAGTCACCGTCGGCGTAGTCGTCGTAGTAGAAATCAGGACGTAGCGTGTAGCATCGTTTCGTTGTCGCTTTCCCCAGAGTAGTGTGCGTATTCGAGTTCGCGTTTCGTATTTCGTGTGAAAATTTCCTAAGGTCTTTCCGTTAGACTACTTAGACACGGTCTATATATATACTTATATATATATATATATACATATATCTGTACGTATTAAGCTTTTACTTACACAGCAGAGCGAGTATCCCAGGTTGGCACGTAAAATTTTTGTCTTTGGGAATTTGTTTGTTTGTTTTGTAACCAAGGTTTTCAAGTTGCAGTTTCCAAATCGTTTTCAAAAATGATTCCAGTTCTCTGCAACCTATGGCTCTGATACCAATCTGTCGCACCCCCAAAATACCACTAACGGAGTTTATACCGTTAAGGGCGCGGCTAGACCAGGATCCACAACCATAGTTACAAATACTAAACGAATCAGGGTTAGTTCAAACACAAATTATAAATCAAAGTTTCAAACACAACGCAGCGGAATAAAATATTGTTTTAGCACTAACCACGTGCTTTACATAGACATTGTTTTAAATTCCCAATTTAATTTAAATCAAAACAAAGGTCTTCAAGTGCCATGCCAACCCGCTCCGGATACTCCTTAGCGATCTGCAAAAGTTTAAACCACGCAAGTGTCAACCTAACGGTTGGTGAGTTCACAGTGGGCTTGTCATGCATTGGCCCAGTCTCATAATCATAGTTCGTATCAAAGTGTACTTACAAAATATTCATTTGTGAAAAGCAATGCTCGTATTTAATTCTCAGTTTATAAAAGGTTTGTCCGTGACCACGTCATCGGGTATGTACTAGTTCCGTAAAGTTAAAGGACTCAACCGATATCGCGGGTAGCTAATCCGTTGTTCCATGCTCTAAGGAAGTTTGTACCAAAGCTGACTTATTTTGTGGGGGCCGAGCCATCCCGTACGGTGCGGACCAAGTCATCGCGTTTTCTGCCTCCCCCGTGTCCTCTCGGGACCACGGTCAAATAGGCTGATATTGTTCCTCCGTGCACTCCCCGTGCCACGGGGCGGAGTTTGTCAAACTCCAGTAGATCTACCCAACATCCCCTCGCTTTCACAAATTAATGGCACAATTAAGTTGAGGACTTTTAAGTTATAAGGCATCCTTAGAAAACATGTGATATCATATGGTTTAGACTTTAACCTACACTAGCCATATTAAAATGTTTTCAGTTTTGTTTCAAAAACAGTTTGATCAGAATTCACAAGTGTTCCCATAAAACACTTCAGTTCATCAAGTGGGTGCCGAGCATCCCGTGTTCTCAAGTTTATCAGTGAGGTGCCTAGCACTCTCGAGTTTGTCAGCATTGTTTTCGTTAAGTTATTCTGTGTGGCCCAACGGACTCACGGTAAGCGGGTTAGTGACACTCACCTTTGGTTGCACTGCTACACTTCAAGTAAATCCAAATATTGTTGTTTAACGAAGACCTAGAACACGTTTAGGTCTTAAGTATTAGTTTCATGTCTAATCTTTACTTAACGTCACTATGGCCCATAACATAGCACGTTGCAACTATGACTCGACATACCGACACACGACACCAATGGTTGATCATAAACAAGGGTTCATATAAATCAGATATCAAGCACGTTTCATCATGGTATAATCATGTAAGTCATGGCACAACACTTAAGCAAATTCCACAAGTTTGGTTTTTAGGTCAAGTCTTAGTTTCGCTAGCATAGTTTCGCTAGGCAGTTTCGCTAGGTGCACGGGCAGCACTTTCGCTAGGCAATGCCCGGTGACACAGTTTCGCTAGGCTAGTTTCGCCCGAAACTGCTGACGCAGTTTCGCTAGCCTAGTTTCGCAGGGAAACTGGTTTGAACTTTCGTTCAGGTATTTCGCTCGATAGTTTCGCTCGAGCTGGTCTGGTCAGGTTCCCGGCGACACTATAGTTTCGCTGGTCAGTGTCGCTGGAAGGATACACAATTTCGCTACTTAGTTTCGCCCAGAGAACAACAGTTTCGCTGGTCGCGAAAAACATACGGATTTGCCTAAAAATCAACCTAACAGCTTCTGATCATACATGCAATTCATTATCTAGTATCCATAGGCATTTACTAACATAAATCAAGCAACTTTAACAAGTTTAACATGCATTTTGATCATCAAATCTCTAAAATAGGTTCAAAACCCTAAAATGACCTATTTTGCACAAATCTCCAACATGGATGGATTTCACACGTAAAGTTACCAACTTTATTACAGATCTAGCATCCTAAAGCATATATACAGAAGATCAAGCAATATCATGAAGGTTTGGGCATGCTTTAAGAAGAAAACACATAGAAAACACATAAAGCATAGTTTTTGGGACTCACGGTTGATTCTAGAATCGATAGATGAGATGAGATGATGGTCTAGAGGCTGAGATCTTGGTCTCTTGATGGTATCCTCGGCTGACCAGGTTCCAGAGAAGTGTGTGTGTGTGTTGGTTGTGAAATGAGGCAAATGAGGCTACTAGGGTTCATTAAGTTTATTTATATCAGAGGCTAGTTTCGCTGGCAGTTTCGCTGGCTGGCGAAACTGACTCTGATCTCGGGTACATTGATCAGTCTAGCCAGCTACCGGGCGAATCTGTAGTTTCGCTCGGTAGTTTCGCTGACTACCAAATCTAGGCAATTTTCACATAATCAAGTATTTACAATTAATCATGCTATTCACAATAATAAGCCATGTATTTAAATCACATTGCACATATAGACAATCAATGATGAACACATAACACATATGGACGGTTCGGTGATCAACCAAAGGTCGTGGACGTATTCGGCCTAGTTATGCATTAGCTACTTATAACGTAACTAACGGGTTTGTCTAACGGAAGTTAACCTTGAAATTCTCGGGTGTCACAATTATTATTACTAAAAAATCATATTTTCTACCGCATGTTCAAGGCTACCTTGGTGCACAATACTGTGGCCTATTGGGTGTAAAATTCACATCACTGCAGCAACCCAAAGATGGGGGCCGTTTCAAATGCATCTGATCACAATCACACCCATAAACTCTGTTTTCACCCCCTTTCCCTTTTCAATTATCATCCCCACGGGTCAACAATGGAACAGAACCTAGCCACCTAGGTGGCCATAAACGGATCTCAGAGAGCAAAGATCGTGGCTCGCCGGCGACAGTAGAGAACCGACCAACAAAGGACCCAATGTAGCCAGTTAGGCGTCCAAAAATGGAACTCCGGCGACATAGAATATAACAACTTTGAGAGAAGAGAGAAATGAATACATGCAGCTTTGAGAAGAGAGATAATGAAGTAAGTGGGGTACACGCGTGTAGAAACCGATAAAAAAAACCAGCTACCGCCCATAGTAATAAAAATAGTAAAAAAAAAATTGAAATGAACACTACGCGATACTCACAACCCATTTCATTTCTAATTATAATTTATAAGGGCCAAATGTGACTAAAGCTAAAAGAAAATTGAAATGAACACTACGCGATACTCACAACCCATTTCATTTCTAATTATAATTTATAAGGGCCAAATGTGACTAAAGCTAAAAGAACCAATATCAAAATGATAATAAATATAAAAAGTGGTGGCTAAATTAAGAGATATTAAAAGTATACTATTTATCCTTCAAATTTTATCAAGCACCTACATCTGTAGAAATAGGCTATCCAAGATGACTCTATTATAATTAAGCACAACGACGCAAAATCAAAGTCATATCCATATTGAAATATTAAAAACATGTATAAAAAACGAAAAGCAAAAATACATAAATAAAAAAAGATAATCAACCTTTAAGCAGTTCTCTCCACAGGAAACAAAAAGAAATACTCTACAAATTAAAATTTATAATCCAAGAACCATACACACTAACTTCAACTGTAAGAAATTGGAAAACAACCATTAATTCTAATTTCTAAAAGCAGCCCAGTTCAACTTTGAATGGAACAAATTAGCCTAAGACTTTGGATAACATTTTCGTTTAAAAACTTATACTTTAGAAGCTACAAAACACTTGCACACCATTTAATAATTGAAATAAAAAATGAAAATATATCTAGAATCTGGTCTCCATCAATCCATAACCAAACAACTATAAAGCATCAAGAATTAAACAAAAAACTAACCTCTCAAAAGCAATTCCAATGAACCGACAAAAACAACAGCAGCTACAAACATAGGAGAAAAGACCACAATTGATATCAGATCTATTTTACTTATAGTTTATCAAAGAATGTTTAAAAAGAAAATGTAACTTAAATTTGACATTTGAGTTTATAAAACACCCATACCGTCGCTGCTTGGGAGACTCCTCTCTTTATTGAATGATAAATAAGATGGTATTCGACATTTGAGTTCCAAAAATTATCATATGATATGAAATAATCACAATCAGGACTATATTGTAACTCAGCAGGCCACCAACATGATAGATGACCCTCCAAAAGTCACAATCAATTACTTTTTTGTATGAAATCTTGTAAACTCATAGAAAACTCATCATTGCCATTTTTTGGTCGTCAAAAGCACACAGAATAGCATATTTTTAAGAGGAAAATGACCAGTTAGATTCACCAACATCAGAATTAACCATCCAAAATCTTGTAGGCTCAGAGAAAACTCATCATTGCCATTTTCTGGTCCTGAAAAGCACACAGAATAGCCAATTTTCAAACAGATAGTAATTGCAACAGATTCACCAACATCAGAATTAACCATCCGAAAGTCACAATCAATGACCTTTTTGTATGAAATCTTGTAGGCTCAGAGAGAACTCGTCATTGCCATTTATTTGGTCGTCAAAAGTATATATTCTGTGTAAGCGGCTAGGCTCGGATCTTAAAAATCATCATTGCCATTTTCTGGTCCGGAAAAGCATACAGAATAGCCAGTTTTCAAACAGACAGTAACTGCAACAGATTCACCAACATCAGCATTAACCATCCGAAAGTCACAATCAATTACCTATTTGTATGAAATTTTGTAGGCTCAGAGAGAACTCATCAATGCCATTTATTTGGCCGTCAAAATCATACGGTTCTGTGTAAGCCGTGTCACACCCCAACCGACGGCGGAATATGTCGGGGCGTGATGATTGTCCAGATGCTCAATGACACTAATTTAAAGTTCAAATACTTAGATATGCCTTTTATTGAATAATAGGACATGTCTTACAAAAACTAAACAAACAAACGAAACTAAACAATCCAAAACAAACAAAATATCAAATAACTGATTAAGACCATTATCTAAGTCCAGCACCCTATCGTGATCAACCAAAAAGCTCAAGTCTGATTTCCTGCAACATGTATAAAGTAAAAGGTCAACTACAAAGTAGTTGGTGAGCAAACATAGGTTTATATAGATATAAGATTAAAGCATGCGATTACGTGTCAAGTGATATGTTCATATGCAATGTTCAACGTGTAATATGAGTGATGTGTAACCAATCCTCTGACGATATAGGGAGCAATCACCCATCAAAAATTAGTTCATTTCCGACATCATGGGTGGGTTGTCAACCAATAGCTATTATTGTTACCATAGGCTCGGGGGCGTTAATGGAACACATGCGATTAATGATTAATGATTAATGACTAACGAATACCAACAATCCATCCACACAAGTTTCACACACATAGAATTCACACATTGAGCACATGAAATCGCATAAATGTTTAAAGAATAATACGTTTAATGATTTAACTATAAATACATGTTGCACCCCAAATAATAAAAGATAAAAAGGGGCTATGAAATACTCACGGATTAGTAGAGCGAGCGTTGAGAAAATAGCACCGAAGAAAATAGAATCGCGAAGCCCGAGGTCACCCTAGTTGATTGAATAGGCTAAATGAATAGAGGAATCGAAAAGATATAGTCTACATTTATATATAATTGGGGAATTTTGTTTATTACGTTAGATTGTTAATTTGTAGAAAATCGATTTTAAAGTTTTATGTGTTAACTATGAAATAAACTTAGGATCTTAATTTGTTAGTTTAAAAATCACAGGGTCGGAATTGAAAATATCACAACTTTGCCTAAATGACAAAATCTACCCTATAGTTTCCATAGTTACAAAAACAACCCTAAAGTTTACAAAATTGCATATTAAACCAAGTTTATGATTTCGAACCTAATCTAACATGATTATGGATTATCCGGATCAGAAAAACTATGATTAAATCATTACCTAAAAATTTACAAAAGAAAAGTCTTGTTTAAACGGGTCAATTGTTAAAGCCTTGATTTTTATGATCAAAATCTGGGTTTTATGCATTAGGAACATCATAATATCATTAATAAGTTATTTAGAATGAGTGGAGATCAGTGGAACATTGATTAATTTGGTTTATTAAGAATTCCCCAATTAAATATCAAGAACACAAGTTTGACTTTTTGATTTAGGCATAAATAACGACAACAGAGAGTATTATCTTGAAGGAAACAATAAAAGTAACAACTTTCGTGAAGAAACTTACCTCAGAAAGTCGAAGAACAATGGAGAAATCGGATGGTCAAGTCTGACCCGTTGACTTTTGAAAACGAGATCGGGAGCTTCTGGGACTAAATTGAGAGCATAGAATGGTCGAGTGTGGATCCCAGAAGAGAGGTATGCATGTATTTATAGTGGGGTATCCGTGATTAGGTCGAACTTGAGGAGATAATGATTATCTAGCTTTGAAAAAAATAATAAATTGAGGTGTTTGATTCAATCTAAAACATGTTTGAAAGTTCCAGAGGATTAGTATACGATTATAGTTGATAAGGATTGATTATAGGTGGTTATTTTGGATTAAAAAATATGTTTTGGATGAGTTTTTAGCAAAAAAATCGAGCATACTTGTAGCTGTGAAAATACAGCTCGAAACTGTGTGTACATATGTATCGCAGAAACCAACTGGCTTACACTAAAGCTGTGTTGGCACAATGGTCAGGCAGCTGAACTTCTAACCGCAGGTCGCAGGTTCGATCTTGCTGGGCGCCATTATTATTTTTTTTGTTTTTTTTCTTCTTTTTCTATTACTTCTATCTTCTATCCTTTTTTTTTCTTTTTGATCGTACAAGCTCGTTTTAACTCGAAATCTTTTCAAACTTTAACCACAGCCATAAAATATATGTAATAACATGATGAACCATAAAAATATGATTTTCGAGTTTCACGGGTTGTCCGGTTCGTACCGAAATCGCGCAAAAACTGAAACTTCGTTACTTATGTTTTAAACCTCAAATTTTCGCGAAACCTCACGCATGTCCACTTGTGTGCGTGACTAGTATTACCCACAAGCTTAACACGTGTTTGGATTGCTCAAATTCTCTTGGTTTAATTAAAGTAATGAAAACGATTGAAATTGAAATTCAAAATGCAATGTAATTGAAATATCGAAACGATTTACGATTAACACAACGATGACATATCCAAACATAATTATATGATAAATGAGATGAAATGAAATACGATTCTTTATTGATTATCAATCACGATTTGAATTCGGGTCGGATTCAAATATTTGAAAAACCGAAAGGTTACAAGCAGCTAGGCTCAGATCTTAAAAATCATCATAGCATGTTAATAAATCTGAGTAAGAAGCGGCTACAACCTCGAACAATTATGAAATGCTCCGATTAATATTTTCTAAGCGTCAAATGGTTCAGATGGTGAAACGACCCTAGAACCGGAAACCGACAAAGAAGCAAAAAGAGCGGGACGACTCAGATCTAAAAATCGTCACAGCCTGTAAAAGAACTGTTTGATGAATAATCAAGACCGTTGTCGTCTAAAACCTCAAATACACAACATAAACCATTTCGGAATCAAAAACAAAAAAAGGCCACCAGATCTCCGAAATGGATCATCACCGCCACTGCTTAAACCCTAAACCCCAACTGTCGTCGCCGGATATCCTCAACATTCAACGAAACATGGCCACCACGACGTCGTGCGATGACGGAACGCCGGCGTCACCAACCACTAACAACGGCGGCGACAACAAATATCGGCACCACCATCGGCGTTCGCATATAACCGATTATGACGAAGTAAAGATAGATCCGACGAAGAATCGGCGATGACAGAGAGTTCCAGGTGAAAGAGAGTGAGAGTAGAAACCATAAATCACCATGGGGCGGAACCCTCAAAACCTTCGGCGATGGAATCAGTCAACAGAGAAACGTCCGGCGAGTAGAACACATAGGTCGTCACCAAAGAGACCGCCGATGACCTAAACCAAACCGTCGGCGATAGAATCGGTCACCAAACCATCTAGCAGAATTGCTATCCCCATTTTAGAGATTGAGAAAGACAGAGGGAAAACCCTAGACCAATTCTGTGTGTAAATCAGTTAAAGAGGTGTGTAAGTCACTTAAAGAGAGACATCACGTGCCCCCACCGCCCATCGTAACGTATAGAAAAAAACATCTAAGGAACGACTAATTTGTGAGAACAGCTCAGCTATTACATTTGATGTATAAGAGAGATTGAGGTAGACAGAGGGAAAACCCTAGACTAAATCTGTGTGTAAATCAGTTAAAGAGGTGTGTAAGTCACTTAAAGAGAGAGATCACGTGCCCCCACTGCCCATCGCAACGTATAGAAAAAAAACGTCTGTAGGGAACATCTAAGTTTGTGAGAACATCTCAGCTATTACATTTGATGTGTGTAAATCAGTTAAAGAGGTGTGTAAGTCACTTAAAGAGATAGATTACGTGCCCCCACCGCCCATCGCAACGTATAAAAAAATGTCTGTAGGGAACAACTAAGTTTGTGAGAACAACTCAGCTATTACATTTGATATATAAGGGAATATCGTAAAATAAAATTATTATAATATTTTATTATCATACAATCATTTTGATTAGAGTCTCATGCATACAAACTTATTGGTCTGCAAAAGATGAGATGTAGATAGAGGACAAACATTGTCTTTTATCACAAGGAATAAATATGCTCCTTTCACAAATAAAATGTAGAGAATATTATTGAATTTATTATATATTTTTTTTCTTATCCGAATGCAACAAATATAACATATGTTCATGTGGTATAATATGCATAGTCGTGAAAGTATAACAAATGAGTTGGTGGTATAATATGTACATTCGTGTAACATAGATTTCTTTTAAATTTTTTATTTTTGGTCTCAACGAATCTAACACAGAAATTATTGGTATAATAGGTACATAACTTTTACTTTGTAGTCTCAATACTTCAATCGTTTAGGTTGTTATGGTTTTTTTTTTATTTTCATTTTCTTTACGTAGCACTATAACAATTTAATTATTTTTTGTGCTCACGTTATCCCATGAGTTATAAAATCTAGTTAGAAGCACATTACAATTTGATTTTATAATGTTGGAATTTTGAGAGAAAAACTAGTGAAAAATAGGTTTTTTTCACTAATTGTGACACACCAAACCGTGCTCAAGTGAATGTGACATCGAAGCTCAAAGTTAAGGTTTCAAAGCTGTGAGAGCTCCAAAAATTGAGAGAAAAATGGCTAAGTGTAGAGTGGAACTTATCCCACATTGGTTGGGGGATGAAACTTGAAGTGTCTTATAAGGTGGAGATTTTACCCAAAATTATTTCCTCAAGTAGGAGAGATCATTTGGACTCCAAGGGATGCGCAACACCCCCGCTCGCATGTGCGTGGGCAATAGGTGCAATGTGGTGCTTTGATGGCACATTTTGCACTTTGCACACTCGTAACGCCGCGAGCCGCCTTTGTGTTTTTTTGCTTCAAAGGCGCCAAGCGGATGGTTGGCGCAAGTGGGGTCCACGGAAGCTGTTGGGTACACAGGATGCAAGCCAGTTGCCGGTCAATGCAGAGGGTCTCGACGACCTACGCCTGAGTTGGGGATGAGACGGGACGCCTGCTATTTAGTCAATAAAACCGAAATCTACATTGAGGACGTTTAATGCAGATTTTGACTATGACATTAACTTTTTGTTGAGTATTTCATCTGAGCTCTCCACCCTATAAATAGAGAGCTCATTTCTTGAGCTCAATACACCAAGAATTACTAGCAGAATTCTCTCTTTACGCTCCCTCTAAACTTGCTTTCTCTCAGGAATTCCTTCAGGTTCATCAACTAGAATTTTTTTCCAAACCTACTTTGCACTTTGTTACTTTTATTTTCTTCATTTTTGTTTCCATGTAATGTTTCCTTTATCATTATAATCGTATTGTAACCGTATCTCATTTCCTTATAATAATTGGTAGGTGTATATTAATTCCATTTCTTCGTATTGTGATAGATTGGTCCATTTCTTCTGCTTGTAATCGTATAAAATCAAAATTATTCTAATCGTATATAACGAGTAGTCATTACAATAAAATAATCTTTTTTTTTCTAACATCCATTTGCTGGAAGTTACAAAGCTTTTTTAATACAATCAATAACCGTGCATTTGTTGGAAAAAAAATTTCTTTATCTCTTTACTCATTTGTTGGCGGTTCTTCTTGATTTTAAACGTGTGTGTTTAGGATTAAAAATTCTCTTCTACTCCTAAAACCATCCATTAGTTGGAGGTTTTTTCTAACATTTTAAACTCGTGCGTTTAAACTAGAGTTTCATTTTTTTTAATATTAACCTTGTTAAATTTTATTTTCAAAATGACTACTCTTTCCTCTATTGTAGCACCATCGGTTGGGGTTCAAGCTGACGTAACGACTAACACTATTGCATGTCAAGCTGAGAAACCCAAAAGTTCTGGGTCTCCACTTTAAAAGGTGGCAACATAAGATGTTGTTCTACTTAACCATCTTGAACCTTGCGAGGTGTCTCGCCGAGTCTGCTCCCCAACTTAAGGAAAATGAGACCAACGTTCAAACTTGAAAATTTTCAATTCAATTCTCATTTTAATTTAAATTGGCTGATGATCAGCATCGGCTAGGTTTACACGGAAAAAATTTGTACTGGAATCCAAAATCAGTTGATCAAAACTAAAACAGAATCAAAATATTTTTGTTTTTTGTCTAAAATTTATATCAAAACATACTTAAAATCTTTTTAATTTTTCAAATTTTGCTAAAACACACCAAAAATCTTTTTAGTCTTTTTGATATTAGAAAAGTAAATGCATTAACAAAAATAAATTTTATTTTTGATTTTTTCCAGTTACGAATTAACTAAAACATAAAGTAAATGCAATAAATTAATTATTTTTGTGAGAAAGATCACAACATGAAATCATATCAGCAGTAAGCACTAAACACATTTCAATTTCGAGGTAATCAACATGCAAGTCAAATTGATTGAGAATACAACATTTTCATGTTTATTGCAACTTAGATAAGTCAATTTCTATAGCTTTTTGATATGCTTATGGTATTAATTTTCAAGCACAGAAATCATGGAACACACACAATCAGGTAAATTGGTAACACCACATATTTTTATTTTCTTTTATTCAACACAAAAATTATATCAGAGATTTATTGTTCACGGTGTTCATAAAAAAGAAAGCAGAATCCCAAATACTTAGCAATTAGGCAGGTCTGGTGAATATGTAGAGAAAGCCTAAGTATTTGAGAAAATAAGAAAGCAAAAGAAGTGAAAATTGTATAATTCAACAACGATCAGTTGGTCTTGTGGACAGGCAAAGAAAGTCCGATGAATTATGCTAATCAACAAGAAAAATAAAGCAGAACCTCAAATGAACAACTATCAGGTTGATACACAAGTATACGCAAAGATAGTCCGATCATTTGAAAAAATAAAGAAAATCAAAGAAGTTTAAATCATTCAAAATAACGCATACACACACCTGAACATCTTTTATTCTGTTTTTGTATTTTCTATTTATCAGCATTACACAATAACGATCAAGGTGTTCTAGCACAGATATCAGACAGACATTATATTGATATTATACTAGCATATATCAGTTTTGTCATGCATATTCATCAAATCAGACAAGTACCTACAACCTTTATATCTATTATATCCATGGTCAGTAACGTAAGCTGATGTACCATCATTTCTCACAATGGTTGGATCAAATTTCTCATTTTTTAATTTTTCATTTTTCTAATATTTACACTTTTACATTTTTCAGTTTTTTATGCTTTTATATTTTTCCAAGACAGAAATCACAATATTTTTGGATTTTTTACTGTTCCCCCTAAAAACATAAAAACAATTGAAAAGACAAAGTAAACACAAAACAAAATGATTAATTGAAGTGATTCATTTGGCACTCAATAAAGTAACGCCGTTGATTTGTAACAAAATTTTAAAACATGTTTTATCAAATGTTTTTGTGAATAAATCAGCATGTTAAAAATCTGTGCGTATTTTCTACAAATCAATTAACTTTTTCTCAAAGCAATCGCGAACGAAATGATAATGGATATCGATGTGCTTTGTCTTTGAGTATTGGATGGGGTTTTTAGTAATACATATAGCAACAGAGTTATCTATAAAGATGGGTGTAGTTAAGAAATTCATACAGTTGTCACGCAATTGTTATGGAATCCAGAGAACCTGGGAACAATAGCTTGAAGCAGCCACGTACTCCGCTTCAGCAGTAGACGTTGCAACTGAGGTTTGTTTCTTGCACTGCCACGAAACCAAACGCTCCCCCAAAAACTGACATCCCGACAATAGTAAATTTGAAGTTGATCTTACAGCCACCATAGTCTGAATCTGAGTAAGCTATTAACTCAAACTTATCATCACGAGGTACTAGATGCCCAATTCTGGATAACCCTTCAGACAAGCGAAGATACACTTCACTGCCACCATATGTGAATCCTTCAGATTAGCCTGGTACCTGGCACACATGCAAACTGCAAACATGATATCAGGTCGAGAAGCAGTTAAATACATTAAATATCCTATCATGGCTCGATATAGTGTTGGATCAACACGATCACCAGAATTATCCGTTGCGAGACCATGATCAACCTGTATAGGCTTGCTCAGAGTTCGAACATCTCCAATCTTGAATCTTGCAAGAACATTGTGCACATACTTGGTTTGGTGATGTCACACCCTTAAATCGGCGATACGGAGGCATGTGACTGATGTGGCATCATGGTCGTGATTATGAATGAATGACTTCTAAATGAACATTTTAAAAAGGCCATTCGCTTTTGAAACGACATGTCTTACATTAATTTAAAAATGTGCAACATATAAGTAGTGGTAGAACATTGTCTATAGGTTTCAAAAGGTAAATTGTTTTAAGATTTAAAAACATAACTTTCCAAATGGCGTAATGCAAATAAGTCTTCAAAAGATAGCATGAACGCGTAAGCAGACAAGACCATGAAATAAAGCAGGATCTGAAAGTTTGACTTCATGATTGTGCATCAACTAGTTACCCAGGAATTCAAGAAATTTGAAAAGTCAACATAATGTTGGTGAGTTTACAGGTTTAGTGACACATGAAAATCTCTGAAAGAGTTTGAAAGTTTGGCCGTCATGACAAAATGTAAATGATACTGAAGTTGTAAAGATTGAACATAAACCCTGAATTCAAACACTAACTAATTACCCACTCTTGGTTTTCTTCCCCAAGAATACCGAATGGACATAATAACTGACATGTACCCCTTGACTATATTCGTATAGAGTCCGGATTTGAATGAGAAATCAGTACAGGGTCGTCAACCCAAATAGATCTATTCACTACCTATCATTTTAGATTGAACTTGTAACACCCCCAAACAACCACTAACGGAGTTTATACCGTTAAGGGGCGCACACAGACCAGGACCACAACCATTAGTTACAAATAATAAACGAATCAGAGTAAAGTCCAAATGTTCATAAATTAAACAGTTTCAAAAGTTACGCAGCGGAATGTAAACATAAGTATCTTAGCACTAACCGCGTGCTTTAATTACAAAACATAAATTGTTATATAAATTCCCCAAGTTAAGTTTAATAAAATTTAAGTCTTCACGTGCCATGCCAACCTTCAGCGGATACTCTTCAACGATCTGCAAAAGTGAAAACCACACAAGTGTCAACCTAACGGTTGGTGAGTTCACGGCGGGCATGACATGCATTGGCCCGGTCTCAATAATCGTATGTTTCAACATATATAAGTAGTATGGTTTTGCAAAACATTGCCAAGAGTTTGATTACTGAATATGCACTAGTTATGTAAAAGTTAAAGCAGTCAACCGATATCGCGGGTAGCTAATCCGGTTTCCATGCACTAAGGAAGTTTGTACCAAAGCTGACTTATTTTGTGGGGGCCGAGCCATCCCGTACGGTGCGGACCTACGTCATCGCGGTTCTTGCCTCCCCCGTGTCCTCCCCGGGACTACGGTCAAATAGGCTGATATTGTTCCTCCGTGCACTCCCCGTGCCACGGGGCGGAGTTTGTCAAACTCCAGTAGATCTACCCAACATCCCCTCGCTTCCACAAATTAATGGCACAATTAAGTTGAGGACTTTTAAGTTTTTAAGGCATCCTTAGAAATCATGTGATATCATTGGTTTAGACTTTAACCTACACTAGTCATATTAAAACGGTTTACTTTGGGGTTCTTATGAATCCCGAAAACATTTTTCAGTTTCGTTTTAGAATTAGTTGTTTAAGTATTTCACAAGTGCTTCCCATAAAGCACTTCTAGTTCATCAAGTGGGTGCCAAGCATTCCCGAATTCAAGTTCATCAGAGAGGTGCATAGCTCTCATAAGGTTGTCAGCATTGTTCTTCATTTAGTTATTCAGCGTGACCCAAACGGGTTCACGGTAAATGGGTTAGTGACACTCACCTTGGGTTGCACTGCTACACTGGCTATATAATCCAAATATTGTTTGTTTAACGAAGACCTATGAACACGTTTAGGTCTTAAGTATTAGTTTCGTGTCTAATATTTACTTAACGTCACTATGGCCCATAACATAGCACGTTGCAACTATGACTCGACATACCGACACACGACACCAATGGTTGATCATAAACAAGGGTTCATATAAATCAGATATCAAGCATGTTTCATCATGGCATAATCATGTAAGTCATGGCATAACACTTAAGCAAATTTCACAAGTTTGGTTTTTAGGTCAGGTCTTAGTTTCGCTAGCACAGTTTCGCTAGGCAGTTTCGCTAGGTGCACGGGCAGCACTTTCGCTAGGCAATGCCCGGTAACACAGTTTCGCTAGCCTAGTTTCGCAGGGAAACTGGTTTGAACTTTCGTTCAGGTATTTCGCTCGATAGTTTCGCTCGAGCTGGTCTGGTCAGGTTACCCGGCGACACTATAGTTTCGCTGGGCAGTGTCGCTGGAAGGAGATATAGTTTCGCTACTTAGTTTCGCCCAGAGAACACGCAGTTTCGCTGGTCGCGAAAAACATACGGATTTGCCTAAAAATCAACCTAACAGCTTCTGATCATACATGCAATTCATTATCTAGCATCCATAGGCATTTACCAACATAAATCAAGTAGCTTTAACACGTTTAACATGCATTTTAATCATCAAATCTCTAAAAACACTTCTAAACCCTAAAATGACCAAAATTGCATAAATCATCAGCATGGTTTGTTTTTAAACGTAAAGTTACTGACTTTATGATAAAACTAGCATCCCTAAACAACATGTTAGCAGATCAAGCAATTACATGAGGGTTTGAGCATGCTTTTAAAGAAAACACAAGGAAAAGACATAAAGAAAGGTTTTTGGAGACTCACGATTTGATCTAGGATCCAAATGGGTGTTGTCTCAAGGCTGAGATGATGATTCTTGATGGTTTCTTGGCTGACCAGAATCTCCAGGAGAAAAGAGTGTGTGTGTGTTTGTTGTGAAATGTGGCAAATGAGGCTACTAGGGTTTATCAAGATTATTTATATCAGGAGCCAGTTTCGCTGGCAGTTTCGCTGGCCAGGCGAAACTAGCTCTGGTCTCGTGATATTGGATTGTCTTAGCTGGCTACCGGGCGACACTATAGTTTCGCCCGTTAGTTTCGCTGGTCACTAAAACAGGTCAATTTTCACATAATCAAGTATTTACAAGTAATCATGCTATTCACAATAATAAGTCATGTATTTAAATCACATTGCACATAAGGACAATCAATGATGAACACATAACACATATGGACGGGTTCGGTGATCAACCAAAGGTCGTGGACGTATTCGGCCTAGTTATGCATTAGTTACTAAGTTAACACTTATAACGTAACTAACGGGTTTGTCTAACGGAAGTTAACCTTGAAATTCTCGGGTGTCACATCATTCCCCTGAAATTGGAATTTTCGTCCCGAAAATTATTCTTGTGTCGTAGCGTTCGCAGCATCAGCTGTCGTCGTTGCTATCGTCGCTGGGGAAAGAAAGCAAAAAGTTTTAGGGTTGTCACATCCTCCTCCTGTTAAGGAATTTTGGTCCCCAAAATTAAATCATACCATGAGTTTCCGTGGATGTTTGCTCGAACAAGTGAGGATACTTTTTCTTCATCTGATCCTCACGTTCCCAAGTATATTCAGGTCCACGCCTTGAGTTCCATCGCACCTTGACGATCGGAATCTTGCTACGTTTGAGGGCCTTCTCCTCGCGTCCCATGATTTCTACTGGTTGCTCAATAAATCTCAGATGTTCGTCGATTTCCAATTCCTCCAAGGGAATTATTTCGATGTCTTCAGCCAGACATTTCTTTAGATTGGAAACGTGAAACACGTTGTGAACTCCTTCGAGTTCAGCAGGGAGTTGTAAACGATAGGCCACCGGGCCTACATCCCCAATAATTTCAAAAGGACCGATGTAGCGAGGATTCAACTTTCCACGCTTTCCGAAGCGTATCACACCTTTCCAAGGAGATACCTTCAATAACACTTTGTCACCCACCTCAAACTTTAGAGGTTTTCGGCGTTTGTCGGCATAACTCTTTTGTCGATCACGCGCTGTAGCTAGCCGTTGCCTGATTTGAATAATTCGCTCGGTCATGTCATGAATGACTTCCGGTCCAGTGAGTCCTTTCTCACCCGTTTTAGCCCAACACACGGGCGATCTGCATTTTCTGCCATAAAGTGCTTCAAAAGGTGCTGCACCGATGCTTGAATGATAACTATTGTTGTAAGAGAATTCCACCTGTGGAAGGTGAGTCCCCCAATCTTTCCCAAAGTCGAGGACGCAAGCTCGGAGCATATCTTCTAAGGTTTGAATGGTTCGTTCCGTCTGACCGTCAGTCTGCGGGTGATAAGCTGTACTCATATCTAATCGGGTCCCCAACGCTTCTTGCATTGATTGCCATAGCCGGGAAGTAAATCGAGGATCTCGATCAGAAATGATAGTCTTAGGCACACCGTGTAGCTTCACAATTCTGTCGATGTACAGCTTCGTCAATTTATCCATATTATCACTTTCCTTCATCGGAATGAAATGTGCCGATTTGGTTAATCGATCAATGATTACCCAAATCGCATCCGGTTGATTCGATCGATGAGGTAGTCCCGTTACAAAATCCATGGAGATGTCCTCCCATTTCCATTCTGGGATCTTGGGTTGTTGCAGTAAACCAGAAGGCTTTTGGTATTCAATCTTGACTCTTGAGCAGGTTAAGCATTTAGCCACATATCGAGCAATGTCGGCTTTCATATTCGGCCACCAATAAAGATTTTTCAAGTCCTGATACATTTTGATCTACTCTAAGACAAAGGAAGAACACGAGGAGCATCTGCGTCTTATTTTGGAATTGCTCCACAAGGAACAGCTCTACACCAAGTTTTCAAAGTCTGACTTTTGGATCCGCGAAGTCCAGTTTCTTGGACACATTGTTAATGAGGAAGGAATTCATGTCGATCCAGCCAAAGTGGAAGCAATAAAGAACTGGTCTACCCCAAGAGCGCCAACAGAAATCCGACAATTTTTAGGACTTGCCGGATGGCGAAACTAGCTCTGGTCTCGTGATATTGGATTGTCTTAGCTGGCTACCGGGCGACACTATAGTTTCGCCCGTTAGTTTCGCTGGTCACTAAAACAGGTCAATTTTCACATAATCAAGTATTTACAAGTAATCATGCTATTCACAATAATAAGTCATGTATTTAAATCACATTGCACATAAGGACAATCAATGATGAACACATAACACATATGGACGGGTTCGGTGATCAACCAAAGGTCGTGGACGTATTCGGCCTAGTTATGCATTAGTTACTAAGTTAACACTTATAACGTAACTAACGGGTTTGTCTAACGGAAGTTAACCTTGAAATTCTCGGGTGTCACATCATTCCCCTGAAATTGGAATTTTCGTCCCGAAAATTATTCTTGTGTCGTAGCGTTCGCAGCATCAGCTGTCGTCGTTGCTATCGTCGCTGGGGAAAGAAAGCAAAAAGTTTTAGGGTTGTCACAGAACTAATCAAATTCAATTAATAGTGGGATTGACATATTAACATGAATCAACATGAAATATATAAGAATGGGGAAATGAAAAGAACATGCAATCCGTACGTATTATGAGTATCCACAGTGTCAGATAAAATGATTTGAATATGGCTTTCTTAAATTCTCCCCTAAGGTTAGAAACAGAAATAAGTAAATGGCGCCATGAGACTCAACCGGCTAGGTGATTGTTTGATTGATATCGCACTGGATATTTAAAAGGTTGACCTAGCAGTGTCTACAATATTATATTAAGATATTTAGTGTTGGTCTCATTGGATAAATGTCATGTTACCCAATGTTCTTTGGTCATGTCTTGGCTTATGTTACCTGTTTGTATCATTGGAAATCTTTGAATGTTATTTGTTGACAACAAATAAGACTAAGTGATGAAATATATTTATTTGAATAAATAAATACTAATTAAGTTTTCATGTCCGGAAAATAATAGGAAAATATTTATATTGAATAATATATGGTTATTCTCACGTAACGATATGAAATATATAAATATTTAATTTCATCAAATATTTATATGGTTTTGAACCTCCAACAATAATAATTAAATTACTACATTAATTGGGTAATAAAATATACGATTTCTACCGCGTAACAATACACGATATTATATATTTAGACACATAAAAAATATATTTATTTTTAAGAAATAATGATTTTTAAAATATAAGAATTTACATTTTATGAATTTGAGTGCCAGTTGACCTAGTAATGGTGCCAGTTTCACCGGTTTCACATCTAGGGCTCGTTTTATGATGGTTTGAGTTCCTTTAATCATTTGAAACATGTTTTGGGGCTATTTTAATATGATATTAGTTTCTAAATTATCAAGCTTGTCGGTGGAAGTCAAACTTGTTAAAGTTAGGGTTTTTAAGTTACCAAAGTCGCAATTTTTATCCGGTTTCTTCCTAAAACATTATTTTCCACTTTTGGTTGTCAACATAACATTTATTGATAAAATATGAGTATAATTAATGTTATGGACCAATCTATATGTCTCATAATGTTTAAATAAATACTTTAGAAAATTAGAGCATTCGGGTCCCGAAAACCCCGTTTTTGAACTTAGAATTAATTGGGGTCAAAAGTGGCTTTAAGAAACTTGTTGGTAATTTATTAACTTAAGCTTTTTTTTTAAAGTCTCAAACACATCATATGACAAGTATTAGATATTTTTACTATTAACTCAAATTAAAAAAATTTATGAAATAAATTTATATAGTTTTTACATTTTTTTATGTTTAGCATCTCATTCAACAAAATAGCATTTTGTTATAATATTAGATCTAGAATACTCATTTATAAGATTACTAAGCATAAAATCATGTCATGAATTTCTAAGTGTCTTTTTTGTAATACTTTCATGATTATGTTATAGGTGACACCTAAAATACATTTTAGACTATGTTTAACCTAGTATAATTACTTGGCCGAATATATATATATATAATACATATTGGTATAAAGGACATTTTTGTCATCAAATTTTCTGGTTTTTAAGAGCTTTATAACTCATTATGCATCATGTACATGTTTGTAAAATATCACATATAAATCTCATATTTAAAAAGTAAAGGATATATATGTAATTTACTCAAAATCGTATTTACCTTCGTTCCACGCTACTACTCCAACCGCATTTACCAACAGAGCACATTACCAAATCTTCTAGCCGCCATCGTTCACTACACTCTCCCCTTCGATTGGGCAAAGAGGGTACGCTTCTCCATCTCCCTAGAATTTCAATCATCATTCATCTTGGAAGGCCAAGATCTATTGCCTAACCCAAGATCGTTCAAACTGAAGTGGTGCAAATGGAGTCTACTTTCTCTATAAATTCTCAGCTTATTTCCATCTCCATTCTTCAACCGATTTTAGGTAATTTATGCACCTAATTCAATCTTTGTTCTAATTTATGATCCTAATTTTGTGTTCTAATTCTGCTTTATGTTTTGTTATAATTCTGGTCTCTCGCGCTATTAAAGACTACATTTGTTAAGGAGATTTTTTTGATTGAGTCAACATATATTCTTGAGGTAAGTGTGATACATACGCTTACTTAATATATTATGATTTTTTTTCCATGGATCAATGTAACACTGAATAGGATTACTTATATGGATCAATGTAACACTAAATACGATTACTGGTATGAATTTTGCTTTGTGCATAGAGATACTTGAGATTTTTTGATTATTTTTGCCATGGCTTCTAAAGCACAGAGATATTGAGATTTTCTTATTGATTTTCTAAAGCACAGAGATAATTGACATGGCGTCTAAAGCACATATTAATTATTTTTTCCATGGCTTCTAAAGCACGGAGATATGGACTGTATTTAGTCTGCAGATGCTTCAGTCCATGGTTTTTAGACTATTTTGGACTGTATTTAGGCTGCTTTAAAAATGTTTTGTGCCTGCAATTTAATGTTGTTTTGGGTTAGTATTTAGGATCAATGTAACACTGAATTGATTTTCTAAAGCATAGAGATACTTGACTTTATATATGGATCAATGTGACAGTGAATATTATGATGCTCATGTAATTGACAACGAGAAATTAGAGAGTAGAACATGGCTGGTCCATTCAATGAATAATCGTATTTGTAATAAACACATGTTAGTCCTGAGTTCTGAGTACACCATCAGAAATAGAGAAAGACAACTTTGGTGAATTGGTTCTGAGTGCATACAACATGTTTGTAATAATGTTATCAGATGTTTGCAATAATTTAGCTTATGAACACGGAAAAATAAATGTTCAAGATTGGTTTTCATACTCTGTGGCTGTGTCTTGAGCCCTCACTTTGTCTGTGTGTGTATTCAAAAAGCATATTTTTTTTCTACTGTATAGGAAAACCTCTTCCATTCACTTTATATTTCAACATTACACTCCTGCAATACCCTGAGCCAATCCCTATATATACTTGTAACACCCCAGTTTTCAGAAACATGCTAAGAGTGAGGTTCGGGAATGATTATGAATGGATATGTATGGAGTTGAAGGGTCGGGAAGTCAGAACGGATCAATAAATTAGAAAATAGGAGATTTTCTAAGTTCCTGAGGGGATACAGTCGTATCCAGTTAAGTGGATACGCCAGTATCGAGTGGATCAGATCAGGGCTGACATGCCCGCGAGCTGCGGTACGACCGTATTGGCCTCTAGGTGATACGCCCGTATTCGTCCAGAAGTATAAAAATGGATGTTTGACCGTTTTTGGTCTTAATTCAATGTTTCTTCAATCTCTACGACCTTGAGAGTTACTGTGGTGTTCCAGAGTGTCTATAGATCGAAGTGGGAGGCCAGAATTCATCAAGAATCACAAGGGTAAGTGATTTCAAGTTTAATCTCATGATTTTGAAAGTAGAGGGTTATGATAATGAATTCTATGATTTTGATCAGTTTGAGAATAGTGGTGGATGAGCAGAGGTTACTAGAGGGATTCTGGTCATCAAAGAAGTGCAGATTCAAGGTTAGTTGCAACATGCATGCATGATTTCTAATTTTGGAAAGTTTTGAGTTGCATGTAAGATCAAGGGTGATTCTGGTTGTTTCTAGTGGTTTAGCTAAGGGGTAAATGTTTAATTGAGTTCGGAATGAATCTGGTAACAAGAATCGGTAAACGACCACTGGAAATAGCCAAAATCTGAAGATTTGAGTTCTAATGGGATGAAAACGCCCGTATGAGGCTTGGGTTATACGGTCGTATTCATGGGAAAGGATGAATACATTCGTATTGGGCTATGTTTATACGGTCTTATTCATGTGTTGAATGTATCAGGAAGGGTATTAAGGGCCATATTGCATGTGGATAAATAATGCAGTTGAGAATTCGTAAGACATGCGATACGGCCGTATTGGGTAAAGGTGATTACGACTGTATCCAGGGTGACCAGAACGTGAAAGTTGCTTTAGTTTGGAAATTTGAACTCGTAGGGTCGGGTTCAAGCTAGAGGGTTAATCTGTAATCATTGTGGTGCCCTTCAGGGAGTCTTAGCGGAGACATTGGGATATCGGGGTGCACAATTGATTAGCAAGGGATCAACCGGACAGTTGCTCAGCTAGCTAAGGTGAGTTTTAAGAGCCCACTTTTTAAGTGCTTTTAATGTTTTGGGCTGATATGCATATGTGTTAGATTTAAATACCTAAGCTGTTTATATAGTTATAAATACCTGTTTCGAAATTGTTTATGGAAGGTTAATGGTAACAGGTATTGCAAGGGGGAAATAATGTAACAGTTTGGGTTTTCAAACTGCGGTGTGGGGGACAGGGTAAGGAAGTCTATGTGGGTTTATGTAATAGCTGGTGGTTGCATATAAATTGCGTTGGATCATGTCGTGGTAAAAACAGTGGAATCATCCTGCACCGGATTAAGGACAACCCATCTCTAGTTGTATCATGGGGGTGGTGGATACGCCGCTGGTACATCCTATATATAAACCTCTGATGTACAATAAGAGATGACGCTGAAGTTTATCCCGTGCAGGAAGAACTCATGGGCCACAGTGGGACAAAACCAATAGTGTTTATAAGCAGGGATCCTCTGTTGGGTAAACAGGTGAGAGGCTTGAGGGATGAGAAGGGTTCTGACTACGGTCTTAACCCACAGACATTGAACCTCAAGGGAAGGTTCATTGTGCTAGGAAGGGTTAAGAGGGGGAAATATCTTGACTGGGAGCCATCTAAGCCTATGGAGACGTGATGGAAATGGGATAATGGTCCAAGGGAAATGCTAAGCTAATCTACTACCTTGTTCTTGTAACGAGACAGAAAACCTCACTAGGGGGTGGGGCCTCTCTTGGGGAGCGGGAAGGGACACTTTACTAGGGGGTAAAGTGGAACGGTTAGACTGTATAGTTAGGACTGGGTGTCGTTGTGAACACCAGGAGTTGGTGACGACTGACTCTGTTCAAAGGCGATGACGATTGCCTTAAGTGGTACGTAATCCAGAGTAGGATTATGCTTTAGTAGTAACTTGTGAGGACTAAGGGGTACAATGGGGGATTGTGCCTGGGGCTGAAGGTATAGGGATAAAGGGTACGACAGGGGATTGTGCCTGGGGTAAATGTTATAGGGACAAGGGGTGTAATGGGAGATTACACCTGGGGTAATGTTTTCTTGTGAAAGTTGTAACTGTGTTTATGAAATGAATGTTTGAATATTTTATATGTATGAATGTTTTGCTAAGGGGTTAGGGGACCCAAGGGTTTTAATGCATGGTTTTTAAGGAAAGGTAATGGTTTTAAAGCTTAGAACTCACCAGCGCAAGCTGATTTTTCAAAGTATGCATTTCAGGGGGAAGTAGGGGCTTCAGATAGTAAAGGAAAGGCTCATGCGTGAGCAGGGTATGAGGCACATCAGGAAGAGATAGCTATCGGCAGGCTGGCATAGTTAGTTTAGCTGTGATGGAAGTTTCAATAGTATTGGTAATTATGTTTGCATTTCACCTTAGAGGATAGACTTGGCATTATGTAGTATGTTTTTTTAATAGTTTCCGCTGCTTTTTTATGTCTATTTCTTCTATGTGTTCATGAGTAAATCCGATGAGTGACCACTCCTGGTGCCTAGTCCGGGAGGGGTGTCATAAGTTGGTATCAGAACTTTGGTTTAAGCGATTTAGATACAAGCGCGATATCTAGACCTAAACTAGGACTCTGGGAAGTTAAGAGCTAGGATTAGGATTGAAAAATGCTAGTAGGATAGCTTGTGCCTGTAAGGATAAGAGGTTGCATTAGTGTTAGAGCATATCCCTATGCTATGAGTGTCTCGTGTATTGTATCTATGTGAGCGTGTTTTTGTTAGAGCATATTCCTATGCTAGCGTGTGTCTCGTGTATTGTATCTAATCTAGAGCATCTGTGTGAGTTTTATAGTCACTGGCCGTACCAGATGCACCGCCGGACCAGATGATCCGGGCGGACCAGATGGTCCGCAGCTGGTACGCTGGTCTGTTACTAAGTGACTATAAATAGCTTGTTAGAGAGAGTGTTTAGGGGTGCTGTCATTCTACAACTCTTAACTGTGTGTAAACTGAGTGTGTTTCTCTCTACTTGTAATCTCTAAGTGAATCAATAAAGCAAAGCTTTATTTACATCTTGTTGCTATCCAATTACCGAATCATGCAGTAGTAAGATCGTCTCGTGCTTTTTCAAGTGGTATCAGAGCATTCCAGGTTGCTCTACTGCTGTGTTTTGGTAAGTTTTTTTGGATTCTAGAGAGAGAAAGTTTGGGTTTTCTACGTTTTTCATCAATTTTTCATAATTCTGAGTGATTCCGAGGATAAAAATGAGTTCTGGATGTTCCTGGAGTGTTTTCGCATCATACTGATTCAGTTTCTAGCTTCAATTGTCGAAATCTGTGAAAATCAGTCGATTTTAGTTCGATTTGTTTTGGTCCGCCGGTCGAAAAGTTGATCCGCTGTTTGATCCGCTCCTGCAATCTTCATCAGCTGATCCGCGACAGTTACAGCGTATCAGTGTGATCCGCTGAAATATTTGATCCGCCGTACCAGTTTTTGATCCGCCGTATCAACAATTGATCCGTCGAAGATATCTCATCCGCTGGAACATAATTTGATCCGGTGAGCGAATTTGATCCGCTGGTTTATCTAATCCGGAATTTGGTCTGCTGGAATTGCTGGTCCGTTGGCGAGAAAACATATCATCACAAAAACTGACGTAACTTGCAAACCGTTTGGAGTTACGGAACCCAATACCAGTCAAAACGTTCGTCTTTCCGAGATCTAGACGTGTACTAACCTGAAAGGTCTGTACCCCCCAGTTTGACCCCCAAAATCCGCTTGGAAGACGCTCGTTTTTCAGTTTTTAAGTTTTCGCGTTCGGTATTGAAATTTCAAAATGAGCGATTTTCACGCTTTTTCAGCTGTTCAATCATCAATGCAAGCCATATTGAATTATGATAACGAGATAGGAACAACTCAGAAAGTTCCTAAGTTACTTCGATTGGAGGATTATAAGAATTGGAAGCAACGATTTGAATCATTTGTTAATGCTCTTGACATTGATTTGTGGATTTCTATTGAACAAGATTATACATATCCTAAGAAAAATGGAGAACCAATTCCACGAAGTGATCTTGATGAAGATCAAAGGAAAGTTTATGCCAGAGAAAAGAAAACTTATGCAAATCTCACAATGGCTTTACCAAGAGAACTCTTGCATCAATTCAAAAATTGCACAACATCAAAAACATTATGGGATGCACTGAAGGATAGTTGTGCAGGAAACGAGCAATATAAGAAGAGTCGAAAGAAAGTTTTGTTAAAGGAGTTTGATAACTTCCAGCATTGTGAAAAAGAGAGTATTGCAGATTTGATTTCTAGATTTTCTCATCTGATTAATGAACTCGATATTGTAGGAGTTCAGAAAGAAAAAGATGACTTGAAGGAAAAATTTCTGGAAGCTTTACCGGAAACATGGGAGAATTTTGTTATGATGCTTGCTAATGATCCAAATTATTCAAGTTGGACTTTCAATCAATTATTAAGCAAGTTACAAGCTCGAGAAATGGAATTACTTGTAAAGAAATCAGCAATTCCATCAGTTCAGAATCCTGCAGTTTATTTTGGAGAGAATTCTGCTACTGCCCATGCTAAAGCTAAATCAAATTCTATTTCAAGCAGTAATCCACCAGTAACAGCATTTCTTGCTGGAAAGTCAGATAATGGTGGATATTCTTCAGGTTGTAGTTTTACTATTCCTGATAAATCATCAAGCAAGTCAACTTCTAATCAAGCAACCGAAGATCTAGCTGCCTTGCTATCTGCTTTTATATCTTCTTCGTCTGGAGTTATATTTCATCAAATTGGTCAGTCTTGTTTGTATGGCGAGGATTTAAATCATCTGGATGACGATCAATTGAATAAACTCGATTTGGAATGGCAATTTGCTATGGTCGTGGAAAAAGGAAAGAGATTTATGAAGAAACATGGTAAGACATCTATTTTTCAAGGACAAACACTTGGCTTGGATAGAAAAACGATTAAATGTTTTAAATGTGCCAAACATGGACATTTTGCTCGCGATTGTCCTACCAAGTCTTCTGATAAGGACATTTCCAATAAGAATGGTCAAGATAAAGATGTTAAAGCTATGATATCTCAAACTGATGAAGGTTATGATTGGGCTAAAGATTTTCCAGATGAATCTGCATTCGTGGTTCATTCTCAAGACAGTTATGCATTGATGGCAAATATTGAGGTTGAATCGAGTGGGTATATATCTGAGACCAGTAAATCTGATTCAAGTCATTCTGATTCCGAAATTAGTGGTTATGAATCCGTGTGTGAATTTTGTTCACAAAAGGATAGTCGAATTAAAGGTTTGATAAAGGAAATAGAATGTCAATCTGTTGAAATTAAACGAAAGGATGAAGAATTGGAGAGTTTCATCAAGAAATGTCAGGAATTTAATGAAGTTTGCAAAACAAATGCAGAGTTACTCAAGGAAAAGAGTGTGTTGGTGACAGAATTAGCGAATGTTCAGAAACAATTGTCAGAAAGCTGTATTCAGAATGATCAACAAAAGTTACAACTTCAACACGAGAATGATGAGTTCATGTCAAGAATTGTCAAGCTTACTTCTATCAATGAAAAGCTGGTCAAGGAGGTTGCAGAATATAAGTCTCAAGCTCAAGATGTTAGTGAAGATTTTGAACAGTTATTTCAAAAATCTGTCAAAAAGGTTGAAGTACTTCAAACATCAAATGATGAACTTCAGAAGGCATTGGATGAAGTTACTGCTGATAGAACTCAATATCAGATTGTTCAGTCTGAATTGCAGGATACAATCACTTCTTTGAAGAAAGATAAAAATTTATTAACAAGGAATATTGAGATATATAAGGAAAGAGTGGATAAAATTACCAAAGAAGTGCTTGCTGCTCATGATGGGATGAGACGAGAAAAATCACTAGTCAACACCACATCTGAGAAATTGATTCAATCAGAAAAAGTTCTTGCTGAAGCTCAGAAGATCATAGCTGATTTGAAAGTTGAGATTCTCGATCTCAATCGTCAATTGCATAACTTGAAGAATTCTCATTCTTTTACAAGTTACTTGTGTCAAGACGACAACTTCAAGAAGGTATTTGGAGGTGATGATTTTAATCAAATTCCTCATCCAGTGATTCAAACAGAGTCTGTTGTTGATTTGAACACTCCAGTGGTAAACAAAGATTATTCTGAATTTGTATCTGCTAAGTGTGAGAAGAGGGAATCACAGTGTTCAATCAAGCATGTTGGGACAGATGAGAAGATAGGGTCTGAAGAAAAGTTAGCTGCTGAGCTTGTTCAAGCTAATAATTTGAAGGGTATTAAAGCTAAATTTACTGAGGTTGCTCAAGCTGGTTCTTCTACGTCTCAAGTAGATTTATCAAAGTTACCTGGTTATAAACGATCTGGTTTGGGTAATCATAATCACAAAGTTGTTCAGAAAGTTGAGAAGAACAATCCAAAGAAGACTCCTAAGGAGAAGAAAGATACTAGTCTTGAACAGATATATCATCTGGCGCAGGTATTTGTATCCACCATGGAAAAAGGCTTCGGAGGTAAGATAAAGAAGAAAGATTTCTCTACAAGTTCTCCGAAAGAATCTTCCGCTTCGGATTCCAATTCCACACCTAGAAGTCCTACATCATAATGGGTACATTCTAACCAATTTCAGGTTTTTGATGATATTTCTGATGAGTCTGAGTTGTCTAATAAATGTGATCCAGTTCAGGACAAGTCCCAATTTAAACGTTCATATCGTTTGTGCTATCAATGTCGCCAAAAGGGACATATAGCACATAATTGTCCTGTCACTGTTAAAAGAAAATTTTCTGGAAAAACTGCCACGATAATTGATGAATCCGGCAGAATTTTTAATGACTCACCAACATCACATTTTAACTCAAAACATGTCAAAAGTGAGTCTAGTGTCGGTGATTCATCACAAGATGATATTTCTGTGAAAACTGCACCTGCAAAGATGCAGTGGCGACCTAAAGTGGTCAGCAAAGCTGCAACTGACTTTGTGGAAGACACTGGTCGACCAGAAGCTGTGTGCTTCGGGTCATTTGAGTACTAATCTTTAAACCAGTGTGCAGGTATTCCTAGAAGACCCGTTGGTGATTGCAAAGTTGCTGATGGAGGAGTATTCTGCGTTTCTTAATTTAAATTACATGTGATATCATTTTCCACACTGAAATTTTCTGAAAGCTAAACCTGACAGGTATCAGTATCGATTGGTCAATTTTCTTTCTTTTACATTTTGTATGTAGGTTAGGGGGAGAAAATTGAAAAGCCAAAAATAGCGTCTTTTTGTTTTTGTTTGTGTTAAAATGAAAATCCAAAAATAGAGTTTTCATTTTAAGGGGGAGAAATTGAAAAATACAAAAACATCGAAAAACAGAAAAATACAAAAACATTAAAAAAATGAGAAATTGTATCCAATATGATTGGGAAATGATGGTACATTGGCTTACGTGTCTGTCTCATGGATAAAATAGATGAAAAAGCCATAAGATCATTGTTTGATGTACTTGGTAGGCTCGACATTAAATCAGAAAGTATTCAGATGTGATAAACACTAAATACTAATGCTTGACGAAGTGGACAACATCTTGATGCATATCTCATGATATATCAAGAAAAGATATGTGAAAATAATGAAAAGTCACTGTGTATACATGTGTTCATTTTGCAAAAATTTAAAATTGTTTGATTTTCTTTATTTTGTCAAACGATCGGACTTTCTCTGCGTGTCGAAAGACCGACCTGATTGTTGTTCGTTTGACGTTCTGCTTTATTTTCTTTGGTGTTTCGTATAACTCATCGGACTTTCTCTGCGTGTACGGGAGTACCGACCTGATTGTTGTTGGGTTATACAATTTCAACTTGTTTTATTTTCTTATTTTGTTAAATCCGAGGCCTTATCTGCGTATCGAAAGATCGACCTTAAGGTAGACGATTTAACGTTCTTATTTCTTTTTGCATGGAACACAGTTGACTGAATCATGTATACAATCATTATGTGATTAAATCACAAATGAAATCACAAAGTGTGATATAAAAAGCAAAAATATATCTGAGTATGTCTGATAGTGTGGGGTACACTGGTCAAAGCAAATCTAATCAATTCAATAACATATCCAGATGTTATGAGTATGATTGTGCCTGAGTTTAAGATGGACAAATTATACCAGTAATCGACATGACTTATGTGCTGAAGTAATTGAAATTGAAGCGTAGTTCAACATGTTATGACCAATATGATCCCAAGTTGTGATCTTTCTCGCAAAAGACAAAAATAGTGTTTGATTCTGTATTGCATTTATGTTTCATATCTGAAAAGTTCAAAAAGATTTTAGGTGTGTTTTAGCATAATCTTAGAAAAATCAAAAAGATTTTCGGTGTTTTTTGATATAAAGTTTCAAAAAGCCAAAAAGATTTTGTTTCTTATCTGTTTTCAACCGATCGATATGTGATACACAATTAACATTTCAAAACTATATCTTGGATTCTCGAAGAGAAGTTTTGCGCCAAGATTAAATTATTTTTCAAAAGAAAAGGAAAGCCGCGTTTCTGTCTTCTGAAATTGTAGGTTTCTGTGTGAAAAGACTCACGCATGGTGAAAGGGGGAGTCTGTTATATCTTTCACAAGTGGATCTTGAAGTTCAAAGATTTTTCAAGATTGATCCAGCCATGCAAGCTCTAATTCTGACAAGATTTCAAGTTGTCGATCGGATGCAACATTGTTGAAGATTGAAGACTGAAGTTTCGTTAGAATATCGATACACTACACGTTAAGGGGGAGTTTGTTAGAGCATATTCCTATGCTAGCGTGTGTCTCGTGTATTGTATCTAATCTAGAGCATCTGTGTGAGTTTTATAGTCACTGGCAGTACCAGATGCACCGCCGGACCAGATGATCCGGGCGGACCAGATGGTCCGCAGCTGGTACGCTGGTCTGTTACTAAGTGACTATAAATAGCTTGTTAGAGAGAGTGTTTAGGGGTGCTGTCAATCTACAACTCTTAACTGTGTGTAAACTGAGTGTGTTTCTTTCTACTTGTAATCTCTAAGTGAATCAATAAAGCAAAGCTTTATTTACATCTTGTTGCTATCCAATTACCGAATCATGCAGTAGTAAGATCGTCTCGTGCTTTTTCAGTTTTAGAATGTGGTGTAGTGACTATATCATATGTGGCGTACCATATGGTTCGGCGGACCATATGATCCGGCGTACCACGTGGTACGCTGAGTAGTTAGTCACTTACTATAAATAGGTTCGTGTTAGAATTTGCAGGAGAACTAGTAAAACACTCTGATCATTCTACACTTTCTATGTGTGTTTTTTAGAGAGAGAAACCAGAGAGAGTTTGTGTGTGTATCTTCAAGTGCTCAATACAAAATCTCTTATTTACATCTCGTGTTCATTACATTGATCAAAGCATGAAGTAGTAAGATCGTATCTCGGTTTTACAAGTGGTACCAGAGCATTTGGTTGCTCTACTGCTGTGTTTTTGATCAATTTTCGGATTTTTAGAGAGAGAAAGTTTGGGTTTTCTTCATTTTTCATCAAATTCTTCCAATTCCGAGTGTTTCTGTGATAAAAAATGATTTCTGAGTGTTTCTGTAGTGATTTCGCACCTTACTGATCCATTTTCTAGCTCAAAACGTCAAAAAATTCAAAAAATCCATCAAAATCCGCGTGAAACGCGTCTGGTCCGCTCGAAGAACGTTTGGTCCGCAACTGGTCCGCCCAGGCAATCTTCAAAGTTTGGTCTGTGGCGGTTACTTTCTGGTCCGCTGGCAGTTACGCCGTACCATTTGGTCCGCCGTACCAAATTTGATCCGCTGAGGATATCTGGTCCGCATCTGGTCCGCTGGTGAATTTGATCCGGAAGTGGTCCGCAGGTACAAATCTGGTCCGCTAGTTAAATTGATCCGGAACTGGTCCGTTGAGTGCAATTTTGGTCCACTGAATTTGGTTTGGTCCGCTAGCAGAAAAGTGACTTTCACTAAAACTGACGTAGCTTGAGAACCGTAAAGAGTTACGGGAGCTAATACCAGCCAAAACGTTCGTCTCGACGAGATCTAGGACCCCCAAAATCCGCTTGGAAGACCTCCGTTTTTGAGTTCGAAGTTTTTGAAGTATTATTTTCGGTGAAAAATGTCTGATTTTCAAGCATTTGCAGCTATGCAAAGCACGGTACACGCTATGCTCAATTTTGATAATGAAATAGGAACAAGTCAGAAAGTTCCTAAGCTGTTAAAGTTGGATGATTATCAAAACTGGAAGCAACGTTTATCTGCATACATCAGCACAAACGATATTGATTTATGGATTCCGATTCAAAAGTTGTATGTACGTCCAACTGCAGATGGCGAGTATAAGGAAATTCAAGATTTTGATAAGGATGAAAGAAAAAGTTATGATCTTGAACAAAAAGTTTATGGTTATCTTACCATGGCTTTACCTACCGAGTTGTTGCATCAATTCAGCACTTGCAAGAAATCTAAACAGTTATTGGATGCTTTATCTGCTCGATGTGAAGGAAATGACCAATATAAGAAGAGTAGACGAAAAGTGTTAAACAAGGAATTTGAAAATTTTCAACACTATGAAAAAGAAAACATTTCTGCTCTTGTCTCAAGGTTTTCACATCTGATTAGTGAGATGAAAGTGGTTAAAATTGAAAAGACAGAGGAGGAATTGAAAGAGAAATTGATGGAAGCATTATCGGAAAAGTGGGAAAACTATGTATTATTGCTTACTCATGATAAAGAATATTCTGCATTATCATTTCATGATTTAACCGGAAAGCTTCATGCTAGAGAGATGGAAATGATGACATCAAACAAGTCAACTGCTCAATTCCAAAATCCTGAATTGTATCATGGTCAAAATTCTGCAAGTATCAATGCAAAGTCTAAATCATTTGGTGTTGTCTCATCAAATCCACCTCAAACAGCTTTTGTTGCTGGTCATGGTTCAGGAAATTCTGGAAATTCATCAAGAGGATGTAACTTCACTATTCCAAATCATTCAAGTCCGACTTCATATTCAGCAAAAACACCGGATGAGCACTTGGCCTTAATCACAACCTTGTTATCTTCGTATTATGGATTGTTGAATGGTGGTTTGACAACATCTAATTTGATTGAAGAAGATTTTGATCAGATTGATCCTTATAATCTTGAGCAAATGGATATCAATTGGCAATTGGCAATGTTAGCTCAAAGAGTTAAAAGATTAAAAAAGAAAACAGGTTTTCAAAGTCTAAATCCAGATGGCAAGGTTGGAATAGATAAATCCAAAGCAAAATGCTTCAAATGTTCTAATTTTGGACATTTTGCTCGTGAATGTTCAAAACCAAATGCCTCTTCATCCAAGTCTCCAACAACTTTAGTTTCTCAAGTTGACAAACAATATAACTGGGGGCAAACTTCTAATTCTCCAATTGCTTTAACTGCTATTGCTTCTGAGTCCAATGAAGGTTATGATTGGGATGCTGATGTACTTGAAGCATTTGAAAAAGCACGAACATCGAATAAAGACTATGATTGGGCTGCTGATGAACCTGATGAGTCTGCATTTCGTGCTCTGATTGCTCAAGTTGTTCATAATAATGATGAAGAAGAAGTAACTGGATTCTGATTCTGAATCTGAGATAAGTGGTTCTGGAAATAGTGGCTATGAATCGGTTTGTGAGTTCTGTTCTCAGAAAGACAAGAAGATAGCAGGATTGATAAAGGACAATGAGTTGTTGATTCAGGAAAATAAAAGACAAATAGATGAATTGGCAAATGAACAACAAAAGTTAGAAGATCTAATTCAAGAATTTTCTTCTCAAAAAGCAAAGTTTTCCGATTTTCAAGCAGAGTTTGTTAAGAAAGAATCAAAATTTCAAAGTGTTAAACAGGAGTTTGAATAGAAAGTTACAAAGTTATCTGACGAAAAGGATGACTTAGTCAAGGAAGTTGCGAAATGGAAGGCAGAAGCTGAGGATGCTGCAAATGATTTTAATAATTTGTTTGAAAAGTCCAAGATTAAAATTGATTTACTTACCAAGGCTTCTGATGACTCGGTTGCTAAAGTTGAAGCATATCAGCTTGATATGGAGAAGTTGTTAGATGAGAAGCGAGAACTGGCAAGAGTAAATAAGTTGCAAACTTCAAATTTGGATATTCAGAAACGAAATGAAGATAAGCTGACGAAGGAATTGTGGGCTGTATTAGATGAGTTGAGGTTGCAAAAGTATGAAACTCATAAAGTGGCTAAGAAGTTGATTGCTACGGAAACATAATTGGCTAAGGCTCAACAACAGATTTCTGAACTAAAGATTGTAGTCATTGATTCAAAACGTCTTTTGAACAATGTTACAAATTCTACATCTTTTACAAGTTTCTTGGCCAAAGATGGAAATTTTGAGAAATTGTTTACCAAAACAGTTTCACCACCAGGTAGTCTCAAAGAAGGTGTTAATGATCTGAAGGAAAAGGAAGAAACTGGTGATTATTCTGAATTTGTTGATAAGAAATCTGATGGGGAAAAGGTTGTGAAGCCACAGAAAGATCAGAAAGATGAAACGGTTATGTTTGTTTCTACGTCTACTGAAGAAGAGAAATCGGCAAGTTCAATTGAGAAGACTGCTATTGATGAAAGGATTTTCTATGACCAAAATAATGTTAAAGCAGTGAAAGCTGAGTTTTCGCGTCTTGCAAAGCACGGACATAAATCTTCTGGTTCTGATGAAAAGGTTTTGGGTAAACATGTTGGGTTGGGTTACAAGACCAAGAATGTTAAAGTTGATGGGTCTCAAGGTTCAAAACAACAAAATCTGAAGCAAGTCAAGCTGAAACAAGTCAAGAAAGCTGTTTTTAAAGCTGACAAGGTTCAACCCGAGAGGTTTTACAAACTCAAGGGTTCGGAACAAATATTTTCTGACAAAGAATTCCCACTCCATTGTGTGGATGCTCAGAAAATTGCCAAAGTTTTTGTCAAGAATGTTGATCTGAAGAGCAAGAAGCCACAGGGTGCTACATATTCTTCTGGAGGATCAAATTCTGCTCCAAAAAGCCCGACTTCGAAATGGGTTCATGATCATTGTTATCAGGTATTCGATTCCTTTTCTGATCATTTTGGAGATGTTAATGTTTGTGAAGCTTTGCAGATTCCGAAACGCCGAAATATCAACAATCGCTTGTGTTATAATTGCCGACAAAAGGGGCATATGGCACAAGAATGTCCGGGTTCTGCTGCTTCTAGTTCAAGAAAAGGAAAGGTTCCATTTGTTGGTAAATCTGCCAAACAACGATTCATTGATGAATATGGCAGAGTATTTGATGAATATTCACAACCTACATTTTTCAAAACTCAAGGAAGATTTATTCCGCGTTTTCAAAATGTTCCATATGTAGGTTGTTCGTCACAATCAACAGTGACTGGTTCATCAAATACTGATTTACCAAAACAACAAATTTGGAAACCTAAAGTGGTTTCGAAAGGAAACCAAGATACTGGTCGACCAGAAGCGATTCGCTTTGGGTCATTTATAAACTGACTTGTTTGACCAGTGTGCAGGTACTTTTAGAAGACCTATCGGTGATTGAACAGTTGCTGATGGAGAAGTATTCTGTTGCTTTAACTTAAATTACATGTGCTATCAATTTCAAAACTGAAATTTTTCTGAAAGCTAAACCTAAAAGGTATCCATGTCGAAAGGTCAATTTTCTTTCTTTTTACATTCCGTATGTAGTTTAGGGGGAGAAAATTGAAAAACCAAAAATAGCGTCTCTGTGTTTTTGTTTGTGTTAAAATGAAAATCCAGAAATAGAGTTTTCATTTTAAGGGGGAGAAAAACAGAAAATACAAAAACATTGAAAAATGAGAAATTGTATCCGACATAATTGGGAAATGATGGTACATTGGCTTACGTGTCTGACTCGTGGATAAATTAGATGAAAAATCCATAAGATCATTGTTCGATGTGCTTGGTAGGCTCGATATTAAATCCGAAAGTATTCAAATGTGATATACATTAAATTCTAATGCTTGACCAAGTGGACAACCTCTTGATGCATATCTCATGATATATCAAGAAAAAGATATGTGAAAAAGAAAATGAGAGTCACTGTGTATACATGTGTTCATTTTACAAAGATTTAAACTTGTTTGATTTTCTTTATTTTGTCAAACGACCGGACTTTCTTTGTGTATCGAAAGATCGACCTGATCGTTGTTCGTTTGACATTCTGCTTTATTTTCTTTGGTGTTTCGTATAACTCATCGGACTTTCTCTGTGTGTATGGGAGTACCGACCTGATTGTTGTTGGGTTATACAATTTCAACTTGTTTTTATTTTCTTATTTTGTTAAATCCGAGGCCTTATCTGCGTATCGAAAGATTGATCTTAAGGTAGACGATTTAACGTTCTTATTTCTTTTTGCATGGAACACAGTTGACTACATCATGAATAAAATCGTTATGTGAGTAAATCACAAATGAAATCACAAAGGGTGATATAAAAGAAAATACATATCTGAGTATGTCTGATAGTGTGGGGTACACTGGTCAAAGCAAATATAATCAATACAATAACATATCCACATGTTATGAGTATGATTTTGCCTGAGTTTAAGATGGACAAATTATACCAGTAATTGACATGACTTATGTGCTGAAGTAATTGAAATTGAAGTGTTGTTCAGCATGTTATGTTCAATATGATCCCAAGTTGTGATCTATCTCGCAAAAGACAAAAATAGTGTGTGATTCTATATTGCATTTAAGTTTCATATCTGAAAAATCCAAAAAGATTTTCGGTGTGTTTTGATATAAAGTTTCAAAAAGTCAAAAAGATTTTATTTCTTATATGTTTTCGACCGATCGACATGTGATACGAAATCAAATTTCAAAAACCTATCTTGGAATCTCAAAGAGAAGTTTTGTGCCAAGATTAAATTAATTTTCAAAAGAAAAGGAAACCGCGTTTCTGTCTTCTGAAATTGCAGGTTATATGTGTCAAGACTCAAGCATGGTGAAAGGGGAAGTTTGTTATATCTTTCACAAGTGGATCTTGAAGTGTGAAGATGATTCAAGAGTGATCCAGCTATGCAAGCTCTATTTCTGACAAGATTTCAAGTCAAAGATCGGAGCAGCAATGTTGAAGATTGAAGACTGAAGTTTAGTTAGAGAATAGATACACTACACGTTAAGGGGGAGTTTGTTAGAGCATATCCCTATGCTATGAGTGTCTCGTGTATTGTATCTATGTGAGCGTGTTTTAGAATGTGGTGTAGTGACTATATCATAGGTGGCGTACCATATGGTCCGGCGTACCACGCGGTACGCTGAGTAGTTAGTTACTTACTATAAATAGGTTCGTGTTAGAATGTGCAGGAGAACTAGTAAAACACTCTGATCATTCTACACTTTATGTGTGTGTTTTTTAGAGAGAGAAACCAGAGAGAGTTTGTGTGTGTATCTTCAAGTGATCAATACAAAATCTCTTATTTACATCTCGTGTTCATTACATTGATCAAAGCATGCAGTAGTAAGATCGTATCTCGGTTTTACAATTAGGCATGCATCAGGAAGGACCTAGGGTATGCAAGTATGGAAGGTACTCGATGGAAATTAGCTACTGTCATTTGGTATTGACCATAGGAGTATATCTCGGGTATGGACTGATGTGTCGCCTGAATGCGGGGTAGGTCACATGACGGTAAGACATCTGTTCAGTGACAAGGAAGGAAGGGACACCTAGGGAGGTGGTCCAAAGCCCAGTTTAGCCTTAGGGTTACTGGTGGGGAATAGGTAGGCAGAGAAAAGGGGATGAGGACACTAAGAAAGTAGTATGATAAATAGCGACTGGGTCTTGAATGCACTATAATTATGTAACTGTATTGGTACCTGCAATTATTTAATTATTAGGCATTCAAAGTCCAGGAACTTGTTATCATATGAATTCTAAATGTTGCTCATTTTCAATGTAGGTTCATGTCATGGCTAGAGGTGGGCGTACTAGGAGACACATACGTGCAAATCCTGGACAAGAAGGTAACGCAGGGGATAATGCGTTTAGTGACCAGCAGAGGGCAGCTATTGTTGCAGAAGTAACTCATTCGTTGCAAGCTGGAATGCCAGGGTTAGTAGCAGAGCTCCTGGGAGCTACAGTTGGGTTTTACAGTGGGTATCCGGGTTACCGATTTTAATTTATGATTAAAACCGATTATAATTATTTAAATTAATTCACAATTAATTTAGTAGCGGAAACGATTTTAAAACAACGCGAATACAAATCGTAAACATGATCAGTCACCGATCGCAAAAAACCCAGACGAATATTTGTTTAAAATAAATAAATAAAATTATATCTAAACGAGTTAGTATACCTTGACAGGATCTGAGCATATGCTCGAGACACTTGGATTCAAGGGATAGGTGCTAGTATGATCAAACACATTTGATTCGAATCTACGAGTCAGATCTTCGATGGACGCGGCGACGTTCGGTGGTGGCGGCAGTAACGGCGACAATGGTGGCAGACTTGCCATGGGCGGCGGCGACGACAAAACTGGACCCACCTTGGACAACGGTATCGCCACATGAATAGTCCCCACAACGAACTCATCACCTGCAGAAGGTGGCGGCAGTGGTGCGGTAGTGGTGGTGACTGGCGGATAAAGCGGCGCCGACCACGATGAGAAGACGGGGCGTGGTGGTCTCGGTTGCGCCGTCAACACGAGAACCACCGGCTGCCGATCGACTGGTGGTGGATGACGGGCGGCGTCAGTGGCAGCGCTATCCGCGGATGCAGCTTGAGCTTGTTCGGCTTCCCTCTCCAATTGCGAACATATGGTGGCTAAACGGGGATCCATCAAAAAGGCGGGGACCGATGGTGGCGGTGACAGGCATCAGTGGTCCGATCGGCGGCGGCTTGGGAGCCGGCTAGGGATCACGACGACGGGAGGGGAGAGAGAGAGAATTAGGGTTGTATTTTTGTGACTTGTTTTTGCAATCCACTCTCCTCCCTATTTTAATATTAAAATCGCGGACCGGGAACCTATGCGGACTGGGCCCGGTCTCGATCCTATCCAATCCACCATAACTAATCAATCTGTTAATCCGGTAACGATTGATTAGCTCGTTTAATTAAGTTTCGAGCGTTTTTGGGTGAAATTGTTTCGTCATTTAATTAAATAAATAAACAAATATTTATTTAATTAATTAAATCGTTCGTTTAATTCTAATTAACTATGTAATTAGATTTTAAGTCCGTTGACCCAGTTGAACTCTTACGCGTCAATATCGGGCCGGGTACGTTAATTTGTTGGGTCAGGACACCATATTCCAAGAGTCTCCCACTTGGACTGAACACGACAGTTTAACGAACGCAGTTAGAGGCACTCTAGCTATGCATGGCTACACCAATTAATACTGACACTTTAAGTCGTCAGCCAAAGTGTATCTGATTGTAGCAAGCAGATTGATGACTTGTGCATTCATTGTCATATGTTCCTTTTCGTATAAGACATTAATGAATTATGAGACATGAACTCTTATATTCGATTCATCGATTATCGTTCTCGATATAATTCGAAGTGATCCAACAAACACACAGTAAGTTTGGGTGAGGCCTCACACTAATCACTTGGAATTAACGAGGGCGCCATCATGTCTAACTATTGCTGGAGCAAGATGTGACAATCCGCATTTTCAGGTCCTTTCCTGGCATTAATTGAACATAAACTGTATTAAATGTTGTGTGAATATTTATTCGTTGACCGTGTTGATTTTAACAAATTAGAGTTTTGTATAACCAATCACTATACGAGCATGCACTTAAGTCTAGACATTTTATATTATGATTTTATGTAAATCGTACGTGCTATATATGATTTCATGTGAACGTTTTGTCATTTTATGCGACGATTGAACTTATGATTTTATGTGATATATATGTATATATATATATATATATATATTCATGTAACTTATTCTATGATTTTATGTGACAACGTGTCACGTAGTACACGTAGCGTTTCTATTATTTTATGTGAGTATATATATACATATCGTTATGATTTTATGCTCATTATTTTACATGAACTCAAAGTATATATTTATGAATTATTATTCGTGGTTTTATGTGAACGAAACGAGGTTTATATTTTATAAACGTCCCGTGTTAAACATGTGATGATATATATTCGTTTAGTCATCATCAAAGTTAGTCCTGTTAACTCCGTTATGAGCCCGTTAACGTTTTTAAACTTTAAAGGACCAATGTTGCCAATTTTTAAAACTTTCTATTATTACACACACTTTGAAGGGCTGGTGTCGTAATTATCTAAACTCGGAACCATAAACTTAAATAATGAGAGGGATTGTGTGTGTAAATATGCTAAAGTCGTATCTACCTTTTGTCCGTTACAGTAACTAGCAAATTGTATTTATTACAAAATTTATTACTAGATCAATTTTGATCATTGAGTTATTTTGATTAATAACCCAACTCAGTTTTCTATCATAAAAAAAAAAAGATTAATCTGTTACTCTAATATATATTTGAAAACATAATATATCTTTTTTTTTTAGGAATGAGAAGGCACAACCGGCCTCATCAAATGCGGCCTTTAAACCTCTTAAGATAAAACTCTTTGAAACAATTAAAAGCCATTAAACTATTTATATTTAAGACTTAAAATGTAACCGGCGTCAACAACTTTTCTTTTCGGTAACCCTCACCGCACTTAATCACGAAAACGGTTACGGATGTCCAACAAACTACTATCATTTTATGCATAACTCATCTCCGTAAATCATTTGGCACTCATCTGAAGGCTCCCCTTTCCTCCCTTCGGTATCCTCATCTTCGTCTCCGGCGGTCACCAACCTAAAAACCGACACCACTTCAGTCTCTTGTGTTGGGCTCGCCGCTACTACACCACCATCGTACAATCAGTAACCATGCACACAACGATAATAGTATGAAGCACCACAGCTCTGTCGCCGTGTCGGGTCGAGTTCGGCTTGTCCGCGTCGCCACCACTTGCGTCGGAGTTCGCTCACACTCAAGGTAATTCTAAAAACCACTTGAGTTCTAATTATAAGTTTTATAATTTACTGGTCCGTCCCCCTGTGAAACTTCTGTAAATTCTTGTTTGATGTTGGGTTAAAAATGGAGGTCGGAACATTAGGGTTGTTAGGGAAGGAGGCGACCGACGGGGAACAATGCACAAAAAAAATAATTTCGGTCTTTGTTGAATATCGCGCAATTGGCACAGTGGTGGGACTGTTCGCCTGTTATGCACGAGGTCGCGTGCTCGAGTCCTGGGCCATTCGTTCTTTTTATTATATTCCTTGTTTTCTCCTTTGATTCGTTCTGTGCGCTACTGACAACCAAAAACCGTTCCGGTCCATTATTTGTTTGATCCAGTGATTTTGCCCAGTGGTGGTTTTGTTGGTTTTGAACCTAGAAGTCAAGGGTTCAAATCTAGTGACCTTTGTCTTTTCTGTTTTGTTTACTTTTATGATTGTTTTTTGAAAATAATAAAAACCCGAACACTATAAATTGGGTTAGAAAGATTATAAAATTTTTGGTCTTCATTTAAAACACAAATGACTCGGTTTTGATACGTGAACTATAGTTTTTATTAACAAATCATAATAATTATCCATATTGTCGTTTAATATATATATATATATATCATGAATCTTGAACTTAGTAAAATATATATTATTGATATATAATATATTTTTCGCGTTATTTTGATAATCACTCGGATTCGGTAAAAGTGCCATTCTCGACTAGTTCTGGACTTCACGATCATTCGTTTTCGTCATTTTAGTTAGACTTAGTCGTTTTAGTCGAACACACACTTATATATATATATATATATATATATATATATATATATATATCTATATATCTATATATGCTCGTTAGGTGATTGGTAGATTACACAAGACCTGCTATTTGCTACTTGCTGTGGTTAATTGTCTGGAATTGCTGTGCACCCAAAGGTGATTTTCACGGCCCCATTTTACTTATTTTAATCATGTTGGGGGAGATTAACATGCAAACACTTGAACTGTTAGATATATATCACCTGAATGATAGTGGTACACTCATGATAAAGCCCTCACTTTATAGTTACTGTCAATGTGACATCAGCAGGAACTTATTTAGTAGATCTACTGGGTTTGACAGCCCCACCCGGGTCAGTCGCTCTGGCATGATTGGATATCGAACGGGTGTTATAAACTTCTTAGTCTTAACGAGGCACAATTGAACTGTCGAGCTTCAGTAACTGGATAGCTAGTTTACCTAGTCAATCGTGCACTGATTTCTTGAAAATAGCCTAGCTAGCTATTGATATATTATCTGGATTTTAAACTGAACTTGAACATGAACTTGAAATGTTGTTGATCAGTCAACCTTGAACTTAAACTTGAACTGTCGATGAACAATTGATTTACACTGAACTGGGACTGTTGTTGAACAGTCGATTTACATTAAACTGGAACTGTTTTTTTTACTGTTAAACCTGTGAACTCACCAACCTTTGTGTTGACACTTTTTAGCATGTTATATCTCAGGTTGCGGATGTCAGAGTATCACGAGTACGCATGCATGAGTCTTTGAAACACATTTAGATTTTTATTTGTATTACGCTTCCGCATTTGTTAAAACTCTGAATATATATTTTAATGAAATATGAAACGTTTTTATTAATTATTGGACGTGTGGTGTAACTAATGGACGGCGATCCTGGTTTGTCACGCTACCTACGGCGCGTTATCGCGTGTGGCATTTTTGGGGGTGTGACAGATTGGTATCAGAGCTATTGGTTACAGCGAACTAAGATTCGTCTTAGACTGTAACTGTTTTGCATTAGTTGCACTTAAACATTTCTCTCATGCATCGTGATACTCATTCCTACACGCACCTGGTTTACGATTTGTCGTTTACATCATCCAATCCCCTTATACTCACGGCTAGGAGCCGGTTAGTCTTGAGTCATTTTTCTTAACCTCTCTAAGTTGTGTACCTCTTGGTTGAAATTCATGTACGACGAGACGTCGAATCAGATTGAAGGATCACGTTTATACTTCTGACGAGCTGATTGCTACTCGGGGTTATTCCAGATTGAACAACTGGGCGTAGTGCCCATACTATGGATGTATGCTGCATAGGGAAGGTGGTGTAATACCTCTTCTTGCCCTTAAACCTTTATTTTAGCTTAAGAGGTTCTTGTTATACCTGCCTCACGTATATCTCTAAACTCATCTGTTCAGGAAATGTTATCTAGATGTGCTAGTAGCGCGATTATTTAGCTTCACTAGAGTTAGCACAGTATGAATTCAAGTAGCTGCCTATGGTGCACTTATATCAACATTTGTGATCCTGGTCGTCTTCACATTTGTTGTGATCTCTTAAGATATTTCCCTTCTCGACAACTGGAGTACAATTCTTATAACCCTAATGAAACCTGTTGCGGGTCGACTGACATTCCTTCTTTGTGTATCGGATTGAGATCACGCCAGTATGTGTGATAATTATTCTCTAACTTCGAGCTAAGCTAGGGTCATTGTGATAAACCCTACTCAGATCCTATAGAGCTAAATTTCTGGCTGACTCGCTTCGGGTGGGTCATTCCAATCTGAGTGAGCATTCCATTCTTGAAACTTGTCTTTTAACAAATTCTGGTCAAGATAACCTTGGTTCGGTAACCACATTCTTCATACACACTCCAAGGATATGTCATTTGTACTCCTCCATACCTGGTAGCCGAAGTAAGAGGAACTAGGGTGACCATATAGGGTAAATTACAGTTACGGGTGCACACGTAAACGTAATTTGCAGTGTATGGAAATCCTGAAGAATCCTACTAGGCAAGCCAATGGTCATATTGGGACCAAATTCCTGTAAACTTTTTTTTCCCTCGTGGTATTGAATGTTGAACAAGTTGAACTCAACCGAATGATCGAAGTCATCTATCTTTGTAAACGTTATCGCGCATGATCTTATCTCTCCTATATATGGATCCTAATCCCTACGAGAACTCTTTTGAAACATATTATGAATGCTAATCCTGAAGGGGCATCGTTTCACTTGTGTACTTTGAAGACAAGTTTTTCTTGATTACGAAAACTCTTGATGAAATCTTTGACTGGTTTGAATTCATATTGAATCAGAATTATACCCTCATGACTTTACCGACCATATTAATCCCTGGAACTTTATGGTCGTGAGACTACTCGGATATATATTCACCGGACGAATACCCAGACAACGTTGGATAAACGAATTATATAAATCATATATCGCGGGCACTGGAAACGTATTTCTTGGTTGAACTCTTGTGAAGTTCCCTCTGAAGATTCATACTCCCTGATTTTATTGTGCGAACCAAAACTTGTCCCTAGCAGCATCGTCAAGATTGTACGAACTGCCTACCTCACCGCAAGACACATTCTCCCTAATAGGGTATGTTAGTGAAAAGTCTTTATGGTTTCAAGCTAATGACTCCCAGCTTTAACGTATGGACTGTTCTGATTGATCTCCTGAACCTTAACTATCGATTTTTGTTTGCATAATTCAACCTTTCATGATTTAGCAACCGACAATTTATGATTCTCGTTCTTGGTAATCCTTTATGTCTTGGATAAGCTTCTAAGCTTTGAACCGAAGGGTGTTACACTTTTGGTTAGGCTCTCTACTAGATAACACCATTGATGATAAGACAACCTTGTGCTTCAATCGCAGTAACAATACCAAGCTTTATATGGAAACTCTATTTGCACCCATCGAGCGTGAACTTCTTGTTATCGATAGCTAACTGTGCGATCAAACTGTATTTACCCTTCTTCCACATTAAGTACACCAAGTACATTTTGTACATTATTAACGCTCCTATCATAACAACTACTGACAAATTTCTGGCATACGGATCCTCAACATCCTTTCAGGACACTTTCATTGATGAACCCAACTTGAACTTAAACCTTGTGGCCTACTTAAATCTTGATCTTCTTGAAATCTGAAGCTTTATGATATTCGTCTTGCACATGCCAACCTCTCGACGACCTTCACTAGAATAACAAACCTTACGCATTTTTCTGGTATTGTGAATGAAAACTCTTACACCTTTGTTTGCATAACGTATTGAGGTTTTACACTCTCACCCCCTTTACCTTCAAGCGTATGGGAAAGACTTGACGTCCTCTGCCTCCGATAAAAATAACCAGTGTGATTTGACTAATAGATAGTAATGGTAAGTAGCTGGTACGCCTTCAAGGTGCTGGTAGTGTGGTGGGTTAGCTGTGGTACACCCTATATATAAACATTGGTGGCACGTTGAATGTGGGACCAGTACCGGACCAAGGATTGACTTTAGAGTCATACACAAGAGCCTCATCTTGAGAAACTCTATATAACGGAACTAGATCCTCGACAAAACTGTATAATGCTACTTTCTCCGAGATTACAGATATCCCTTACGTATTCCTACCAAAAGAGACATACCCAAAATAATCAAACTTCATGCTTTCAATTGTCCGACTCAGGTGAACATCAACGTTTTGAAAACCAGAGATTTTCCCTTAGGAATGACAAACCACCTGATCGAATGATCAACTCCAATTTTTTTTTTTGAAGCATGTGTTAAGAAGTATACCGACTTTCGTTTAAGGGACACTGCCTTTGGGTTGACTGCCTTGTTTTTATGAACTCGCTGGCATTCACTAAGGTGATATGCCCGATCCTATTCTATGGAACACCCGATTTGATCTTTTGACTCGCGGTAAACTTGCACTAACCCTAGCAAAAATGCATATATACAGGCAACCCAAGCCAAAGCCGTGTTTGAACATTCTAATGTTTTTGTTTCGCGGACACCCTTTTACAACACCTTCGTGCATTATCTTACTTTTGAAACCATTTGAATTGATTTTTTTGACAAAAAGGAATCAAGAGGGATGAAGTGCAAGGACATCAAGGAGACTGGGCATGCCGGTGAGCTTAAACAATGAAGATTTCCCTAACGAGACGTTTACTCTATTGGATTGTATAACCGTTGACACGTTCATTTTGATATCGGTTTATGCAAAATTCCTTGCCAAATCCTGTCAAGCACATATATACCTCTCTCCGAATTTTATACTATTTATTACGTTATTTGCATCCTTCCCGCTGGTATCTTCACCAGTGCTAGTTTAAACTCACATGTCATTCTTGGAATGTGTAGCTTCAGCTATCATAAAATTGCTATCCCATCGCTTACTTGAATTCGCGAACTAAGTTGTTGGCGATTTTCCTCTATTTTCTATTCTCATGCTTGATGCCATGCGTATTCCTGTAGAGCACTTTTCGATATTTGGTACCTCATAGTTTACACCTTTATTTTGTTGGATTTTCGCTCTAAATGTTTGGATTCTTTAGTAAGGTAATGTGCATAATGATATGTTGCATGATACTGAACTCCAACTTGAATTTGAACCTAACTGTCTATGCTACTTCTTGAATAATTCTTAGCAGGATTGAGTAATTCTTTTCTAAAACAAACTGCTACGTGTTTCCTTTTAAATGGCAGTGGACTCTTGATTAGATTTCTCTTTAGACCACAGTCCTTTTTTTTATTTATAAACTCGGTGTGTTACCAGTTATATTTTGGTATGCGAGCAACTGTTGAACCATTTTAACCATGATAAATATTTCTTTTTTCTTTTGACCCTCTCACACGAAATGTTTTGTGTTTATATATGCTAAATTTGAGAATCTAATCCTATATTTAGGGTATAGAAACTGATTAATTATTGAAGTGTTGGTTTAAGCATACGTTGCGTAGAGTTGCATGATTAGTTATGTGTATGGAACGTGTTAAGGACCAGAAATGACATGTTGTGAATGTATTAACTTGATTGAGCATGAAAACCGTACACCATACAAGGTCCTAAGTCTCCTACCTCGGTGGGAATGACAAGACTGTGCGAAGTTGTCCTGTCAACTTTGCACCGTATGGGTAGTGCTAGTTAGTTTGTGAACTTATATACTAGAGATATGCCATACTAGGGTTATATACTTGTATATCTGATTATAGGGCAATTGTATGCGTTGTATGGTAAAACCTTCATGATAGACTGTATGCTAGTATGCTTTGACCATATAAACCTTTAAAAGAAACCTTTGTATAGACTCGTATTCTATTTTAACCGTTATTGCATGAAATGTGAATTTCAATGTTATTATGAATCATGCGAAACTTAATTGGTCATAAAAGTACTAAAACAATCAATGGGTCCTCATGTTAACTTGATTAGTCTTGTGTAATTCTATGCTAATTGTTAATTGGTAGGTAAGATCAGATGTTTACCTTTTTGTTCGAAATTGGGTTTATCAAACACTGATTCACTTGATGCACACACAATTTTCTCACATACTCAAATTCTCTTCTCTCCGATTCACCTGGGTTATTGGTAAATGTGAACACCCTAACTGAAAGCAGACACGAAATGGAAATCTCACTCCCGACATTGGGTACAATAGCTGGAGGCTACTCGGACATGTTAAGGTCCTCCTTCATATTGAAAATTTGATTTCGGATACTAATGTATCATGTTACTCTGTTCGGCCTTGCCACTCAACACGATCCCCATAATATGGTTGTTCGACTCTTCTCATTGGAGAACTTTTGATAGGAAAATCACCTTCTATACTTTCGATTTGAATTCCTTTCAAAATCCTTAAACATTTGACATCTTCTCAACATCGAGAATACATTCTTGATCATAACATTCTTGATTCCTTTTGGAGTAAGAAACCTGAATTCTTTCGATACGTTACTATCAATTTGACTCTTCACACAATTGTCACTGATTTAAATTTCGGGACGAATTCTTTCAACATGGGGATGATGTGACGAGTGAGAATTTTTTTCCCTTTCTTTAGTGACCAACTTGTAAATCACATTATTCAATTTTCGGGACGAAAATCCTTCAACAAGGGGATACTGTGACAATCCGCATTTTCAGGTCCTTTCCTGGCATTAATTGAACATAAACTGTATTAAATGTTGTGTGAACATTTATTCGTTGACCGTGTTGATTTTAACAAATTAGAGTTTTGTATAACCAATCACTATACGAGCATGCACTTAAGTCTAGACATTTTATATTATGATTTTATGTAAATCGTACGTGCTATATATGATTTCATGTGAACGTTTTGTCATTTTATGCGACGATTGAACTTATGATTTTATGTGATATATATGTATATATATATATATATATATATATATATTCATGTAACTTATTCTATGATTTTATGTGACAACGTGTCACGTAGTACACATAGCGTTTCTATTATTTTATGTGAGTATATATATACATATCGTTATGATTTTATGCTCATTATTTTACATGAACTCAAAGTATATATTTATGAATTATTATTCGTGGTTTTATGTGAACGAAACGAGGTTTATATTTTATAAACGTCCCGTGTTAAACATGTGATGATATATATTCGTTTAGTCATCATCAAAGTTAGTCCTATTAACTCCGTTATGAGCCCGTTAACGTTTTTAAACTTTAAAGGACTAATGTTGCCAATTTTTAAAACTTTCTATTATTACACACACTTTGAAGGGCTGGTGTCGTAATTATCTAAACTCGGAACCATAAACTTAAATAATGAGAGGGATTGTGTGTGTATATATGCCAAAGTCGTATCTACCTTTTGTCCGTTACAGTAACTAGCAAATTGTATTTATTACAAAATTTATTACTAGATCAATTTTGATCATTGAGTTATTTTGATTAATAACCCAACTCAGTTTTCTATCATAAAAAAAAAAGATTAATCTGTTACTCTAATATATATTTGAAAACATAATATATCTTTTTTTAGGAATGAGAAGGCACAACCGGCCTCATCAAATGCGGCCTTTAAACCTCTTAAGATAAAACTCTTTGAAACAATTAAAAGCCATTAAACTATTTATATTTAAGACTTAAAATGTAACCGGCGTCAACAACTTTTCTTTTCGGTAACCCTCACCGCACTTAATCACGAAAACGGTTACGGATGTCCAACAAACTACTATCATTTTATGCATAACTCATCTCCGTAAATCATTTGGCACTCATCTGAAGGCTCCCCTTTCCTCCCTTCGGTATCCTCATCTTCGTCTCCGGCGGTCACTAACCTAAAAACCGACACCACTTCAGTCTCTTGTGTTGGGCTCGCCGCTACTACACCACCATCGTACAATCAGTAACCATGCGCACAACGATAATAGTATGAAGCACCACAGCTCTGTCGCCGTGTCGGGTCGAGTTCGGCTTGTTCGCGTCGCCACCACTTGCGTCGGAGTTCGCTCACACTCAAGGTAATTCTAAAAACCACTTGAGTTCTAATTATAAGTTTTATAATTTACTGGTCCGTCCCCCTGTGAAACTTCTGTAAATTCTTGTTTGATGTTGGGTTAAAAATGGAGGTCGGAACATTAGGGTTGTTAGGGAAGGAGGCAACCGACGGGGAACAATGCACAAAAAAAATAATTTCGGTCTTTGTTGAATATCGCGCGATTGGCACAGTGGTGGGACTGTTCGCCTGTTATGCACGAGGTCGCGTGCTCGAGTCCTGGGCCATTCGTTCTTTTTATTATATTCCTTGTTTTCTCCTTTGATTCGTTCTGTGCGCTACTGACAACCAAAAACCGTTCCGGTCCATTATTTGTTTGATCCAGTGATTTTGCCCAGTGGTGTTTTTGTTGGTTTTGAACCTAGAAGTCAAGGGTTCAAATCTAGTGACCTTTGTCTTTTCTGTTTTGTTTACTTTTATGATTTTTTTTTGAAAATAATAAAAACCCGAACACTATAAATTGGGTTAGAAAGATTATAAAATTTTTGGTCTTCATTTAAAACACAAATGACTCGGTTTTGATACGTGAACTATAGTTTTTATTAACAAATCATAATAATTATCCATATTATCGTTTAATATATATATATATATACATATATATCATGAATCTTGAACTTAGTAAAATATATATTATTGATATATAATATATTTTTCGCGTTATTTTGATAATCACTCGGATTCGGTAAAAGTGCCATTCTCGACTAGTTCTGGACTTCACGATCATTCGTTTTCGTCATTTTAGTTAGACTTAGTCGTTTTAGTCGAACACACACTTATATATATATATATATATATATATATATCTATATATGCTCGTTAGGTGATTGGTAGATTACACAAGACCTGCTATTTGCTACTTGCTGTGGTTAATTGTCTGGAATTGCTGTGCACCCAAAGGTGATTTTCACGACCCCATTTTACTTATTTTAATCATGTTGGGGGAGATTAACATGCAAACACTTGAACTGTTAGATATATATCACCTGAATGATAGTGGCACACTCATGATAAAGCCCTCACTTTATAGTTACTGTCAATGTGACATCAGCGGGAACTTATTTAGTAGATCTACTGGGTTTGACAGCCCCACCCGGGTCAGTCGCTCTGGCATGATTGGATATCGAACGGGTGTTATAAACTTCTTCGTCTTAACGAGGCACAATTGAACTGTCGAGCTTCAGTAACTGGATAGCTAGTTTACCTAGTCAATCGTGCACTGATTTCTTGAAAATAGCCTAGCTAGCTATTGATATATTATCTGGATTTTAAACTGAACTTGAACATGAACTTGAAATGTTGTTGACCAGTCAACCTTGAACTTAAACTTGAACTGTCGATGAACAATTGATTTACACTGAACTGGGACTGTTGTTGAACAGTCGATTTACATTAAACTGGAACTGTTTTTTTTACTGTTAAACCTGTGAACTCACCAACCTTTGTGTTGAAACTTTTTAGTATGTTATATCTCAGGTTGCGGATGTCAGAGTATCACGAGTACGCATGCATGAGTCTTTGAAACACATTTAGATTTTTATTTGTATTACGCTTCCGCATTTGTTAAAACTCTGAATATATATTTTAATGAAATATGAAACGTTTTTATTAATTATTGGACGTGTGGTGTAACTAATGGACGGCGATCCTGGTTTGTCACGCTACCTATGGCGCGTTATCGCGCGTGGCATTTTTGGGGGTGTGACACAAGAGTATAAAATTTATTGTTGAGGCATACAACTCCCACTAAACTTCAGAGCCATTCTCAAAAGTAACCGTTATGGCTCGCAGTTATGTGACAACGTTAGGCTACAATCAAAGAATGTTCCGTAGTAGATGGGAGTTCGAATATGCGTCTCAGGTCTAAGGATACATTAGAGTATGCATCAATCAAGCAAGCAAGACTTCCATGTTTGCGTTGCATGATGTGAGTTATGTCCAACGTCATTTAGTAATGAGGTCCGTGAGTTTGAACGTTAAACTGTTTTAAGGTTCAAGTAGTCACGACAGTCTTACTTTAGAGTAGCTCCCACTAAACTAACCGACTATGGACATTTACAACAACACCTCGTTGTTCAAGGAATAAACGTATTAATATTGAACACAGTTATCGTCACATAAAACATATGGACTAAGAATAATACAGATAACTATTAATGTTCATACATCCAAATACTAAATCAAAACATGTCTTTAGCTAATCTAAGCCCTATCGCTTCTTTGTGGCGAATATGAGTCTCTTGAGTCATCGACTTAGTGAAGGGATCAACTAGGTTTAGATCTGTGTGTACTTTGCTTATTTTAATATCATTTCGGTCGACTACTTCTCTAATGTAGTGGAATTTCCTCAGGATGTGCTTGGCCTTCTTGTGAGACCCTTGCTCTTTGGCTAGAGCTATAGCACCTGTGTTATCGCACGTCATCTCGATTGGCTGCCTAATGCTCAGCACGACATCGAGATCGGATATGAATTTCTTCATCCATACAGCGTCCTTAGCAGCTTCTGAGGCGGCCAGGTATTCGGATTCAGTAGTAGAATCTGCTACTACTGGTTGTTTTGAGCTTCTCCAGGAAACAACCCCTCTGTTAAGAGTGAAAATGAATCCCGACTGCGAGCGAGAGTCATCTCGGTCAGCCTGAAAACTAGCATCTGTGTAGCACCATACAGTGAGCTCTTCATCAACACCTCTGTATACGAGAAACATATCACTGGTATTTCTCAAGTATTTCAGTATGTTCTTTACAACCGTCCAGTGAACTAGTCCTGGCGTCTGTTGGTATCGACTAGTCACGCTCATTGCATACGAGACATCCGGTCGTGTGCAGAGCATGGCATACATGATAGATCCAATAGCACAGGCAAATAGGATCGGTGCCATTTGGCTTATCTCTTGCTCCGTTTTAGGAGCCTGAGACTTATCCAAGATTGTCCCCTTAGTCATGGGAACGGCTCCTTTCTTGGAGTTGCTCATGTTGAATCGTGCTATGATCTTATCAACGTATGTACTTTGACTAAGACCCAAAAGGCGCTTAGATCGATCTCTATGAATTTTGATTCCCAGAATGTAAGCGGCTTCTCCAAGATCTTTCATAGCGAAACAAGATGAAATCCATTTCTTAACTTCGTTAAACATGGGTATGTTGTTTCCTATGATTAGTATATCGTCAACGTATAGCACGAGAAACGATATAGCGCTCCAACTTGCCTTTCTGTAAACACAAGGCTCATCTTTATTTTGATCAAAGCCAAATTCTTTTATCTTTTGATCAAAATGAAGATTCCAGCTTCGAGATGATTGCTTAAGTCTATAAATGGACTTGCTTAGTTTGCAAACCTTATTTGGGTTCTCTAGATCGACAAAACCATCAGGCTGAACCATATAGACATCCTCTTCGAGTTTTCCCTTTAGGAAAGCGGTTTTGACGTCCATTTGCCATATCTCATAGTCATAGTACGCGGCTATGGCATGGAGAATCCTGATCGATTTGATCATGATAACAGGCGAGAAGGTTTCATCATAGTCAATCCCTTGGGTTTGAGTGAAACCTTTCGCTACAAGTCGTGCCTTGTAGGTTTGGACATTTCCATGCATGTCAGTTTTTCTTTTAAAGATCCACTTGCACCCTACTTCCTGTGAATCAGGGGGGGGGGGTAGCTCAATCAAGTCCCAGACATGATTGTCACGCATGGATTTCATCTCAGCGTTCATGGTTTCAAGCCATTTGTCAGATTCTGGATTTGGCATAGCAGCTTTGTAGTTAGTAGGCTCATCGTTAGAATCGGCTACTAATAGGACGTCAAAACCTTCGTGATAGCCAAGGTATCGTTCAGGCTCTTTACGCGTCCTTTCACTTCTGCGAACGCTTGTGCTTGGGTCTGATGGTGCGATAATCATTTGTCGGTCAGATGCAGCGACCGTTTTAGGGTTAGGTGTATCTCGAAGTTCTTCGAAATCCACTGGATCACTATTTGTTCCTTGATTAAGGAATTCTTTCTCTAGGAACTTACCTTTCCATTAATGGAAATAGTATTTGCACCAGGATGATAAAAGTAATATCCGATATTACCATAGTATCCACGAAAGTTACATTTTCACCTCAGGGATCGAGCTTGTTGTCAGATTCGCAGGTGACATAAGCTTCACATCCCCATACCCTGAGGTATGATAGTTTAGGAAAGGGTCCATGCCATATCTCATACCCTGACCTATCCTCATCATCTACTTTCTTTGTCGGTGCCAGATTTATTAGGCGAGCGACGGTTAAGATGGCATACTCCCAAAAGGAGTGTGGCAAGGTAGTCCTACACATCATCGATCGAACCATGTTTAGCAGAGTTCAATTTCTCCTTTCACTCACACCATTTAACTGGGGTGTGCCGGGATGAGTAGGTTATGAAATGATTCCACATTCCTTGAGATGATTTAGGAATTCAGCGCTTAGGTATTCGCAACCTCTATCAGATCGAATTATTTTGATGGTTCGACTCATCTGATTTTGTACTTCGTTTTGGTGGTTCGACTCAGCTGATTTTGTACTTGTCAATAGTTTCATGCTTGTGTTTCATCAGATAGACGTAAGCATATCTGCTGTAGTCATCAATAAAAGTCACGAAGTACCGTTCACGATTTCTCGACTTGTTTCGAAAGGGTCCACACACGTCAGTGTGAATAATGCCTAACAATCCTTGGGCCCGTTCACCTATATGGGTGAAGGGTGACTTGGTTAATTTACCAGATAAGCATGCTTCGCATTGATCGAAGGAATCTGCATCTTGGGACTCGAGAATCCCGGCAGCTCGTAGCTTCTTAATTCGAGCCTTGCTTATGTGACCAAGTCTATGGTGCCATAACGAGGACTCGTTACTCTTAGCTTTGCTTCTTTTAGAAACATGATAGAGCTGATCATTTGTTTGAATTTCTATATCATAGATGCCATGTCGAGGTTTAGTCCCGAAATAAAAGATATCATTAAGGTAAGTATTATTTGAATTGCCATTGAATTTATATCGAAAACCTTGTTCAAACAATGTAGAGACAGATATAATGTTTCTGGATAAACCAGGTGCATATAAATAGTTAACTAATGTAACTACAAGGCCAGTCTGGCATGAAAAAGAATATGTGCCGGTAGCAAGTACTGGGACTCTTTTCCCATCACCGACGATGAGGTCCATGACGCCTTGATCTGACTTCTTCCACTTCTGAGGTTCCTGCAAAACATTAACGATGTGGTAACCACATCCAGTATCAAATACCCATGAATTGGAGGAAACGATGAAAGGTTCAATAACGTGTATTGACATACCTGATGAGCAACCCTTATTGGTTCTTGGTCATCTTCAGCTTTGCAAGATGAACGGACACTTGCGATGCTAGTGTCCCGTCTTGTTGCACTCATAGCACAGGCGTTCCTCGGGAGCCGGCGCTTGTGGTTTCTTGCCTTTGCCTTCTTTAACCTTCTTGGTCTTGAAGATTTTAGTATTAGCAACTTTGAGCACGTCCGGCGTGGTCCTGATCTTCACGTTGAGTATCAACGGAATAACCTCCTCGATCGTTTGAGCCAAACAATTAATCGTAAGAATGCGATAATGTTCCGGAAGAGATCTGAGTACTACATTAAGAGCCAACCCGTCATATGGAGTAGCCGAGGTCGATCAGTTTGTCACGATACGCTTTCATCAGCATGACATGATCGTATGGTGAGGACTCGCTCGCCATAGAGCAGTTCACAAATTGTGAAAGTGCCTCAGCTTGCTCAGTCCTTTGACCCAACTCAAATAAATCTTTGAGTTTACGCATGATTTCATAAGCAGTCATCCCCATGAAATTGTACCGATAATCTGAGTCATGCTAGATAACATCAGGTCAGTGACGTCCTTATCATCGTTAGTGTGCTTTTGGAGCTCAGTCCGCGAGTTCTCATTTAGCAAGTAAGATGGAATACTCGCGACAGGTCGGTCAATAACATAGAGTTTCCCGAAGAGCCTTAAAAGGTTTCTTAGGGTAGTCTGTCATGCGAGATAGCCAGTCTCAGTGAAGGGGTCGAGTTGTACCATTGAACTTAATGGAGGTGAGTTTTCATTAGCTTTCTGAAATAAGCAAAGTAGATTTAAATTAGTATCTTCGATGTTTTATTTTTCTTAAAATAAGTTGGTAAAGTTTTTTTTAAGAAATTGAGAATTCGTTTAGGCGACATTACTTGAGACCGCCAAATGAGCCTCAGGAGCAAGGCCGTGTAAACAAACTGACAACGGGTGTCAATTGTGAGACTCAAGTCACAACTCTCGGTATAACGCCGCTATATACATACTAGTGTATTTTGCGATACGTTTAGCCTCATCCGTGCCCACATTAGCAATACACACCCGTAGCACGGTGTTGAAATACTCGAACACTACGAACATATACGTCTAAAGCGATAGTAATCCTAAATGGTCGATGTGACGGACACGGTGTTGAAATACTCCAATGTCTTCACCTTAGAAGGTACCCTCGGCACCAAGTGCGGTGTTGAAATACTCCAACACTGATGCTTCGGTTAATACGTTCCAAGTTCAACTTGAGATAGGATGGCACGAACTATCAGTTTTTAATAATTACCAGATAGGGATATTAATTTCTTTTAATATTTATTTATTGTTAGACACGAACGATAAACCCTATCACCACTCGGGACTCGTAAATTAATTTAACCTAATTAAAATTACTAAGTTGTCGCGAATGACATATTTTGTGTTAAACGACTTTTGGTCTTATCTCGCTTGAGCCACATAAGCGAGATCATTAGGGACTTATTTAGATAAAATTAAATAAAATATACGGTGAACAACTAAGGAGGCAAATTAGTGTGTTCTTGGATCCGGTTCAGCTCCCACTTGCTTTGACATCCCTTTTTAGCGTGCGTCCAGTCTTCGAGTATTGGTTTTTACAAAATTTACAATTACTATACAAGTAGTAACTAGCTCTAAATTTTATACAACTTTGAAACCCTAAAGGCGGGTTCAACAAAACGAAAACAAAAAATAAATGGGCCAACCAGAGAAAAACAACCACGCCACATTACATTCAACCAGGCAATTAAAATAAGGGGTCGACCGTAACACACAATATATATTTGTAGAATTAAAATAAAAAAAAGTAAAATTAATTCTAATTCGTAATATGGATATGAATCGAAATTGCGAACCACCAGTTACTAAAAAGACCGGTTTTGGTTTGTGCGCGGTGACTATGGCTTTGATACCACTGTTAGGTTTTTACAGTGGATATCCGGGTTACCGATTTTAATTTATGATTAAAACCGATTATATTTACTTAATTAAATTCACAATTATTTAGTAGGGGAAACGATTTTAAAACAACGCGAATACAAACTGTAAACAGGATCAGTCACCGATCGTAACAAAGACAGATGAATATTTGTTTAAAATAAATAAATAAAATAAATATCTAAACGAGTTAGATATACCTTGGCAGGATCCGAGCATCCGCTCAAGACACCTGGATTCAACGGATAGGCGCTAGTACGAACATACACATCTGACTCGAATCTGCGAGTCACATCTTCGACGGACGTGGCGACCTTCAATGACGGTGACGGTAACGGCAGCGGTTGTGGCAGACTTGCCACGGGCGCCGACGACAACAAAACTGGATCCACCTTGGACAACGGGATCGCCACAGGAATAGTCCCCACGACGAACTTATCACCGGTAGAAGGTGGCGGCGGCGGTTCGGTAGTGGTTGTGACTGGCGAATAAAGCGGCGCAGGCCACGATAAGAGGATAGGGTATGGTGGTCTCGGTTTCACCGTCAGCACGAGAACCACCGGCCGGGGATCGACGGGCGGCGTCAGCGGCGGCGCTAGCCGCGGCTGCAGCTTCGGCTGCGGCTCGGCTGGCGTCGGTGGCTCGAACTTATTCGGCTTCTTTCTCCAATCGCGAAAATATGCTAGCCAAACGGGGATCCATAAAAAAGGCGGGGATCGATGGTGGCGGTGACAGGCGTCGGAGGTCCGATCGGTGACGGCTTGGGAGCCGGCTAGGGATCGCGAAGGCGGGAGGGGAGATAGAGAGAATTAGGTTTGTATTTATATGACTTGTTTTTGCAATCCACTCTCCTCCCTATTTTAATATTAAAATCGCGGAGCGGGGACCTACGCGGACTGGGCCCGATCGTGATCCTATCCAGTCCACCATAACTAATCAATCTGTTAATCCGGTAACGATTGATTAGCTAATATAATTAAGTTTTGAGCGTTTTTGGGCGAAATTGTTTCGTCGTTTAATTAAATAAATAAACAAATATTTATTTAATTAATTAAATCGTTCGTTTAATACTAATTAACGGGTAATTAGCTTTTAAGTCCGTTGACCAGGGTGTAACTCTTACGGGTCAATATCGGGTCGGGTACATTAATTTGTCGGGTCAAGACACCATATTCCAACAGCTACTTGCGGGGCCGGTGCCGGAGGAGCTGCTGGTGGGAGAGCTGGCGGGGCTGGTGCCGAAGGAGCTGCTAGTGGAGGCGCCGGAGAAGACGGTGTAGGGGGAGCTGGTGGTGCAGGTGGAGAAGGAGGAGAAGGTGTTGGGGGCAGACATGGAGGACATGGTTGTTCTTTCAAGTACTTCCGTGGGTGCAAGCGTCCAACATTTGAAGGCAAGATGGCTATAGTTTTCGTTGTTAGGTGGATAAAAGAAATGGAAGGTGTCATCAGACTCAGTGAGTCTAGAGAAGACCAGGTAGTGAAGTATGCAACCCATTCATTTGTAGGGGGAGCATTGTTCTGGTGGGATTCGATCATGCAGTCCTGAGGGGAAGAAGCCATTGTGGCGATGCGATCACTACTACAAAAACAACTTTCTTGATGCTTTTTGCGCATCAAGAAATGGTCCAGATGACGTGCAAATGCACGTCAAGAAAGGCATGGTCAAGAAGTTTCTTAACGCACAAAATGCGTGTCATCCCTTTTGTGACGCGCGATCGATGGCACACAATGCGTGTCATAAAATGCGCGTCAAGGAAAAATAATACATTTAATATATAGAGCAAACATTACAAATTTAACATTAGTTTACATTGCACTACTACAAGTAAACTTCGCTTCTTCCATCTCAATACTTGCATTATCAAAATAGGATCTTGCATTTGTTAAGGACTGTTTGTTGCATCCGGCATCAATATCTTCCCTTTGTTGGATATGGGCTTTCTTGTAGATGATATTGGGGCACCACCACCAGGTTGATACACTGTTTGTTATTCCAATACATGTAAACTTAACTAAAAGTTCAGATGCAGTTATGTGTTTGATACACTATTCGCTAAGCAAATAGTAGTTGTTATGTACCTTAGTGGCATGCTCTACCAACATGCCATAATATGATAATAATCATCTATAATCTATTATAGTAGTAACTTTCGTCATCCTTGTTTAGCAGCCACTCTGTGAGACAAAAAAAAAATGCACATCTTTTGGTTACAAAAATTTTACCTTATGAGATTGGAAAAAACCTATCAGCGTAATCCTCTATACCACTTTGAAAAATCTTCAATATCATCCACCAAATACTCTAGCAATAACCAAAGATACAAGCTACAATACGCCAAGTCCAGCCCATCTACTTTATAAATTGTCCAGTTGATATGTGCAGCCAAGAACACCCATTGACTCGAATAAACATCACAAAGAATATTATAGCTAATATAGGCATGTTATTACCAACACATCCCTTCATTATATGAGAGAATACAGTGAAACAGAGCCAAACGATCAAACAAATACAAACCATCTACAACCAAACCACTACCACTGTTCAAAAGTAAAAGCAGCAACAGCAACTAATGTTTCGAACTATGATGCATGGGGACGGGTATGGGAACGGGAAACAACAAAACTCAAAAATCCAAGAAGCAGGTATGACAATAAAAAAATATAAAAAATACATATATGTTATAGATAATGTAACACAAACCTCAAAATATGACCAATTTAAACTTCAAAATTCATACATCTTCCAAAATTAGCATAAGTCTTCCAAAATACATAGATAAAAGTCCAAAATACATAGATAAAATTCATTGATAATGGGTATTAGAATGTCGTATTTTATGGGAATGGGACTAAGGATCGTATTTTTTTTTTAACGGCAGAATCTCATGAAAGGATCGTATATTGCATCACAATTTCATATATATTACTAATATTATAATATTATAATTGGGACATTGGCCCAAATTAATGGAATTGGCCCAAGTTAATAGATATAAGGAATTTAGGTTGAGAAACAGGGAGAATCGGTTTGGTTTATTTATTATAACCCTAAAACAAAAGTCAAACAGAACGCCATAAAACAAATAGATAGAAGCGGTCGCCGGTCGGAAGAAACTGGACGCCAGTTTGACGAAAATCGATGGAAGCGGAAGAAAGTTGATGGAAGCTCATCGGAAACGGAACGGAAGCGGAAGAGAAACGTCCCTAAGATCAACCCCCATCTCCGGCGAACTGGAAGTGGGACGGAAACGGTTCGCCGGCGTTTCGTTCCTGTTTCCGTCCCCACGGCCATTCCGGTACGAGATACGGTGGCTCGTCGCCGCTTCTGTGCATCAGAGGTTTCGACTGCTCTGATCACAACAGTGAATGCACAGATAGTAGCATCATCACACTTAGTAAGCAGACGAGACCTTCAAAGCTGAATTCTTATGCAACCACTAATCAATAACTTTCAAGATTTGGTTCCCATTATGACATTACATCCCCCGTAAATAATTTCAAGAACATACCAGTAAAAAATATTACAATACTGAGTCAAGACACTAGTGTAGTAAAAAACATACCAATCCCCAACCACTTTCTTGGTTCTGGTAAAAATATTAGCCCCTTCTCTAATCCTCATGACCTGAGCATACAAATTAAATAAATAAATTATATAACATAACTTTATAACCGTATATGGCATACAAACTAATTATAAAAGGTAAAAAAATTAGAACGAAAAGGTTTTCTTGTCATCCCTAGCCTACAAGCACAAAAATTACCTATTTCGACCTGGATCCCTTTTGGCCCGCAACCCGACATGCCCAGCTAACGACCATAAAAAAGCATAAGAAAACACATACCTACAACCATGCAAGCTTTATTATTTTTATTAGTACCCTTGTTGGTGCCTTTTTCATCCACCACTATCATGCTCAAATCATCATCAGCATCATGAATACTTGGTGGATCAGGTGAAGAAGCTTCAAAGTGCTAACCATTCATCCATATCTTCAACACAAATTATGGCCTACTCAAGCCCCTGCAACACCAGCAGTAGCATAATGCTTTAGACAATGGAGAATGCCTCACCAAAATGTTTGGTAGAAAGCTAGAAATTCAGAAACTAAACATGTCACTCTCTATCTAAAAGATAACTTATTGATCACAGAGCATACAAAATCAAAACTTTGGCAATTATAAATGCAGAAAATAAACACTTTTATGTTAACGAATGGAGCAATTATGCAATAAATAAACCCTTAAAAATCATTTAAATCTAAGCTGATCTAAAATGTTTATGAATTAAAAATATCATTTATAAAATATCAAGTGTTATTTTAACATGCCACTAATGTGTATTATACACTTCTGCTTTAATCATATTAATAGGACTCCATGGTGTCATATATTGTAACATCCCACATTGGTGAAGAGGAGAACTAAGCACTACTTTATAAGGGTGTGGATACCTCCCCCACCAAGACGCGTTTTAAAATCGTGAGGGGGGGGGGGGGCGGATGCCTGAGGGCATGCCGGTTGCCAAAACGGACAATATCTTGGTTGCGACGAGCCTGGGCTGTTACAGATGGTATCAGAGCCAGTTGTCGAGCAGTGTGTCAGCGAGGACGTTGGTCCCCTAAGGGGCGGTATTGTAACATCCCACATTGGTGGAGAGGAGAACTAAGCAATACTTTATAAGAGTGCAGATACCTCCCCCACCAAGACGCGTTTTAAATCCGTGAGAGGCGGATGCCTGAGGGCATGCCGGCTGCCAAAGAGGACAATATATTGGTTGTGACGGGCCTGGGCTGTTACATATATAACATTCATTTCAAGAAAATTAGACTTATTATAGATTAATTGAGGTGAAAAACCTCTTCGTCCATCAAAATAACGCGGATCTTCATTCGGTAGTCATTTCGGGCATCCTCAACTTGTTGTATCAAAGTGATAGCTTGTGACACCATAAATTTACGAGTGTATGTTGGGTCCCGTGGAGGGCTCTTTAACAATGTTGGCACAATTTGATTTAAATAAGATAATCAAGTTGCGGAAAGTAAATCAAATTGGAAGACATCAATTCATAAAAGGGTTATTCTGTATATCTCAAATGTAAATAATGGTTTACACGAGTTTATAGTATAACTATGTATCAACAGAAATAACTTTTCTATGGGAGTGATGTTGTAATTGCTTTGAGAAGATATTGAATTGTATGCTTGATGTCTTGCTTTGTTTGGTGAGGTCAGCTTGCTATTTATAGGCAGATGTAGCAAGTTGTATTTGGATAAGGTGGTTGAGGACGGTTGATGTTGGAGTGTATCAGAGTATATAGAGATAAATTGAACATATTCAATTTATCTCTTTTTCAACTGTCTTCAACCGCCTTTGTGAGTAATGCCAAGTTGACATTCATTTTGCTTTTTCTTCACACAAAGATAGAAATTGTTCTTCTCGTAATCTTTATCTTCTGATAGTCCAGAACTCCTTCTGGACTATTCTTTGAAGACTATTGATGCTTCCCATTGGAAGCTTTCTACAAAAATGAGGATTTCTGTAGAATTTAGTCTGTATAGAACTACTTCGTAATTTCCGGAGTAGTTCTGTATGAATACAGAAATCATGCTGAAATCTATAATTCATATAGACTTTTGTATCCTTTCTCTTTTAAGGATGTGTCTTTATCTTTTCTTCTAATACATGACTGTTTTGTGTTACATCTACATTGTGCTCTAACAATTCCCCCTAAGTATTTGAAGAAAATAAACAAAAAAAGAAAGTAACATTAAAATGTAAATTTTTGAGAGATCATCAGGATTCATGGAGTCGTGAATACAGTTTTTAGGAAAGAAATCCAGTTACAGAGTCTTCTTTTACACATAGTTTCTTGGGAAGAGGACTCCAACATGCTTTATGCAGTTCCTTTTGTAGCATTCTGTGTTGTTTTAGATCTTCTATTATTTTGATCATGAGTTCCTTTCTTTTTATAGTCTTAGGCTCAGTCTCTCTGTTTTCATTTAGTAGGAATGAGATGAATCTTAGAGATGTATCGGAGTAAGCATGACACTGACTAATTCTGAAGAACCTCTTCTGTGTGTTATCATTTCTAAAGCAGAATCCTATTTCGCCAGTGCTTGGAATTACTTTGGATCCTGTCCACTTTAATTCAGAGGGAAGCTCTTCATTCGCAGTCTAAATGGCAAGTTTCTTCAGATTTGTGTGTAGGCCAGTTCATAGTCAACCAGAGCAAACCTGTTGTATATCTTCTTTCCTGCTTCTTTGAGTCGATGTATTGCTCTTTTGTTCTTGAGACTTGTTGAGCCATTTGCTATACAGCTTTTGATGAGGGACAAGATGTGCATTTCACTAAGTTGACCAATATCTGCATCAGTGAATGTATTAGGTTAACAACTGGTTGCCGTGGTAGTGATCCTGTAGGAGTTGAAGTATTGAGTGAAAGGTTTTCCCTTTTTTCTGTCTTTCTTTGACTTCATCAAGCTCCAAGATGGTGACATCTGAGTGTTTCCAGTTTCTTTCAAATGGCACGTTGTTGATTTTCTCCTCAAAGATCTTTTTGCTCATTGGGCTCATTTGAGGAGGTTGTTCGGTTTCTTGGAGGAATATGTCTTCACATCTTCTCTTTTCATGCCATAGTTCCTCCTCAACCCTTTTTTTCCCGTAGTTATCTTCAAATAGAGACTGAGAGACTATTGAAATCTCAAAAGCATCGAGGTCTCCCCCTGGATTTCTGGTTTTCTCCTTGCCTTTCACAGATTCCTTGGTGGGTTTTGAGGTTCCTGCAACATGAGTTTTGATGGAGGTACCTGATGATGGTGAAACCACTGGCCGACTGGATTTCTATGTAGGTGGTCTGGTGGTGGTGGCATTGAGTGATCAGAAGTTAGGTTGGGCTTGCATTGATCATGTTTCTTTCTTTTGGGAGAGGATTCGATTTCATCAGGAGCTGTCTATCACTTTGGGCTGGGAGGAGAGTCATCAAGATTGATGACCGGGGAGCTGTTGTCTTCTTTTCTGAGGACTTCTTAAGTGGGTTGGCTCCTGTTATTTGCGTGGATAGATTCTTCATTCTTTTCTCTAGGAGCATCTGATCGGAATTTATCTTTATCAGATTTGAGGTTTCTTCTTTTATTTCCTTGTGTAGAAGGCTGAAATCTCCTTTGATCTTATTTAGCAAGTCTTCTCCTTTGGCTTCATAGAATTGTAGTGCTTTTTGAGCAATCTTATTCAGTACCTTGATCTGATTTTGTAATGATTCTTGTTTTTCTCTTTTTAGCTGCCAGTCCTTTTCTTGTAAGGCTCTCAGCTGGTCAGAAATCTGATTGAATTGTTGCTTGCTATTTTTCTTCATTACTTTCAACTCTTCTTGTAGTTCAGCTATTTTCTGACTGTTGCTTTCTGTTTGTTTTGACAATTCTTCTATTTATACAGAAATATTCTGTATTTTGTTGTTTTTGCTCATTCATGAAGTCATTGAGCAGATCAGAGAGAGATTTTGAAAAATTCGTGAAGTAAAATTTTGATGCAGCACCAGGGGGTAATATACTAGAGGACAACACATGTCTCTCTGTTGGACTGGTTGATTTCTCCTTGAGAATTTTACCAGTGCCTGTTAACTCAGCTATGCTGAGTGTGTACAGGTCTTCCACATTCATTGGCTGACCCAAAGTTGGATTTACCTCCTGTGTTTTTAGAGAATCCTGAGACAGATGTGTTGTTTGTCTTTTTGAGGATGTCTCTTGTGAGCTGACACTGAACACATCAATGTTACTTGTTTCCAAGTTTCTTTGACTTCTAGAGTCTTCACTTGTTGTTACATCATCTTTAATGACTGAGTCCGAAAAGATATTGTGATGTGTGGCTATGATGGGAATGTCAAGGTGGGGTGAGTTGGTTGTTTAGCTTGAAATTGGGCAAAGGCTTCTTGGAGGATGTGTTGTGGTGATGAATGCTGGCTTTTGGTTTGATTTGGAGAGTTTTGGTTTTCTGGAGAGTGTTGGGTTGAGAAGGTTGGCTCATGTGGTGTATCTAGGGAACATGGTGGGGTTTCCTGATGTGGTGAGTTTTGTTGTTGTGGAGGAGAGGAAGGGATGTGGTCAGCCATTTCTTCTGATGGTGATGTTGTGGTGTTGGTTGAAGTAGGTGACTGATCAGGGTTTGATTTGAACTTATTGGCTTTGTTGGGATATTTATGAAGGACTGGGTTGTTGTATTCTAACTTAACTGTCATACCCCATGGAAAATTGCAAAAATCTATATGTGTACCTGGTCTATAGATACCTTTGATGTGATACATTTCGGTTGTATGTATTTCTTCATTCTCCTTTGCTCTTACTTTATCTTTGATCATTTGTGCTAGAAATCTGACGTAGGGCATACATTTTAACTTCTTGCCTTTTGATTTTTCTTTGACTCTTGTCTCCATATCTTTCCAGATTAGCAGGGCCATGTCAATTTCTTCATTGAAGCATAGACTGTATAGAATGGCGAGAACATTTTTATTGATTTGATCTATGGAGCCCTTCTTGGATGTCATGGTGTGGCTGAGTAAGTCAGTAGTAAATATCCAGGCGGGCTTTAGCTGACTTACTCTGAGATTTGAGATTTGACCATTTTCTTCAAACTTGCCTCCGGTGATTTCAATGATTAGTTCTATCAGGGCTGGATCTTCTGGGTTAGGAGATGTCACACCCCCAAATAACCACTAACGGAGTTTATACCGTTAAGGGGTGCGGCTAGACCAGGATCCACAACCATTAGTTACAAATACTAAATGAATCAGAGTTAGTTCAAAAAATCAATTATAAAGTAAAGTCTCAAATACAACGCAGCGGAGTAAAATATTGTCTTAGCACTAACCACGTGCTTTACATAAACATTGTTTTAAAAATTCCCAAGTTTAGTTTAAACAAAGATAAATATCTTCTCGTGCCATGCCAACCTCCAGCGGATACTCCTTAGCGATCTGCAAAAGTTTAAACCACGCAAGTGTCAACCTAACGGTTGGTGAGTTCACAGTGGGCTTGTCACGCAGCGGCCCGGTCTAATAATCATAATCGTATGAACGTATCATTGTGTACATTTTATTTGTGAAAAGCAATGCTTGTGTTAATCAAAATCATAGTATCGTGGTTTAGTAAAAGCGTTATCCGTAACCTACGTTATCGGGTATGTACTAGTTTTGTATAGTTAAAGTGCTCAACCGATATCGCGGGTAGCTAATCCGTTGTTCCATGCACTAAGGAAGTTTGCACCAAAGCTGACTATAATTTATTGTAGTGGCCGTGCCATCTAGTACTGCGGACCTACGTCATCGCGGATTTGCCTCCCCCGTGTCCTCTCGGGATCACGGTCAGATAGGCTGATATTGTACCTCCGTGCACTCCCCGTGCCACGGGGCGGAGTTTGTCAAACTCCAGTAGATCTACCCAACATCCCCTCGCTTTACAATTAATGGTACAATTTAGTTGAGGACTTTTAAGTTTTCAAGGCATCCTTAGAAATCATGTGATATCTTGTGGTTTAGACTTTAACCTACGCTAGCCATATTAAAACGGTTTTTGTTTCAGAAATAGTTTGTTAAGTTTCACAAGTGTTTCCCATAAAACACTTCAAGTTCATCCAATGGGTGCCGAGCACTCCGAGTTTTCACGTTCATCAGGGAGGTGCCTCGCACTCTCGAGTTTGTCAGCATTGTTTTACTTTTAGTTGATCGGTGTGACCCAAACGGGTTCACGGTAACTGGGTTAGTGACACTCACCTTTGGTTGCACTGCTACACTTGCTAATATTCCAAGTATGCTTAATGAAGACCTATGAACACGTTTAGGTCTTAAGTATTAGTTTTGTGTCTAATCTTTACTTAACGTCACTATGGCCCATAACATAGCACGTTGGAACTATGACTCGACATACAGACACACGACACCGATGGTTGATCATTAATAAGGGTTCACATATTACAGGAATCATAGCATGTATCATCATGGCATAATCATGCAAGTCATGGCATAACATTCAAGCAATTTGCACAAGTTTGGATTTTGGTCTCAGTTTCGCTAGCAGTTTCGCTAGCAGTTTCGCTGTGTGCACGGGCAGCACTTTCGCTAGGCAATACCCGATGACACAGTTTCGCTAGGCTAGTTTCGCTCGAAACTGTTGACACAGTTTCGCTAGCCTAGTTTCGCCCGAAACTGGTTTGAACTTTCGTTCAGGGAATTTCGCTCGATAGATTCGCTCGAGCTGGTCTGGTTGGTTTACTCAGCGACACTACAGTTTCGCTGCATAGTGTCGCTGGAAGGAGATATACATAGTTTCGCTGGACAGTTTCGCCCAGAGAACACCACAGTTTCGCTGGTCGCGAAAAACATACGGATCAGCCTAAAAATCAACCTAACAGCTTCCATTTTTACATGCAATTCATTGTTTAGCATACATGGGCATTTACCAACATAAATCAGTAAGCTTTAACACCTTAAACATGCATTTTGTCATCAAATCACCCAAAATACATATAAAACCCTAAAATGGCTAAAATAGCATAAATCTTTGCCATGGATGGATTTCACACGTAAAGTTATCAACTTTATGGTAGATCTAGCAATCCTAAGCAACATATCAGAAGATCTAACAATAACACAGAGATCTAGGCATGCTTTATGAAGAAACACATAGAAAAGCATGGAAAATGGCATAAAGGAAAGGTTTTGGGACTCACGATTCGATCAGGGAATCGAATGGATGTTGTCTTGGGCTGAGATCTTGGTTTCTCTTGATGGTCTTCGGCTGACCAGGTCTCCAGAGAAGAATGTGTGTGTTTGTGGTGTAAATGAGGCAAATAGGAGAACTAGGGTTTATTAAGATTATTTATATCAGGGGCTAGTTTCGCTGGCAGTTTCGCTGGCCAAGCGAAACTGGCTCTGATCACAAGTGAGCCAACAAGCTGCCGGGCGACATTATAGTTTCGCCCGGTAGTTTCGCTGGTTACCCAAAAGTGGTCAGTTTTCACATAATCAAGGATTTACAATTCGTCATGCTATTCATAATATTAAATCATGCATTTTGAATCATATTGCACGTAATGACAACCATAATGAATACATAGCACATATGGGCGGGTTCGGTGATCAACCAAAGGTCGTGGACGTATTCGGCCTAGTTAAGCATTAGTTACTAAGTTGACACTTATAACGTAACTAACGGAGATTGTCTAACGGAAGTAAACCTTGAAATTCTCGGATGTCACATCATCCCCTTGAAATTGGAATTTTCGTCCCGAAAATTATTCTTGCGTCGTAGCGTTCGCAGTCTCGGCTGTCGTTGTTGCTGTATTTGCTGGGAAAGAAAGCAAAAGTTTTAGGGTCGCCACATCCTCCTCCTGTTACAGGAATTTTGGTCCCCAAAATTAAATCATACCTTGAGTTTCCGTGGACGTTTGCTCGAACAAGTGAGGATACTTCTTCTTCATCTGATCTTCTTGTTCCCAAGTATATTCAGGTCCACGCCTTGAGTTCCATCGCACCTTGACGATCGGAATCTTGCTACGTTTGAGGGCTTTCTCTTCGCGTCCCATGATTTCTACTGGTTGCTCGATAAATCTCAGATGTTCGTCAATTTCCAATTCCTCCAAAGGAATTATTTCGATGTCCTCGGCCAGACATTTCTTTAGGTTCGAAACGTGAAACACGTTGTGAACTCCATCGAGTTCAGCAGGGAGTTGTTTTCGGTAGGCCACCGGGCCTACTTCTCCAATGATTTCAAATGGTCCGATATAGCGAGGATTTAACTTCCCACGCTTTCCGAAGCGTATCACGCCTTTCCAGGGAGATACCTTCAATAGCACCTTGTCGCCTACCTCGAACTTCAAAGGTTTACGGCGTTTGTCAGCATAGCTCTTTTGTCTGTCACGTGCTGCGGCTATCCGTTTTCTGATTTGTATAATCCGTTCAGTTGTATCGTGAATGAGTTCTGGTCCGGTGAGCCCCTTCTCACCCGTTTCAGCCCAACACACGGGCGATCTACATTTTCTGCCGTAAAGAGCTTCAAATGGTGCTGCACCAATACTTGAGTGATAACTGTTGTTGTAGGAGAACTCCACCAACGGAAGGTGAGCTTCCCAGTCTTTACCAAAATCGAGAACGCAAGCACGGAGCATGTCTTCTAGAGTCTGAATAGTTCTTTCCGTTTGACCATCGGTCTGCGGGTGGTAAGCTGTACTCATATCCAGTCTAGTTCCCAAATCTTCCTGCATAGATTGCCATAATCGGGAAGTAAATCGAGGATCTCGATCAGAGATAATAGTCTTAGGCACTCCATGCCGTGCCACAATTCGGTCAATGTACAGCTTAGTTAACTTATCCATGTTGTCAGTTTCCTTTATCGGGATAAAATGTGCAGATTTTGTTAATCGATCAATGATAACCCAAATCGCATCCGGTCGATTCGATCGATGAGGTAATCCTGTTACAAAGTCCATAGAGATATCCTCCCATTTCCATTCTGGGATCTTTGGCTGCTGTAATAGCCCAGAAGGCTTTTGGTACTCGATCTTCACCCTTGAGCATGTTAAGCACTTTGCCACATATCGCGCAATGTCGGCTTTCATGTTCGGCCACCAATACAAACCCTTTAAATCTTGGTACATTTTATCTGATCCAGGGTGCACCGAATATCTTGATTTGTGAGCCTCGTCCATCACGAGCTCACGGAGATTTCCAAGTAAAGGAACCCAAATTCTATCATTATAATACCTGAGTCCGTCGGACTTAACTTCAGAATTTCCATCCACCCCTCGCAGTGCTTCGGCTGCGAAATTTTCTTCCTTCAAAGCTTCTTGTTGGGCATCGCGGATCCGATCCGGCAATCCCGTGTGGATGGTAAGTTGCAGCGCTCGTACCCGTCGAGGCTTTTCATACTCCTTCCGACTTAATGCATCAGCCACAACATTGGCTTTTCCCGGATGATATTTGATTGCTAAATCATAATCATTTAGTAGCTCGACCCACCGTCGTTGTCGCATGTTGAGATCTTTCTGATCAAAGATGTGCTGTAAGCTTTTGTGGTCAGTAAATATCGTGCACTTTGTTCCGTAGAGGTAATGTCTCCAAATCTTGAGTGCATGAACAACGGCTCCCATCTCCAAATCATGCGTTGTATAATTCTTCTCAGTGTCCTTCAGTTGCCTGGACCCATAGGCAATCACCTTGTCTCGTTGCATCAACACGCAACCGAGTCCTTGGATAGATGCATCGCAATAAACCACAAAGTCGTCAATCCCATCGGGTAACGCGAGAATTGGAGCTGAGCATAGCATATCTTTAAGAGTTTGAAACGCGCGTTCTTCTTTTTCACCCCATCTGTATTGCACTCCTTTGTGCGTTAAGGCCGTTAAGGGTTGAGCCAACTGCGAGAAACCCTTGATAAACCTTCGGTAGTATCCGGCAAGTCCCAAAAATTGTCGGATTTCGGTCGGCGCTCTAGGGGTAGACCAATTCTTGATAGCTTCTACCTTAGCTGGGTCGACGTGAATTCCTTCTTTGTTAACAATGTGTCCAAGAAACTGGACTTCGCGAATCCAAAAATCGCACTTCGAAAACTTAGCATAAAGCTGTTCCTTACGGAGTAATTCCAAAATTAGTCGCAGATGCTCCTCGTGTTCTTCCTTTGTCTTGGAGTAAATCAAAATATCATCAATGAAAACTATCACAAACTTATCGAGGTACGGCTTGCACACTCGATTCATCAGATCCATAAACACAGCAGGTGCATTGGTTAGCCCAAAAGGCATAACCAGGAACTCGTAGTGACCATAACGAGTTCTAAAAGCAGTCTTGGGGACATCTTCATCACGAACACGAAGTTGGTGATATCCAGACCGTAGATCAATCTTTGAAAAGTAGCTCGAACCTTGCAGCTGATCGAAGAGATCGTCGATTCGAGGAAGTGGATACCGATTCTTGATCGTAACCTTGTTAAGCTCTCTATAGTCGATACACATTCGGAACGTTCCATCCTTCTTCTTGACAAACAAAACCGGTGCTCCCCACGGAGACGAACTTGGACGAATAAATTCTTTGTCGAGTAGCTCTTGAAGTTGTGAGGAAAGTTCGTTGAGTTCACTTACTGCCAAACGGTAGGGTGCGCGTGCAATCGGAGCGGCTCCAGGAGCTAAGTCGATTCCAAACTCTACTTGTCGAAATGGAGGCAAACCAGGCAGATCTTCAGGAAATACATCTTGGAAGTCGCGGACGATCGGGTAATCGTCGATTCTGCGCTCGGGAAGTGTCGAATCAGTGACGTTTGCAAGAATCGCGAAGTGACCTTTACGAAGGCACCTTTTGAGCTTTGAGAAACGAAATAATACCAGTCACTGCTCCACCTTTTTCACCTTGAACCGTTAGCATTTCACCTCCTTCGAGTGGGATACGAACCACCTTTTCTTTACATAAGATTTCAGCTCGATTCTCAGATAACCAATCCATTCCTACTATAACGTCAAAACTACCAATCGGGAAAGGCATAAGGTCAATTCCTAGGGTATGGCCAGCTAGTTCTAACTTACAGTCCTTAACTATCTGAGTCGTATCATGAAGTTTACCATTAGCTAGCTCTACCACATATTTAGCGTCTAAGGCAATAGGTTTAGCATTAATCAATTTAGCAAATTTTGTAGAAATAAAGCTTCTTTCAGCGCCAGAATCAAACAATACAGTAGCAAAGAAACCGTTCAAAATAAATTTACCATTAATCACGTTGGCATCATTGCGAGCTTCACCTTGACCCATGACAAAAGCTCTTCCTCTGCCATTTCCACCATTCCCATTGCCATTCCCGTTACCATTTCCTCCACCATTACCGTTCCCACCGTTGCCATTGTTACCATTACCTTGCCTTCTTAACTGCGGGCAGTCCCTCTTAATGTGGCCTTGAGCACCACATTCAAAACAGCCACGGGCTCCACCATTGTTGTTCTGATTGTTTCCTTGCCCGTTGCGGTTGTTCCCATAGTTGTTGCCATGATTGTTGTTGTTGTTTTGCCTTTGGCGGTTCTGCTGCTCAGGTAGAGTTGCCCAACAGTCTTTTGCTTCGTGGCTTTTCTTCCCACACCTGTCGCAGCTCAGATTCTTTCTACAAGCACCAGCATGATGCTTCCCACACTTGATACACAAAGGCAGGTTACCTTTGTAGTTGCCTTGACCATTGCCACCCTGGCGGTAGTTACCACTGTTGTTCCCAGACCTCTTGCTTTGACCTTGGGAGTTGTAAGACCTCCCAGTGCTGTTTCCAACACTCTGGTTGTTCATGGAGTTTTCAGGAGCTTCATCATCAGCTTTTCTTTTGCCACTTAAGGCAGTCTTCTCAGTGGTCTTTGCAGGAAGTGTACCCTTCTCAACCTCCTGATCAGTAAGTTTGTGAGCCAGTCGGATGGCTTGCTGCACGGTGGCGGGGTTGCTGGCGGTCACCAAACTCTTGATTTGAGGCGCGAGGCCTTCCAGATAACGCTCAATGCGTTTGAATTCAGCATCGACCATTGTGGGGCACAAGACCTCGTACTCATGATATCGTGCAGTGTACTGTTCGACTTCAGACCCAATCATTTTCAGATTCAAGAATTCGCCTTCTAGCTTCTTCACTTGGTCACGAGGGCAGTACTCATCCATAATCAGATCCTTAAATGCTGCCCACTGCATGTTATTAGCCGCGTCTAGCCCAATCATCTGAATTTCAGCGTTCCACCAGGAGAGTGCAGCTCCTTCAAAGGTACCAGTAGCAAACTTCACCTTGCTTTCAGCCGGGCAATTACACATGGAGAAAACCTTTTCAGACTTCTCAATCCACCTGAGGAGTCCTACAGCCCCTTCTTCGCCGGAGAATGTCATCGGCTTCCAGTCCATGAAGGACTTGAACGTGCAGTGGTGGTGGTTTCCTGATGCATAAATAGTTCGGGTTTTAAAATTAAACAGGTCAAAATATAATCGCTTGGTGCCTTAACCGGCATAATAGTTACCCTGTGCGGCATATGCAGCTTGGACGGCGGCCACCGCGGCTTGCACGTGTTCAGTAATCATTGCTTGCAGCTGTGCAGGCGTCATGTTTATGTTGCCTCTTCCGTTTCCTCTTCCAGACATCTTGCTGAATAGTTAAAGTAGCCAGTGTTCAGTCTCATTTATACTTTATACATATCCCATAATATGCATAATAACATTTTCCCCGTTATCCCACTATTAGTCCAGAAAATTTTGTGCAAAAATGGAGGCGTCGTCGGGGAACGTCGTAAGTCGTAAGTAGCTATCGTCGAAAGTCGGCTTTCCCATAAAAGTCACCGTCGGCGTAGTCATCGTAGTAGAAATCAGGACGTAGCGTGTAGCATCGTTTCGTTGTCGCTTTCCCCCGGCATAGTGCGCGCATTAACGTTCGCGTTTCATATTCGTGTGTGAAAATTTTCCTAAGGTTTTCCGTTAGACTTCCTAGACACGGTCTATATATATATTTATATATATATATATATATATATATACATACGTACTAAGCTTTTACTTACACAGCAGAGCGAGTATCCCAGGTTGGCACGTAGAATTTTTATTTTTTTTGGTTTTGGGAATTTGTTTGTTCGTTTGTAACTAAGGTTTCAAGTTGCAGTTTCCAAATCGTTTTCAAAATTGATTCCAGTTCTCTGCAACTTATGGCTCTGATACCAATCTGTCACACCCCCAAATAACCACTAACGGAGTTTATACCGTTAAGGGGTGCGGCTAGACCAGGATCCACAACCATTAGTTACAAATACTAAATGAATCAGAGTTAGTTCAAAAAATCAATTATAAAGTAAAGTCTCAAATACAACGCAGCGGAGTAAAATATTGTCTTAGCACTAACCACGTGCTTTACATAAACATTGTTTTAAAAATTCCCAAGTTTAGTTTAAACAAAGATAAATATCTTCTCTTGCCATGCCAACCTCCAGCGGATACTCCTTAGCGATCTGAAAAAGTTTAAACCACGCAAGTGTCAACCTAACGTATGGTTCAGTGTGTACGTTTTATTTGTGAAAAGCAATGCTTGTGTTAATCAAAATCATAGTATCGTGGTTTAGTAAAAGCGTTATCCGTAACCTACGTTATCGGGTATGTACTAGTTTTGTATAGTTAAAGTGCTCAACCGATATCGCGGGTAGCTAATCCGTTGTTCCATGCACTAAGGAAGTTTGCACCAAAGCTGACTATAATTTATTGTAGTGGCCGTGCCATCTAGTACTGCGGACCTACGTCATCGCGGATTTGCCTCCCCCGTGTCCTCTCGGGATCACGGTCAGATAGGCTGATATTGTACCTCCGTGCACTCCCCGTGCCACGGGGCGGAGTTTGTCAAACTCCAGTAGATCTACCCAACATCCCCTCGCTTTACAATTAATGGTACAATTTAGTTGAGGACTTTTAAGTTTTCAAGGCATCCTTAGAAATCATGTGATATCTTGTGGTTTAGACTTTAACCTACGCTAGCCATATTAAAACGGTTTTTGTTTCAGAAATAGTTTGTTAAGTTTCACAAGTGTTTCCCATAAAACACTTCAAGTTCATCCAATGGGTGCCGAGCACTCCGAGTTTTCACGTTCATCAGGGAGGTGCCTCGCACTCTCGAGTTTGTCAGCATTGTTTTACTTTTAGTTGATCGGTGTGACCCAAACGGGTTCACGGTAACTGGGTTAGTGACACTCACCTTTGGTTGCACTGCTACACTTGCTAATATTCCAAGTATGCTTAATGAAGACCTATGAACACGTTTAGGTCTTAAGTATTAGTTTTGTGTCTAATCTTTACTTAACGTCACTATGGCCCATAACATAGCACGTTGGAACTATGACTCGACATACAGACACACGACACCGATGGTTGATCATTAATAAGGGTTCACATATTACAGGAATCATAGCATGTATCATCATGGCATAATCATGCAAGTCATGGCATAACATTCAAGCAATTTGCACAAGTTTGGATTTTGGTCTCAGTTTCGCTAGCAGTTTCGCTAGCAGTTTCGCTGTGTGCACGGGCAGCACTTTCGCTAGGCAATACCCGATGACACAGTTTCGCTAGGCTAGTTTCGCTCGAAACTGTTGACACAGTTTCGCTAGCCTAGTTTCGCCCGAAACTGGTTTGAACTTTCGTTCAGGGAATTTCGCTCGATAGATTCGCTCGAGCTGGTCTGGTTGGTTTACTCAGCGACACTACAGTTTCGCTGCATAGTGTCGCTGGAAGGAGATATACATAGTTTCGCTGGACAGTTTCGCCCAGAGAACACCACAGTTTCGCTGGTCGCGAAAAACATACGGATCAGCCTAAAAATCAACCTAACAGCTTCCATTTTTACATGCAATTCATTGTTTAGCATACATGGGCATTTACCAACATAAATCAGTAAGCTTTAACACCTTAAACATGCATTTTGTCATCAAATCACCCAAAATACATATAAAACCCTAAAATGGCTAAAATAGCATAAATCTTTGCCATGGATGGATTTCACACGTAAAGTTATCAACTTTATGGTAGATCTAGCAATCCTAAGCAACATATCAGAAGATCTAACAATAACACAGAGATCTAGGCATGCTTTATGAAGAAACACATAGAAAAGCATGGAAAATGGCATAAAGGAAAGGTTTTGGGACTCACGATTCGATCAGGGAATCGAATGGATGTTGTCTTGGGCTGAGATCTTGGTTTCTCTTGATGGTCTTCGGCTGACCAGGTCTCCAGAGAAGAATGTGTGTGTTTGTGGTGTAAATGAGGCAAATAGGAGAACTAGGGTTTATTAAGATTATTTATATCAGGGGCTAGTTTCGCTGGCAGTTTCGCTGGCCAAGCGAAACTGGCTCTGATCACAAGTGAGCCAACAAGCTGCCGGGCGACATTATAGTTTCGCCTGGTAGTTTCGCTGGTTACCCAAAAGTGGTCAGTTTTCACATAATCAAGGATTTACAATTCGTCATGCTATTCATAATATTAAATCATGCATTTTGAATCATATTGCACGTAATGACAACCATAATGAATACATAGCACATATGGGCGGGTTCGGTGATCAACCAAAGGTCGTGGACGTATTCGGCCTAGTTAAGCATTAGTTACTAAGTTGACACTTATAACGTAACTAACGGAGATTGTCTAACGGAAGTAAACCTTGAAATTCTCGGATGTCACAGGAGAGAAGGACGAGAAGTTGTCTGGTAATGGGAAGATTTTTCTCTGATCAGATAGTTGGAGTGTGATGTTGGTATCTGTGTTCACCTTTCCTTTCATGTCTCCATCTATCATCTTGACGGTTGCCCAGAAATTTAGAATGGCTGATTTTAGGCATGGTTCGTTGATGGTTAAGGCTGTTGCAAGTTGAGAAGAATTCTTCAGGGCTTCTATGATCAACTGGAGGTTTGATGAGTATGCAGATGGGTTCAGATCGCACGGTTGGTTAAGGGTGTCTATGGTGAAATTTCGTCTGGGTGGTGAGTCGGAGGATGAGGAATCTAGGTTTAGGGTTTGAGCATAAGGGTTTCGAGGGATTTTTCCTTTGGACTGAGTGTTCATCGCATGGGTTGTAGATGAGTATGCCATTTGTGATTTCTCAGGTTTGTGATATGAACAGTGGGATTTGGATTAGAGGGTCGATGTTCTTTTATAGGTATCTCCTGATGCTGTTCAGTTTTTCAAGGTTCTCCTATAACGGATATAATTAATTCAAACGGATATTTTTATTCTGAACGGTAACAAAAATTACCGTTGGCTATTATGTAAATAATTAGCGAATTTAATTATCCTATATATCAGAGCCAATTTTTTTATTTATTGCTCAGATATTTTGGATAATTTTGATTTTTGAGGAGACATTCTGCGATATTTCTGATCAAGAGAATAAGAATTTATTTAATCAAGAAATTTATACAGAGAGTTTAACACAAGTACAGATGTCTGTACACGTGCATCTATTATGGTCTCTATTGTGAGCAGGAGTTTTGAAGGCTTTGAATCTCGCTTCCATTTGAAGAGAAATATAAAGATGCAAAGAAGTTTGCCTTCCTGTGGATGGGAGAAAATATCCGTTGGAGTCTGGAAGTCCGGAAATTGATAGTCCACCATAAGATATTCCCTTTTGATGTACTACTTTGCTTGTCTTGATTCCCCTTGGGATTGTTTCCCAGTTTAATGCTTGAAGGATTAATTTTGTTGAAAATCTGGGATAGAGAATGAATCTTTCATTTAAGGGTCTTTTGAAATTGCTTTGTATGTGTCTCATGAGGTACAGAGAGAAATTCATGTTGTGATCTTGAATGAGAGCATGCATGACACATTGAGTGTCCTCATCAGAGAGATGATGATCATAATATTTTGATGAGAAACAAATTTGAATTTGAGAAAAAAGTATTACCATAGATGTGGAAGGTGAACTCTGTCAGCTTTTCCTTCATATAGATTTCCTTTGTATCCCATATCAAGAAGAGTTTTGATGACAACATCTTGGTCAAAATGACTAGGAGCAGATGGACTGTATTTGATTTGAAGTGCTTTTCTGATTAGATGTTGATTAAAGACAAACATTACTCCACAGACAGATGTTCTTATTAAGGCATTGTCTCCATCCTTAACAATGAAAACAACATTCCTTCGAAATTCTTGAAGTAGGGATTAGTTGATTGGAATATCAAGAGTTAGTGCATATCCTATGGGGCAAATTTTGAGAAATTTCATCATTGGTTGATAGGACCAAAATCTGTTCCCACAGGGTGTATAAAGTATGAGGTTGCGAAGGTGAGGAACAGGGAATGTTGTGTTTTCAGGTAATGGTGGAGAAAGTTCTTTGAAATACATGGCTGAGTTTATCCCTTTTGATAAGGTATTTCAAAGTACAATGAGGAAGAAGGATGTTGCTTGGGAATTTCACTTTTGTACTCCTTTTAAAGACATAGTGAGATGATGAGATGAACAGAGGAGAGGGCAGATGGATTTGACAGCCTAATTTTATAGGTCATTATTGATGTTTTTGGTTCTAGAAATTTGAGCTATTGTTTAAGAAGTCAACTTTTCAGAGAAGTTATTTGGGAGTATAGGAAGAAAAATGACAGGTAGTTATTGAACTGGCTCCCCTCTCCCTAACTTGCTTAGTAAAAAATGAGAATCTCTTTTCATCTAAAGATTTAGTAAAGTAATCTGCAAGTTGGAGTTCAATTGGAAAAAATTACATTTCAATGTGTCCTTTTTCAACATGATCTTGGATAAAGTGATACCTGACGTCGATGTGCTTTGTCCTTGAGTGATGGACAGGATTGGATGTGATGGCAATAGCACTCTTTGAATCACAGAAAATTGGTATCTTAGAGAGATTTATCTCGTAGTCTTTGAGTTGGGTCTGCATCCATATTACTTGAGAGCAATAGCTGGCAGCAGCAACATATTCAGCTTCAGCGGTTGAAGTTGATACACAGTTTTGGTTCTTGGATGTCCAGCATACTAACTTACCTCCTAGCATCTGACAGCTTCCTGATGTGCTCTTTCTGTCTAGTCTACAACCTCCATGATCAGCATCTGAGTAGGCTATTAGAGAAAAATCAGTATCCTTGGGATACCAGAGACCTAGGTCAGCTGATCCTTTTAGGTATCTAAAAACTCTTTTGACAGCTAATAGGTGAGACTCCTTGGGTTTACATTGATATCTGGCAAGGAAACATGTGGAGAACATGATGTCAGGCCTACTTGCTGTGAGATACAAAAGTAAGCGTATCATTCCTCTGTATGTGTGCTCGTCAACATTTTTACCATCTTTGTCAGCATCAATTTTCACGTTTGTGGCCATTTGTTTTTTGAATGAGGAGAAGTTTGAGAGAGAGTACTTAATGAGGAGATTTTTTTATGTATTTTGCTTGATTTATAAAAATTACTTCTGGAGTTTGTTTAATTTGGATTCCCAAAAAATAGTTTAGTTATCCCATCATGCTCATTTTAAAGTTTGTTGTCATAAGTTCCTGAAATTCTTTACAAAATGATGGACACGTGGATCCAAAGATGACATCGTCTACATAGATTTGTACAATCAAGAGATGACATTTTCTTTCTTTTAAAAATAATGTGGTGTCAATGGATCCCTTTTTAAAGTTAGCAGATAAAAGAAACTTAGAGAAGGTGTCATACCATGCTCTAAGTGCTTGTTTTAGACCGTATGGAGCTCTTTTGAGTTTACAAACATGACTTGGAAAATTTTCATTTTCAAATCCTGGTGGTTGTTCAATGTAAACTTCTTGATCAATTTTTCCATTTAAGAAGGCACATTGAACATCCATTTGATAGACTTTGAAACCCTTGAAGGCTGCGAAGGCTAGAAATATCCTGACAGCCTCAAGTCTTGCGACTGGGGCAAAAGTTGACAGTATCCCTCTTGTTGACAGTATCCTTTTGCTACAAGCCTAGCTTTGTTTCTAATTATGGTACCTTCTTCGTTTGTTTTATTTCGAAAGACCCATTTAGTTCCTATAACAGATTTGTTGTTAGGTCTTGGAACTAAATTCCACACATTATTTCTTTCAATTTGTCCTTGTTCTTGTTGCATGGCTAGGATCCAGTGGGGATCCTGAAGGGCTTTTTCATAATTTTTTGGTTCTATTATACTGAGGAATCCAGCATAGAGATACTGATTGGCTGAGGTTGATCTGGTTTGGACATTTTTGTTTTGATCACCAATGATTAAATTTATGGGATGATCTTTTGTCCATTTTGTTGCTGGAGGAAGAGTGGCTAATTCTTCACTCCCAAGCATTAGGTCGGTTGTGTCAGTGTCTTGACACCCCCCTTCAGTTGATGGACAGTCAGCTGAGTGCAAGATCTCATTTACAAAATCGTTTAGGAGCTCCGAAGTGGAGTTCCGTAATGTTTCTGTAGTTGCACTTTTTCCATTCAAGAGGTGAGGGTCAAGGATTTCATTATTTTTGTCTTTTGAATAGGAAATTTCATTTTGGTTCACAGCCTCTTTACTATTGTTGTAGTGATCTTTTGTGATAGCGTTTTTCGAAAGAGAAGAAAATAAGGGAAAGTTATTTTCATCATTAGAGTTTTCTTCGAAAAATTTGTAAGATGCTTCTTTTTCTTTTTCTGAGATTGTTACTCCAGAGATGCAATCTTTATTATTTGGAGATGTGGTACTAACATGTATAGCCATTTTATCATCACTAAATGACACATTTATACTTTCTCTTACCACTTGATTTTCAAGAACAAAAACTCTATATGATTTTGACTTGAGTGAGTATCCAATGAAGATTCCTTTATTGGCCTTTTTGTCGAATTTTCCGAGGTAATCTTGATCGTTTAGTAGTAGCACCTGCATCTAAAGACATGAAGAAATTTTAAGTTAGGAGTTTTCTTATTGATTGCTTGGTATGGAGTTTGATTGATCCTCTTGTTAATGATAGATCTATTTTGAGTGAAGCATGTTGTTGCAATAGCTTCAGCCCAGAAGTAGATGGGAAGATTTGCCGAGGAAAGCATAGATCTGGTAGCTTCTACTAGACTTTTGTTTCTCCTTTCTACTACCCCATTTTGTTGTGGGGTCATTGGTGCCTAGAACTCATGAGATATGCCTTTTTTGACTAGATATGTGTCTAGTTTTAAGTTTTTGAATTCGGTTCCATTGTCAGATCTTATTGTTTCACTTTTTAATTTCAAAAATTCGACCCATGCATATCTGGAGAATTCGTCCAACATAACTAGGATGTACTTTGTCACACCCTCAAAATCCACCTGCGGGGTTTATACCGCGAGGCGTGTGACAAACCAGGATCCGAGTCATTAGTCATATCAAACCATGCAAACACACCAAAACAATTTAAGAAATGCGGAAGCGTAACATGTAAGTAGAAAGTGTTGCGCAAAACACGCGCCCTCAAACCAACCACAAAAATAAACTCAAACGTAAAAGTGGAAATGCAAATCAAAATGTTCAACTTTCATGCAATATGCGTCCTAGCGTGCTCGTACCTCAAAGACCTGCAAAAGACATGCTATGTGGGTCAGCGCAAGGCTGGTGAGTTCATAATGTCAATGCAAGAAAAAATAAATGTTTGTCAAGATGTTTGTAAAATGTTCGCGCCATGGTAATCATAACAGTAATCGTAGCTAGCAAGGCCAATAATGCTATCACTATGTGGTTCGCAACCGAAGCGTGACTGTTTGTGTTTGTAATGCCTTCCACCATCGCCTAACACGGACGATGATGATACTGTCTAGGCTAATTTTACACCCGTTCGACATCCAGTCGAGTTGGAGCTACCAACGCGGGCGGGGTTTGTCAAACCCAGTAGGACTACCAAAGATTACCTCGCTTTCTCATAAACTAACGGTTCGAAATGTAAGGACTTGTAATTCGTGTTATGTGTGCACATACGTGATCAGCCAATACAATTATATTACCAGAATGTTTGTAGCATGCTCCTTTCTCTAACTGAAATACTTAGAGAAAATGTTCGAGAACTCACCTTTGGGAGCTCGGCAAGAACGTTAAATGAAAGTGTTGATGAATTCCTATGAATCACCTATATGTTTGTAACCGTGTAAGACTACCGTGTATGAACGAGACTGACTCAGTCGACCCTGACGACACGTTGGTGACTCGTTAATAACCAGGTTTGTTTGTTTTGCTAAACTTTCCAATTCTGGAAAAGTTATAGTTAAGACGGTTTCAACATATAGCCATTTATATAGATAGCAAGCAACAAGTAAGCACACGTTATACATTTCTAGCATGCACCTAATTAGTTTGTGGGCATTTAACAAAAAGCACGTTGGTTTCCACGTCTATACATGTTTGGCACATAAGAAATCTTAAATGCTCTAGCTTAGCTATCGAGATTTCATAAGATCAACAATTTCCTCATCATTTATCATGCACGATATGTCGTAATGTCATTAGGTTGTTAGTAAAATAAATACGCAAGTTATAGAAATCTAAAAGTGTAGTTATATATTTTTTTTCGTGTCATGTTTTACTTCAAGGTAACACCCTTCATGAGAGTATACATCCTACCTATCACTAACACCATTTAACTCAGGCATTATATCACTTTAGGGAGGAGTGCAAGTAGTAAACTGAACAAGAAACAAAAAAAAATAACAATCTGCTGGGCGCTAGGTTCGATCATGCGACCTCCCAGTCGCTAACATGGACACTAACCACTAGAGCAGTTTACAATTTGTTGATTGTTACCCAACTATTAATATATTTAACCTTTTGCATTCAGGTACCATATCCTTACTACAAAACAGAAATCAAAATAAAAGAATACAAGTTGCAGTTAGAGAGGTTTGAACCTGGGGCGCTTCACTACCCTGCGAACATCCCGACCACCAGGCCACATTCTAATATTCGTTATTTACCCAGGTCTGACTATATTTAACTAGTTTTGTTCAGGCCAAATTGTTGCAGAATTTTCAGAAAAAGAAAGAACAGAAGCGTTAGTCGCTGGGTTTGAACCCGCGACCCTTTGGTCTCCACACATGCATCTTGCCACTAAATCAATTTTTAGTTTGTTAATATATTCAGTTCAAAATCTATTTATTCACATACAATAGTAGTAGTGTCTTCTTCCCCACCATGACCACCCTATCTCGACAGCCCTTATATATATACTATTCGACATAGTTGCAGGTCTCAAAAAAAAAAAACCTAACAGATTTACACAAAAACTACTTCAAGTAACACACAATATAATCGAACACACCCTTGTTATTTGAAGCCAAAATATTCACGATTTGTTTACGATCGGGATCTTATCGTGCAATACACGGCAGATTTTCAAGAGTCCCGAACACGAATCATACTACGACAAAACACGAATCACAGATCGAATCCAACTAATACGTGAACCTATGTCTCAGACTAGAGAAAAGAAAAATATAAAGAACAAACACGCTGTCGAGGAAGCTTACCCCTGGTTGGTGTCGGGCACTCCTCGAGATCGTTAACTCGGGTCACGGTGACGAAGCGACCTTCTGGTCTTCAAGCTCCGGCAGCACAACAGGCTTCGCACCCTTGATGATCGGAGAAGAGGGATAGCCAGAGGGTTGAAATTTTCGAGAGAATGATCGGGAGTTCGAGTTATATGGGATTGCCGTTCAAAATTGAGAGAAAGAAGGAGATATGGGTCGGGATCGGATTGAGGTATATCTCAATCTCCAATTTTGAGATGAGATTGTTTTTTTTTATATGTTCATTTATTTATTTAATTTTTTTTTTAAATCAAGTTTATCTCAATCTAAAGATTTAGATTGAGGTGTTACCTATCCCCCCCCTCAAGTATACTAAGTTTTCAATTAAGGTCCCTTCATTCTTCTAACCCATATTTAATATGCAAGCACGGTTGATCTAGGCTCGACGTATACCTAAGGGCTCGGTTCATGTAATTCTAGTAACACATCGTTCCACATGAAATCATAATCATTTAACACCAAATAGCACACAAGTACACATGAAATCCTAGAGTTGTAGTTATGCACATTGTGTTTTTATTTAATAGCGTTTTAGTAATTTAGTCACCAACGACTAGGACCGACTCAACTCGTGTGTGATTGTTCGTGGACACAATGACCCATCTAAAATTCTTATTAGATGTATTAATGCATGTATGTTCGAATAAATAGTTGTTCGCGTTTGTCCAGAAAAATCACCTGAATTTGCCGGGTGTCACATCATCCCCTTGTTGAAGGAATTTTCGTCCCGAAAATTAAGATAGTTGTTTGTTCGCTGGACACAAAGAAAAATAAAATTTTCAGTTGTCACATACTTCTTTCCACCAAGGCTTTATGTGCTTATAGGTCCACAGAGATCCATGTGGATTAGCTCGAGTGGTTGACTTACGGATATTTCTTGAAGACTTTTGTGAGAAGTTTTCTTAATTTTTCCCATTTGACAATCTTCACATATTTCTTCAGATTTTGAAGATGTGGCGGGAAGACCTTTTACCATCTTTTTACTTGTTAGTTCAACAATTGTTCTAAAATTTAGATGAGATAGTCTTCTGTGCCAATGCTCAGATTCCTTGTTAGAGGATTTTGACACGAGACAGAGAGACTCATTTGAAATAAGATTGTTGAAGTTTATAAAATAAAGACTTTGATTTATTCTTTTTACCGTTAAGTAAATTTTACTGCGTTTAGTCCAACAAGTTTACACTTGTTGAAGTAAAGAGTAAGTTTAAAGCATTTATCACATAATTGTCCACAGCTTAATAAGTTGTATTTTAGACCTTGGACATGTGACACATTTTCAATTGTGACTTCACCATTAGTAATGATTCCATACCTAATGGTTTTGTATTTTATACCATCACCAAAGGTTATGGATCTTCCTTTTCTCTTCACATAATTGTTTAAGAGTTTTATTTCCCCAATCATGTGGGTAGAGCATCCAGAATCACAATACCAGATTTGTTGTATGTGATGCTCTTGGCATTTAGTTTGATCCTTTTGGATGTTGTGTAGAAATTTTTGTGTAATAAGGCATAAAAAAGGTTTAAGGGTTTCCTTTTTGTGCCTTTTGATTTCAGAAAATTTTATCTCAGAATGATGGGATCTGTTGGCTATGCAATCCATCAGGGAATCATCAACTTCTTTTGGAAGGTTGGTAATTCTAGATTTCCACTGTGGATGTTCCTCCCTAGTAAGCATAGGGAGGTTAGCTAGTGAGCCAAGATATTTCCTATTATTCTGACTTGAGGACATTTTAAGAGCAGGATCTTTGAATATTGATTATTCAATCTGCTCTGATACCAATTGTTGGATCCGGTGGAGGGCTCTTTAACAATGTTGGCACAATTTGATTTAAATAAGATAAACAAGTTGCGAAAAGTAAATCAAATTTGAAGACAACAATTCATAAAAGGGTTATTTTGTATAGCTCAAATGTAAATAATGGTTTACACGAGTTTATAGTATAACTATGTATCAACAAAAAAAAACTTTTCTATGGGAGTGATGTTGTTAACGCTTTGAGAAGATATTGAATTGTATGCTTGATGTCTTGCTTTGTTTGGTGAAGTCAGCTTGCTATTTATAGGCAGATGTAGCAAGTTGTATTTGGAAAAGGTGGTTGAGGACGATTGATGTTGGAATGTGTCAGAGTATATAGAGATAAATTGAACATATTCAATTTATCTCTTTTTCAACTGTCTTCAACCGCCTTCGTGATTAATGCCAAGTTGACATTCATTTTGCTTGTTCTTCACACAAAGATAGAAATTGTTCTTCTCGTAATCTTTATCTTCTAATAGTCCAAAACTCCTTCTGGACTCTTCTTTGAAGACTGTTGATGCTTCCCATTAGAAGCTTTCTACAGAAATAAGGATTTCTGTAGAATTTAGTTTGTACAGAATTACTTCGGAATTTCTGGAGTAGTTCTGTATGAATACAGAAATCATGCAGAAATCTGTAATTCATACAGACTTTCGTATCCTTTCTCTTTTAAGGATGTGTCTTTATCTTTTCTTCTAATACTTGATTGTTTTGTGTTACAATTACATTGTGTTACAACAGTATAAAGAATCATATATAAAAATTGTGTATAGTTTTTATTATTTCAAAGCTGCAATCTAACTTTAAAATAATTGATTAATTGTCAAGTGAAAACCACTCTCATAAACCCATGGGACCAAGTAATAAGAGGTTACATACATCAATTACGAAAAAAATTATTGAATTGATAGTTTTTTAATTTCAAATTGATATACTTAAACTCATCACATAAGGTGGTAATAAAGACATGTTATACAGTAACTATAAGAACTTAAGCATATACAACAGCCTAGAACTTACCCAAAATGATGTAATCCTATGTTAATTTTACATTAAAGTTTCCTAATAATGTAATCCTATGTTACTTTTACATTAAATTTTCCTAATAATGTAATCCAAATGAATTTGAGTCTTCGACTAAAGAACATCAAGAACAAAATAGTTATGTATTTATCAAGAACAAAATAGTAGGTAATGGTTATGCATTTACAATTGTGAGGCAATCTATGCCAGGCACACTTTTCTTTTCTGTCATATCTTTGACAAATAATAAGCAGACATGGGAGAAGCAATTATTTCATTCTTGGGCCTACAAATCTTAACAATAAATATAACACATGATGAGGAAGTATTTAAACTAAACAAAGTACATGAATATTATAGAATTCAAAGCATATAAAATGTATGGGCCACACAATATTTGAGTCTTGAACTAAGCAATTACTTAAGTCTCCAACTTAGTAATCTCAAGCTGAAAGTGTCAAACATAGATGCATAATTAGAAATTTCATATACATAAATATAAAAAACACAGTTATATTCTTTTTGTTAAACTATGGAAAGTAAATTTTATTTCTCTTTAAATAATGATAAGCTCAGTTAGAAGCACAAAAGATTTCAGTTTGTCAATAAACTGGAAAATGGTAACTGGACAGAGAGCATATAATCTAAAAAGCTTAGTATATAATCTTATCATTGACCCGTTAATAGGTAAAAATAATAGTATGGCGGGTCGGGCCAAGTTAGCTAACAGTTCAAAAAAGAACCAGACTTGAGGAAGTACCATACTCTTTGAAACATACATCTGATTAGTTTAACTACAGTATTGAGTTTTAATTAATAAAACGATTATAAAAAGGAAGACACCAAACCTTATGAACCTTACAATGACCATTTCATTAAATTTTCTGAAGAAATAGGCAGCTAAAAATATGTATCCGCAAAGGCCACTAAAACTATGTATACCTATTAGCATTGACCAAATAATTAGGTTTTTTTTTCTCACAGATGCAGACATCAATACAGATGCATTGACCACTACATGTGCGAAATCACAAAAAAAAACATTCAACTAATGAACCCACCTTATGTAATAGGAAGAAGGCGATGAAATGCTAAAGATCGACATTCTCTGGCCATTAACATCGGCTGAAGCTGAAGAGAAGCAAAAAGAAATCAAAAGATCGACAAGTAGAATCAGACTGAAACGCCAGGTATTTCAACAAGAAATTAGAACATTGATAAGTAGAATCAGACTGAAATGTCGGCCAGAGTGTACCTAGAGATGGAGCAGAGATTTAGCAACGGAAATTAGGGCTTTGCGTATGGAGTGTTGTTTTTTACGCAGAGAACGAAAATTAGGTTTGCGTAAGGAAAAACGCCTATTTCTCTATTTCATATAGTTCCTGTTCAGAAACCCCTGTTTCTTTATTTAAAACGCCTAAATTAAACCCTAAAAAAAATGATCCATAAAAAACAATCATAACTATGGAGTTTATAAATATGGATTGGGAAGAAAAACCATAAATAATATTAACTTATTTCATGATCAGGTAGCATGTAGAAGTAGAAATCAGTGAAAAAAATGATAAAAAGAACACAAACACATGAGTTTAATTTGCATTTTTTTAAACAACGATGTTAAAAATTATGATCAAGAAAGAAGATGCATCTTACCATTTTGGCCAGTTGTTTCAGAACCGCTATTTACAGAAATAGAAACTGAGTTGCTAACTCTAGAAGCTGCAGAAATAGAAACTAATTAAAATCCTAAACAAGATTCTACAAAAGACCTATTTATAGTTAAATAAGTTCACTAAGCTACAAATATTAGGTCACTAGATGGAAGACAAAGTCACGAAACATACTCAAATCTATCAAATATTCAAACCCATACTCAAAAACCAGACAGACCCTTAAATATAATATTATTATGTAAACTACACACTTCTAAGAGATATTCTTGAAAGAAAAAAAGAGGTGAAAATGTTTTACCTTCTTTAACTGTTGCTTTTTATATTCTTTTAAAGCTAAAACATTATTAGCAAGGCTAGCTAGTGTATCATTACTTATGCTTTCACCAGTTGTATCATTTAAGCTTGGATGAACTTCGTCACTGTGTTGTAAAAATCAATCCGAAGAACAGCACAAAGATCATGTACACTGCTAACTAATTCGAAAACCTTATGAAATCTATTACTCTGCCAAATAAAACAATATATCAACATTAGTGTTTTCTTTAATTTAGGGCAAACTGTGACAATCCGTCTTTTCAGGTCTTTTCTTGACTTCAACAAACTTAAATCGATATAAATGTCGTGAGACTATTTAACTTAAACTGTAGTAAATGTTGTGTGAACATTTATATGTTGACTTTATCAATTAGGGTTTTGTGTAATCATCATGATACGAACATGCACGTAAGTTAAACCTTTGATATTCTATGGCTTCATTATTTATGATTTTATATGATATATATATATATATGTATATATATTCACGTAATTTATCCTATGATTTTATGTGGCAACGTGTCACGTAATTATACGTATCGTTTTATGGTTTAATGTGGGCTTTAACATGTAAGTATAGATTTTCTTTAAATCTAGGATTTTATGTGAACTTTAAATAGATAATTATGGATTATTATTATTGATTTTATGCGGCAAGCAAGGTTTATATATTCTATAATCGTATACGTTAAAAATATTTTTGTCTCACACTCGTATATCACTCGTTTAAGTATTCTATGTTAACCCCGTTAGTATTGTTAACCATTTCTAACTTGGAGGAACTAACCTTGTCACTTTCCCAAAACTCATTTCTAGTAACATAAACCTCGAGGACTAGCGTTGCAATTACCCAAACTTAAGACACTATGTTGTAAATTGGTGAGGGACCATTCATGCCATTACAACAAAGTTGAATTGAAGAATTTGCATCACCCGGCGACATTCCGTTTCACCTCCGTAATCAAGTCCGGTCGATCCTCCATCGGTTACATCCGATGGTATCCACCACAATTTGAACCAGCAAACAAATCAGTTTCTAAACCATTTGTAATCATTTGAACCTCATTAGAATTTTCTCAAACTCCAAACCCTCTGATCGAACATGAACCTCCGTGAATCACCGCAAGGAGAATCTCCGACCACCAAATCCGTTACCGCGTTACATCGCTAGCTTCCACTGTCGCGCACTATCTCAATCCCTCATAGAATCACATTAGTCACCACTCGAAAACACAGCTGCTGATAGTTCCTTTTCATGTTGCACCGACGAGTATCACGTGGAAAGAAAAAAGAAAAAAAACTTGTTGCGGTTCAAGTCGATCGATGTTCTTTGCTACATTGTGTTTCGGATTTCGTTCTACAACCTAGGTATTCCTAAGAACTCTTTATCGTCAATTTTACACTCACGTTTTGCGTCTGGTTCAGTCTCTGCAACAACTCGGGTTCAAAAATGGTGGTGGGTATTTTAGGGTTTTGTATGGGAAGAAGATGAAGTTTGTGATGTAAAATAAAAGTTTTAGCATCTGGTTTTGCACAAACATAACATACTGGTCCAATGGTCCATCTCATGTCTGTTAACCATGGGGTCTCGTGTTCGACCCTCACTAGCAGCATATTTTTTCCCTTTAAATCAACATAACTTATTTTTTATACAATCGTTTGTTTAAAATTAATCTGAAATAACTATAAATGAACAAATCGTTTAAGCCCAGTGGTTAGGTCGTAACCCTTCCAAACTTTAGGTCATGGGTTCAATCTTGGTGGCTCCAAAACTTTTTAATTTGTTTTCTAATTGTTCCATAGCCATATTTTTTGGTCCCGGATATATTACAAACGCGTTCCATCCCCCAAACCCGTCAAACTTGTCGTATTGAACCAAGTCCCGAATTATGGATTTTCTAAAGATTAAATTGTTGTTTTAAATCTATTCACTTGTGAGTTAAAAGTCATTTGCAAACCCCTTGTACGTACACGTGTTGTAAATACATGAATTGTTTTGGCTGAATAGCTAGCTAAATGGGAAATTTTTCCTATTTGATTTAACTTCTTGATATTTATCAATTTGAATATGATATAAATCTAGATATATATATATATATATATATATATATATATATAAATATGTAGAATGTGAAAAATATATAAAATATATACATTTTACCAATTGTATTTCTAGGAATTACCAGCGTACAACAAACAATTTTCGATCATTTGAGCATGCTTAAAATAAACAATCTTGATAGTTAATTTGGATTAAACGTCCTTATCACTTGTCGTTTTGAAAACTGACACGCACATCGAGTCATGGACACATTGGCAAACACCATCGCCTAGGTTGTTTCATGGTATTTTAGACACACACTTACAAATACATGCTAATTAGGTGCTCGGTAGTTGCACGGATTGCTATTTAATTTCTTGATGCAGCGCACCCAAAGGTGAGTTTCACTGCCCCATTTTACTGTTTTAATCCTGTTGGAGGAGATTAACATGCAAACAATTGAACTGTTAGATAATTATATCACATGAATGATAGTGGCACACTTATGATAAAGTCCTCACTTTTAGAGTTACTGTCAATGTGACATCAGCGGGAACTTATTTAGTAGATCTACTGGGTTTGACAACCACACCCGGGTCAGTCGCTCTGGCACGATTGGATATCAAATGGGTATTATAAACTTCTTAGTCTTAACGAGGCACAATTGAACTTGTCGAGCTTCAGTAACTAGATAGCTAGTTGATCTAGTCAAACGTGCACTGATTTCTTGAAAATAGTCTAGCTAACTATTGATATATTATCTGGATTTTACTGAACTGATGAACTGATTAAACCTGTGAACTCACCAACCTTTGAGTTGACTTTTTAGCATGTTATTTCTCAGGTTGCGGATGTTCTAGTATCACGAGTACACATGCATGAGACTTTGAAACACTTTTAGTGTCTTTGAACATATCACGTCACATTGGGTGATGATGTTTTACATAAATACTTTAATTGTGTTTACGCTTCCGCATTTGTAAAACTCTGTATTTATATTTTAATGAAATATACAACCTTTTTATTAATTACTGGTCGTTTGGTGTAACTAATGTTCATCGATCCTGTTTTGTCACGCTCCCTGCGGCGCGTTATAGCGCGTGAGATTTTTGGGGGTGTGACACAAACCTGGTCCTAATGTATAACATAAACTGGTTAAGAAAAAAGATTATTCCAATCCAGCACGAAGGGGTTAATTACCATATGAAGGAAGCAACAACACAGAGGTAGATACTGCAATATGAAGATACGACTATCTCTCTAGTAATTCAGTCGGAACGAAAATGCACTTACATTTGCAAAACTTATCTTATACATAATGTTCATCATCGATAAAAAGCTCGTATAATCTCCGCAAGGCAAGTATATCTGCATGTAGGTTCTCTGGATCCATCATATCTCACTAAAAACCTACAAGATAAAGGAAATCCAATGATTACTCAAATATCATCTCTATTCGTTCTGTAATTATCGCATTACAAGTCATCTAATCGTAAAAATCTATAATTCTCAACAAAGCATAGGCGAATGCCTTTTGAAGTTGTTAACTCGTAACAGAAACCAACATTATCAAACTGAATCACAAAGCTAGTTTCTTTTAACCTTTAAACTGAAACAATCTGACCGATTGAATATTACATCCAACTATGTATAAAAAGGTACAAGCAATCCTACGGCTATTAGAGAGTCCTAACTTAGCTAATTGTGATCATAAAACAGTATGGATAACTGTTAGTGACTATCATCTTTTTAGAAAGAAAGCAAAGGAAGGGTGCACACAAATATGCAGATGTGTGTGTGTTAACACTACGTCAAAAAGTGGCTTTGGCCACGGTTTTTTTAACGCATAGCCACTGTTTTATAAAAAACGTGGCCAAAGGTAAGAAATAATAGTTTTAGCCACACATATTTTGTACCCGTGGCCAAATATATAGCCTTTGGACCCTTTTAGCGACGTATTTTTTTGTTTATGTGACAACAACAATCAGGTGCAGTGGCTTTAGCCACTGTTTTACAAAAACATGTGGCACTTATTTGTCACGCTTAAAAAAGAGTGGCGAAATAAACCAAACGGCCACAGAATTTTTATGATTTTTTATTCGTGTGACAAAAAAGGAATGTATAGCCAAGCTTAAATAATGTTGTGTGACGGAAGAGTAGATTTTATTACTTAGTAAATTAAAAGAAAACAAAACTATTAAGTATATATTATGCGTAGCTAAATGTGAACAATGGCCACGCTTTTTACTTAGTTATGTGGCTAAAAGCTAGTACATATGGCCACTGTAATTAGGTTGTGTGACTAAATAGTAGGTTGTGAGTGACAAAAATCTATTACCTATGGCCACATATATTAACCGTGACTAAATGGTAGGTAGTGAGTGTTAAAAATCAATATTATGGTCACGGTAAAATATTAAACGCGTGGCGAAAAAGAGACGATTTGTTTCCCTCTAAAACAACACGCTTTTTTTCAGTTTTACCAATTCGAGCGCGTTAAAATCTGCTACCCTATATATCATCATCATTGTTATTTTCCTTTACCGCCATCCCTTTCTTGATCTCAAATTCTCTACACCAATTCGTTTACACCAATTCTGGTATCAAATGGCCGATAATCGACGCTCCCTTAATATTTGGTATGTGAAGAATAACCGTATTTTTTTTGGTTTACAGTAACAGGAGAAGAAGATCCTTCAAGTCCCACAAATTTGTGATTAAACACAACGATGAGAACATCTAGAGGCAACTCCATGCGCAGAAGATTCCTGATTGTTTTGCCTACTTTGTTGAGGCAACAAAATTATTCTGTGTCCTTGATACAAAATTCAATGAATGTGAATCCGAAGAAGATGAAGAAGATAATCAAGAAGATCAAGAAGATGAAGAAGATGAAGAAGATCATGAAGAAGATGAAGAAGATGAAGAAGATGATGATGATGATCATGATGATGACGATGCAAGTTCAGGATCATACATATCCGAAGATTGCAGTGATCCGGATTATTAATTAATGGATGTTTATGTTTAATTATGAACAAATTAAGAACAATATTTTATATGTTTATTTAGTTATGATATTAGTAGTTATAATTGAATATATGATGGTTATAATATATGTTTATCATGTTTGATTATCTTGTGATATAGCCACTCATATTAAACATTGGTTGCGTGACAAATTATGACAAATGGTCACGGTATATTAATTTTAGGTGGCTAAAAGAATACCAACAGTGGACGGCGCTTGTAATAATTACTATTTCATTTACTTTTTCATTTACTTTATCTTTCAAATCTCTATCTACCACGCCCCTCGAGTATCGATATATACTTAATTATCTTTGTATCAGTTTTCATCATCATCTCCACCATGACCCTTTTCTCCCAGTCTTTCTCTCTCTGTTTTTCGTCCATCATCACCATCAAAAAATGTGGAATTGGCGTCATCCGTATGTGGAAAACGGTAAGTTATCATCTTCACCACTGAAATTTTCGTCTCAGATTTGGTAATTTTTTCTTGTGTACGGAAAGATTGTACTCTGTATCTCCTGCGAGCAGATTTTAAGTTATTGTGGAAACCATGGAGACAAGGAGTCTCTAATGGTTCATACAAATGCTTTACTGTGAGCCGATTTTAAGTTATTGTTAATTTTATAACAGTCAGCAGTAAGGGTACATGTTGAGGTTTGCAGCACTTGTATTCTTCAGGTGCTTCTCTCCCTTTTGGCCCCACGAGCCTGGTTTTTCTTCGGCCACTTCTTCTCCCTTTTGGCCCCATGAACCCGATTTATCTTCAGCCACTTCTTCACCATTTTCAGTTGATCATAAGCAAGTGCATGTGAGAAAGCAAAGAGGGACTTGTTCTCTCTTTTCACTTGATCAGAAGCAAGTGCATGTGAGCAGCAAAGAGGGATTTTTCTTCAGCCGCTTCTTCTCCCTTTTAAGTTAGTAGTTTTTCAGTTGTAATTTTATAGATCAATGTATTAATGGAATCATACCCTTTGGATTATGTATGTAATTGTGTTTGTTAAAGCAGCAGTTGATTTTGTTTGTTTATTTTTGACTTTTATTGACTCTGGTTTGGTCAAAGAGAGGAGACCTGCAGGCACAATAAAAAAAGGAAACACTTGACTCAAAATTTAAGATCCATAATATTCCAGAATACATAAAGAAAAAAAAAACCAAATATTGTTGATGCTGTAATTTGCTAAGATTCAAAAACATTACAATGATCAATTAATCGTATTTACGTAATATCATTCCAGTACAGTCAGCTCTATGGTAAACATTGTCACATGTATCTACGGGTGGCAATACATTATCGTTGTGAGGAAAAACTACCGTACTAAATTCTTCATTGGCATCTTCTTCATAATAATCTCTGTAATTTCTGGGAGGTGTCATAAAGACAATATGCAGTTTTTTTTATCCAGCTGGTCTTTGACGTAAAACAACTGTCGTGCTTGTGACGCGAAAATGAACGGGTCCTCCTTGTGACCTAGTCTTTTAAGGTTGACCAAAGTGTAACCAAGACTATCTTTTTTGACCCCCTGTGTATTCTCAACCCAGTCGCACATAAATAGATAGATGCTTTTAATATGGTATTCTAGTAGCCATATCTCTTTTAAAACCCCATAGCAAGGTTTTTGTCCATAGGTTAATACCTCGTTAGAGATGTGCATGTCATTTAGCTCTACACCAACCCTGCTGTTCTGGTAAACCCTACCATCTCGAGATTTTGTACGAAATGAATAGCCATTGATGTCATATACTTCATATTTCCTCACGTTTCTGTGCGGATCATGTGAAATCCACCTAACAGTCTCAGATATAGTTTCTGGGGACTCTGCTATCTCTTTTTCAACCTGAAATTCATAGTAGGTTCATCAGGAGAGTTCATTAGGAATAGGAAGGTTATAGTTCTTCCAAAAATAAAATAAAGTTGTTCCGGACAACTCAGGTCAGTTGTTCCGGAAAGTTACAGTTCATCCGGAATTAAAACTATAAGAAAATAGTTTCGGTTCACCAGGAAGGTTATAGTTCATCCGGATCGAAAATAGAGTTGTTGCGGACAACTCAGGTCAGTTGTTCCGGAAAGTTACAGTTCATCCGGAATTAAAACTATAAGAAAATAGTTTCAGTTCACCAGGAAGGTTATAGTTCATCCGGATAGAAAATAGAGTTGTTGCGGACAACTCAGGTCAGTTGTTCCGGAAAGTTACAGTTCGTCCGGAATTAAAACTATAAGAAAATAGTTTCAGTTCACTAGGAAGGTTATAGTTCATCCGGATAGAAAATAGAGTTCTTCCGGACAACTCAGGTCAGTTGTTCAGGAAAGTTACAGTTCATCCGGAATTAAAATAATAAGCAAATTTAGCTGACCTTGTTGCGTAACCATTTACCAAATGTTGTGCTCTGCTTCTTTGTCAGCTCATTTAGTCTACTACCAGGATGTTCCTTTTACCTCCCTAGTAAGGTGCACCGTCAAATGAAGCATAACATCAAAAAATGATGGCGGGAAATATTTCTCAAGCAGGCATAGTGTGACACAAAGATCTGCTTGCAATTTATCTAGTTCTTCGACGTTGATCTCTTTGCTGCATATTGATTTGAAAAAAAACAGAGCCTGATAATAGCATATCTTGTCGGTTGAGGCATGACTGACCGAATTGCAATTGGCAGAAACTGTTGCATCAGCATATGATAGTGATGTGACTTGAGCCCCAAAAGTTTCTTGTCCTTTAGAATAACCAAACTAGAAAAGTTAGAACAATAGCCTTGTGGAACCTTCAAGTTATACAACGTGTCACAAAACATTTCCTTATCATCTTTTTGTAACGTGTAACACGCTGTAGGAAGTACTATGTTGTTCTTGTTCTGTTTAGGATGCAACTCTGGTCTTAACCCCAAAAAGTTCAGATCCTTTTTAGCATTCAGTCCATCCTTTGTCTTTCCTGGAAGGTTGAGCAGAGTTTCAACAAGACTCTCAGCCACATTCTTTTCAATATGCATGAAATCAATGCAATGTTGGACACTATTATGTCTCTAATATCTAAGTCTTCGAAACCATATATTGAATTTCTTCCAATATGGTGGCTTCTCTTTGTTCTTTCTTTTTCTCTTATCAATCTTCCCCCCCTCTTCCGGTTGAGGTCCCTGGGATTTCTGAATCAGTACACCTTAATCCCTTTCCCCATTTGTTATTGATATGTTGAACTTCGTTGTATATCTGTTCCCCGGTCATAGGAACTGCAGCACCTTTCAACTCCTGTTTACCATCGAAGGCCTCTGTTTGCTTTCGGAAGGCATGCGTATATGGTAGATATCTTCTGTGACCAGCATAACACTGCTTGGCTGAGAAAGGAAGCCTAATGCATTTAGTTTCTTCCCGACATGCCACACAACCATGGAATCCACTGTACGGGCAATCACAAAGTGTACCAAGTGCAGAATAATCATTAATCGTCCATAAAACAACTGCACGCATAGTAAACTGTTCTTGCGCATACGGATCATATGTTTCCACACCTGCCTCAAATAACAGCTCTAAGTCATCAATTAATGGTTCCAAAAACACATCAATATCGTTTCCAGGCGCTCCCGATATTAATAACGAAAGCATGATGAACTTTCTTTTCATACACAACCATGGTGGAAGGTTATAAATGACAGATAGAACCGGCCACACACTGTGATTTTTGTTGCCTCTATTCACGTCGACCCCATCAGTTGAAATGCCAAGACGAAGACTTCTGGGATCGTCAGTGATTTCGGGATATCTGTCATCTATGGCTTTCCATGCCGGTGAATCGGATGGGTGTCGTAACACACCGGGTATTTTGGAACTAGTGGCATGCCATCTCAGATCTTCGGCTGTGGTTTTCACTTGAAACAGTCGTTTCAATCTTGGAATGATGGGGAAATACTACATTACCTTTGCAGGAGTATTGTTCTATAATTTCTTAGTCCTCTCATCCACCTTCCACCTGGACTCACCACAAGTTGGACATACATTTAGGTCCTTGTTCTCCATCCTGTAAAGAATACAATCATTGATACACACATGTATCATGGTGTACCCTGCTGATGTGTTCGGAACGACACTAAAAACACTAATAAAATAAACCTAAACCTAGACCTAAGACACACCTAATTTTACCAAAATAACCTAAACCAAACCGAACCCTAAGGCAGTGAACCTGTCGGATTATAGTAGAGCTAAGGTAAGACCGGAATATCGAACCTAGGACACTATGAAAACAAGACTTAACCTAGACCTAGAAAATGGGAAATACTGAGTAATTTGGGTTTTTGATTGAGATTTGATTTAACTAAAATTACTAACAACGCAACCAACAAACGAGAACCAGAAAACCTAAAGACAACCTTCAGAAGCTGGGAGAGATACCACCTAGACTCGGAATCCTAATCACTAATGACAACTTCAATCGGTTATGACTAATCTGATGGTGGCTAGTTCACCTTTTAAGTCCTTCCTAGCTACACTTCTAACGCTCGAACAGGAGTTCACCTTTTGGGTACTTCCTACCTCAATTAGACCTAACCACCTCTGAACCTAATCTCGGGCACCTTAGACCTAACAGGAGCTATCAATAACTACCATGACCAACACGGAATACCAAGCTAATCAAAACCCTAGGACACTTCCTTTTGAGACAATGCAACCCTAGAACTTTAACCAACCCAACTACCCGACAATTCTTTAACTTTTAAGTCTCAGAAAAAGCAGCACATTACAAGTAAATCACCAACCAATTATCAATGCAATAGTCAAGGAAACCCTAACTACACTATAGCAATTAACCCTAAAGTCAACTACTTTAGCTAATCTACCTAAACCGAAAGACATTCGCGGGTAAATTAAGCATTAACAATCAACCAATAACATGCTCATAACACACACATGCATCAACCATGGCAATCAATGGAATTTAATAAAAGGGAAACATCAATCAACTAGTCAAAACCAAATAGAAATCGTCACAAGATCAAAATCATCATAAAGAGTCTAGGTGGCACTACAAGTTTAGCCAATAACCATGTCAAGTACAGAAATCATAATAAAGATTAGAACTTTTAACCATAACATGATAAAATCTAAGAATCGAAGGAAGATAGATGAACCGATTAATGATTTGGGATGAAGAATTGATCCACCGTTGAATTCCCCTTGATTCCTAGCCTTCTCTGCTCTCGAAATCGCCTCTGGAAACTCTCCAATTCGTCTGCCAGTCGTGAATGCCGAAACATAACCCTAAAAGTCGAATTTATATCGACTAAGCAAAATCAGCGGAAAAACACCCTCCAAGCGTATCGCTTGGAGGTCTGAAAGTGGCAGGCGATACGCCTATGGACCACTAGGCGACAAATTAGTCGAATTAAGCCGAGTTTGACTTTTCTTGACCAGCCTTTCCTCGCGTATCGCCTAGAAACCATCCAGTCCCAGGCGATACGCCTGGGACATCTTGTTCAGCACTTGTCCTCTTGTTTCTTGTTAACTTCTTTCTCTCTTACCGTGGCCTCGGGAATTCACAAAACTGCAAAACTTACATAAAAATATAAAAAAGACCCAAAGACTCAAACTTAACTAAAAACAACTAAAACAATTAGAAACCGACTCAAATTGACTCAATTATAAACACAAAAGACACCGGAAATGAGATGTGTTTGCAACACATCAAACATCCCCACACTGACTCTTTTTTCGTCCTCGAAAAATACAGCAATGGAATCACAACCAGGAAATTGACCTCTAAACATTCAACAATTAAATTTAACATCCAGCAATCAATTCCACAATCCATAACGTACTAACACACTAACTACAGTTGCCGATATTTCGATCCGACTAAACCCAACCACCAACCTTTTCTTTCGCCCCCATGTGTTTATGGAATTACCAGATATAAGTTCACTTGCCTATGGATCCCACTAAAGAAGGGTCAAGTTCAACCTACTACCGAATTATATTCAGTCAAAGCAAAGGGTAATAATGATTTACATTTATATATTTTCTCCAACCCCCTTTAAACCAGATACTAAGATGTCCAAAGAATAACTATTTATTTATATGCAACTTTTTGAGCATTTATTCACTACTTTATCATCTTTTTTTTTCTTCTTTTTCTCAATTTTTTTTCTTTTTTTTAATTGGTTACTTTTACCTAACTTACCAACGGACATCATCAGAGGCATTCTTTCACAAGGTCTTACCCCCGAAATCATACGTCAGTATTTTGCCCGCGAGATCCGGAACATCATCAGAGGTATTTACCACGGGATACTATCCTTAGTTCATACATGAGTATTCTGCCCCTTCACTCTAATTCATTAACCAAATTATTAACTACATGCTCATTTGATATTCTAAGGACATAGGAGTATCTAGCCTAAAGCGGTCTCTTCCTTCCTAATCATCAGATTTAGTATCCCTATCACTCCTAAAATGGGAACCCACTAGCAGACTGATTAGCATATTTATACAACAATAAACACACAGGCTATTTAAGCTACTCTTAGGTCGGCTGGGCCTACCGACACATCATAGACTAGCAATGTTTTCCATTCAACCATACTTAACCACTTTTCCCAATTATTTATTATTTAACATTTAAGCACAAAATTAGGCAATCAATTCCCGGTTTCCTATCATTTTCCATTTAAATTGCAGCCAGAATCTCGGACATTTTTAAACAATTTTTTTAAAATTTTTTTTATTTTCAAATTTTTTTATGAGTAAACACACTAAAAATAAATAACTGACTCAATACGCAAGTATCCCATCCCCACACTTGAATTACACATTGCCCTCAATGTGGAATGGAACAAATATAAAGCAGAAAATAAAAGCACGAAAAAGAAAAATAAATAAAACTAAATCACTACTACAAAAATGGCCTTTCTTGACGCTTTTTGCGCGTCAAGAAAGGGCCCAGATGACGCGCAAAAAAACGTCAAGGAATGCAGGGTCAAGAATCCTCTTGACGCGCAAAATGCGCGTCATCTGCTTCTTGACGCGCGAACAATGACGCGCATTTTATGACGCGCAAAGAGTGTCATAAAAAGTGTGTCAAGGAAGCCCCGTCATAAATCTTCTTATGACACGCATTTTTGCGCGTCAAGAATTTAAAAAATATATATAAAAAAAATATTTTTGTAGATTCACTAATTTCCACATTAATGAAAATTAACATCAAAATCAAAATAAAATACATTTATATCAAAATAATACATTTCATATATAGAGCAAACATTACAAAGTTAACATTAGTTTACATTGGACTACTACATGTAACTTTATCTTCTTCCATCTCAATACTTGCATTATTAAGCCCATCTAACATTGAGGAGTGCTTGCTAACAATTGAAACCTTCAAAAGGATGTGTGAGAGATTAAAATGCAACGGTAGTGGACGCCAATCATCACTTTGTTCCCAAATTACCTCTAAACAATTGTAGTTATGTAATTAAGTGTTGATTGACCTTGAATAAAAAAAGAAGACCAATCTGACCTGATTGTTGTATTTTTCCATAGCCCTGTATCGCTGTATTTTACCAGCCTTATACGGCTGTATAACAGACCCTGTACAGCCAGAAATACAGTGTTAGTTCTTATAAAATCTAGTTTAAAAATGTTACTACGGTTCTGTAAAGTTACAGCAGCAATTTCATCATTTAATAACTAATAAATCAAACTAGATGGTGTAGGCTGCCTGGCCATGCAGGGAACACTATGCCGGCCTCTTATGTGCGTAAAAACGGGTCATGGACGCACCTCTACTTTCTGTTTTCATTTTTTTAAACTAAGAGGTTTCTTTTTGGGTATACAATACCTTGAATTCCTTTGCTTCTTTCACCCTCAGGTCATCAAGTGTACAGCCAGTTTCTGCGTGTGCCTCTGATAGTTGTAGGCCGAAATTAGCAGTCGGTCATCCTTACATGCTTCTGATTCTGGAAAATGTACAGTTTCAAAGTTTATTAAAATCTGAGGCTACATCAGAAGTAATAATCATACATGGCTGTTATTTAGTACACAATGTTGGTTTGCTGTATTTGCAAAGGTTAGTGTGTTCACCACTTAATTTTAACATCATGAATCATATAACTTCTGATATGCAGCTGCCAGCGTTCAAGAACAAATCAATAGTTTGACAAATCGTCAAAAATAAACACCGTGACCACTTCAAATCTCAGTTTCTAACATATCCCCATTTCCTGCTCTGTAGTATAATTCAAATGAGTGTACATTTAAATACTCGAAAGTATTTTTCTAGTGCTGAGAAGATCTTCATCAGAAGATCAACTAAGGTGCTGTTTGTTTTTGAAGAGGTAAAATATCTGCAGTCTGCGGACCACATCTGCAGACATCTGTAGCAGAAGAGGTGGACTAAACCTCTGCAGTCTGTAAGAAGAAGAGTGTTTGTTTTTTAACTTATGCAGACTGCTAAATAAACTGAAATTTAAATAAATCATTTTTTAAACTTATACATAATTCAATCATTTTATTTCTTTCCGTATATTTTAGCAAACAATTGTTTTTTAAACAATTTTCTTTTAAGTAAAATATCAAAAATATTTTATAAAAACTGTTCAAAAAAATCTTTTTTAAACAGTTTAAAAATATTTTTAAATAAATGTTTAAAAAGTTTTGTTTAATAATTGTTTAAAATATTTTTTCTTAAAAATAATTGTTTAAAAACAAAACTTTTTAAAAAACAATTTAAAAAAAACTAATTAAAAAAAAACATTTTAAAATTTATTTTTTAAAATTAATTGTTTAAAATGTTTTTTTTTTACTTTTTTAAAAGACGATTTAAAAAAAAGTGGTTAAAGAAGTTTCTTAAAAGTTTTTTAATATATTAAAAACTTTTAAAAAAGTTTTTTTAGAAAAAGTTTTTTAAAAAGGACTTAATAAAATGTTTTTTTATAAAAGAATTTAAAAAAACTGTTTAAAAATGTGTTTAAAAATGTTTTTTAATGTAAAAACAGTTTAAAGAGAAGGTTAGAAGATGTTTGAAGATGTCAGAAGTGACTGGGTCACATCTGCACCAAGAAGAGCCTGCGCAGACATTTTTTAATGAAATGTTTTCGAGAAAACAAACAGTCTGCAGACCTAAATGTCTGTGCGTGGTCTGTGCGGCGCAGACAGAAGAGGACAGGAAGAACTTTTGCAGAAAAACAAACACCACCTAAATGGCCAATCTATATTTTCATGAGTTGTAGCACTAGGTTTGTCACAAAGAATTCAACAAACTTTAAATAGGGATAAATAATACCTCATTGACTAAATTGTAAATCCAGCACTGACATCATTAAGGACTGATCTGCTGAAAGAAGTTGATCACAAGGAAGAATTGAGCTCAAGCTGTTGTTGTAAGGATCTTGTTGGAATCCCTCAAGTGCTGTGCACGTATCGCCTGCGAATCTGAACTTACAGTTTATAAGCCAGTTAGTTCAACAACTTCTTATGCAACCACTAATCAACAACTTTCTAGATTTGGTTCCCATTCTGACATTACAACCCCCATAAATAATTTCAAGTACATGCCAGTCAAAAATATTACAATACTGAGTCCAGAAACTGGTGCAGTAAAAAACATACCAATCCCCAACCATTTTCTTGGTTCTGATAAAATATATTAGCCCCTTCTAGTCCTCATGACCTGAGCATACAAATTAAATAAATTGATTAAATAGTATAACTTTGTAACCGTATATGGCATACAAATTAATAATACAAGGTAAACAAGCACAAAAATGACCTATTTCGACCTGGATGCCTTTTGGCCCGCAACCCGCATGCCCAGTTAACGACCATAAAAAAGCATAAGAAAACACATACCTGCAACCATGGAAGCTTTATTATTTTTATTATTACCCTTGTTGGTGCCTTTTTCATCCACCACCATCATGGTCAAATCATCATCAGCATCATGAATACTTGGTGGATCAGGTGAAGAAGCTTCAAAGTGCCAACACCTGCAGTAGCATAATGCTTTAGACAACGGAGAATGCCTCACCAAAATGTTTGGTAGAAAGCTAGAAATTCAGAAACTAAACATGTCACACTGAATCAGAAAGATAACTTATTGATCACAGAGCATACAAAGTCAGAGCTTTGGCAACTATAAATGCAGAAAAGAAACCACTTTTATGTTAACTATAGGAGCAATTATGCAATAAATAAACCCTTACAAAGCATTTAAATCTAAGCTGATCTAAAATGTTTATGAATTAAAAATAACATTTATAAAATATCAAGTGTTATTTTTACATGCTACTAATCCTGTATTATACACTTCTGCTTTAATCATATTAATAGGACTCCATGGTGCCATATATAGCATGCATTCCAACAATATTGGACTTATTATAGTTTAATCGTGGTGAAATACCTCTCCGTCCATCAAAATAATGCGGATCTTCATTCAGTAGTCATTTCGGGCATCGCCAACTTGTCGTATCATAGCTTGTGACGCCATGAATCTGCGAGTATAAAGAATCATATATAAATAACTTGTCGTAAATGTGTTTTATCTAGCTTTTCAAGAGGAGTGTGCTGCAATGATTAAGATAAAGGGATGTGTGATTCAGACCATCCACTAGAAAAAGACAACTATTTCAATAGATCGTTTACTACATAAAAGTTGGCCACTTCAAACACGACTTATATTACATGATGTATAGACGCATCTTCACTATATTCTTCTCTCACTTTACACTAACACTTGTAACATGTGTGTCAAGTGCTGCATAATCCATCAGGTA
>JBCNJP010000023.1:56211828-56278294 GCA_039602395.1 Deinandra increscens subsp. villosa
TTGAAACAAGAGTAGAAATATTTTCTTTTTCATACTGTTGAAAGTTTTCAAATTCCTTGTTCAACACTTTTCGTCTACTCTTCTTGTATTGGTCATTGCCTTCACATCGAGCAGATAAAGCATCCCACAACTGTTTAGCTTTCTTGCAAGTGCTGAATTGATGCAACAGCTCAGTAGGTAAAGCCATGGTAAGATAACCATAAACTTTTTGTTCAAGCTCATAACTCTTTCTTTCATCCTTATCAAAATCTTGAATTTCTTTATACTCTCCATCTTCAGTTGGACGTACATACAACGTTCGAATCGGACTCCACAAATCAATATCATTTGTGCTGATGTATGCAGAAAAACGTTGCTTCCAATTTTGATAATCTTCCAACTTTAACAGTTTAGGAACTTTCTGACTTGTTCCTATTTCATTATCAAAATTGAGCATAGCTTGTACCGTGCTTTACATAGCCGCAAATGCTTGAAAATCAGACATTTTTCCACCGAAAATGATACTTTTAAACTTCGAACTCAAAAACAAGGTCTTCCAAATGATACTTTTAAACTTCGAACTCAAAAACGTGCAGATCTCGTCGAGACGGTCGTTTTGGCTGGTATTTGGTTCTGTAACTCTTAACGGTTCTCAAGTTACGACAGTTTTAGTAAACACATATATTCTGCCAATGTACCAAAACAATCTCAGCGGACCAAAATTTGTACTTAACGAACCAGTTTCGGAAGACAATCTTCATCGATGGTATGTTGACGATTACGCCGTACAAAGTTTGGTCCGTTACTGTTCATTGGTACGCCGCTACTGAGTTGGTATGCTGAGATTTATGGTACATTTATTAGTCTGGTCCACTATTGGTACACTGAAGATTTTTGTCCGGTGCTGGTACGCTGAAGTAGATTGGTACGCTGAGAGTGATTGGTACGCTGGTAGAAAAGTGGTGTTCACTAAAATTGACGTAACTTGAGTTCCGTTAAGAGTTACGGGAGCTAATACCAGCCAAAATGACCGTCCTGACGAGATCTATACTTTTACTGGCCTGATGGTTAGTAGCCTCCGGTTTGACCCCCAAAATCCGTCTTTAAGACCTCCGTTTTGCATCCAAAGTTTTAGATACTGAAAGTTTATCACAAGATGTCTGATTACGAAGCGTTTACGGTCATGCAAAACACGGTGCAAGCTATGCTGAACTTTAATAAAGAAATTGGAACAAGCCAGAAAGTTCCCAAGTTGCTGAAATTGGAAGATTATCACAATTAAAAGCAAAGATTTTCTGCTTACATTAGCACGAATGATATCGATTTATGGATTCCAATTCGGAAGCTTTATATGCATCCTACCGATCAAGGAGATTTTAAAGAAATTCAAAATTTTGATGCTACTGAAAGAAAAAGCTATGAGCTTGAACAAAAGGTGTATGGTTATCTTACGATGGCTTTACCTACTGAATTGTTACAACAATTCAGTACTTGTCGGAAAAGTAAGCAGTTATGGGATGCTTTGCTTGCAAGATGTGAAGGCAATGAACAATACAAAAAGAGTAGACAAAAATTATGAATAAAGAATTTGAAAACTTTCAACACTATAAGAAAGAAAACATCGTTGCTCTTGTATCCAGATTTTCACATCTAATCAATGAAATGAAAGTGGTTAACATTGATAAGACCGAGGAGGAATTAAAAGAGAAACTGATGGAAGCATTACCATAAAAGTGGGAGAATTATGTGTTGTTGCTTACTTATGACAAAGAGTATTCAACTTTATCATTTCATGATTTAACTGAAAAGCTTCATGCTAGAGAAATGAAAATGATGACTTCAAATAAATCAACTGCTCAACTACAAAATCCTGAGTTGTATCATGGTCAAAATTCTGCAAGTATCAATGCAAAATTAAAATCATTTGGTTTTGATTCATCAAATCCAGCTCCAACAGCATTTGTTGCTAGCCATGGATCGGAAAATTCTGAAAGTTCATCAAGAGGTTGTAATTTCACTATTCCAAATCATTCAAGTCAGATTTCATTTTCTGTAAAAACACATTATGAACATTTGGCATTGATTTCTGCATTGTTATCTTCATATTATGGATTGTTGAATGGTGGTTTGCCAACTACTAATCTGATTGAAAAAGATTTTGATCAGATAGATCCAGATAATCTTGAGCGGATGGATTTTAATTGGCAACTTGTGATGCTAGCCCAAAGAGCAAAAAGGTTCAGAAAGCAAACAGGATTCAAAAGTTTAAATCCAGATGGTAAAGTTGGATTAGACAAGTCAAAGGTAAAATGTTTCAAATGTTTTAATTTTGGACATTTTTCTCGTGAATGTTCAAAGTAAAACGCTTCTTCATCAAAGTCTCTAACAAATAATTCAGATTCAAAGGCATTAGTCTCACAATCTAATCAAGGATATGACTGGTCAGACGATATTAAACATTTTGAAAGTCCTATTGCTTTGACTGCAATTCGTAACAATCCTGCAGGTTCATTTAATGATGAGTTAGCTGAAATGCAATATGCATTTATGGTTCAAATTGAACAGAGTGATTCTGATTCTGAAATAAGTGGTTCTGAATCAAGTGGTTATGAATCTGTTTGTGAGTTTTGTTCTAAAAAAGATAAGAAGATTCAAGGATTGATAAAAGAAAATGAGTTGTTGGTTTCTGAAAATAAAAGGAAGATAGAAGAGTTGACAGGTGAACAGAAAAAGTTGGAAGGTGTAATTCTAGAATCGTCATCTCAAAGAGAAAAGTTTCAATGTGTTGAAAAAGTTCTTGAGCAAAATTTTACAAAGTTGTCTGAAGAAAAAGGCGCCTTAGTTAAAGAGGTTGAAAAATGGAAGGCTGAAGCTGAGGATGCTGTCAATGATTTCAATAATTTTTTTTTTAAAAGTCCAAGGTTAAGCTTGATATGCTTAACAAGTCTTTTAATGAACAAGCTGCTAAAATTGAGTCATATCAGATTGATATGGAAAAGTTGCTTGATGAAAAGAGGGAGTTAAAGAGTAAATAAATTGCAAAATGCGAATCTTGATATTCAAAAGAGAAATGAAGATAAGCTGAAGAAAGAGTTGTTTGCTGAGCTTGATAATCTACGATGGCAAAAGTATGAAACTCACAAGGTTGCTAAGAGGTTGATTGCTATAGAAAAAGAATTGGCTGAAGCTCAACAAAAGATTTCGATTTGAACATTCAAGTAATTGATGCAAATTGTCCTTTAAATAATGTTACCAATTCACAATCGTTCACAAGTTTCTTAGCAAATGATGCAAATTTTGAAAAGATGTTTGACAAGACAGTTTCACCGTCGGGTAGTCTCAAAGAAGCGGTTAATGATATGAAGGAAAAGGTAGATGATTGTGATTATTCTTAGTTTGCTAATTTCCAAAACTGATGAAGAAAAGAATGACAAGAAGAAAGCAAAGACTGCTGAAAGTTCTAAAGTTCAAATGGTTGTGTCTAGTTCTTCGTCCACTGAAGAAGAGAAATCAGCAAGTCCACCTGAGAAGATTCGTTTTCATACTGATATTGATGAGACAATTTTTATCAACAAAAGAATGTTAAAGAAGTTAAAGCTGAGTTTTCTCATCTTGCAAAGAATGGGCATAAATCATGTGGTTCAGAAGAGAAGGTTTCTGGAAAACATGTTGGTTTGAGTTTCAAGAAGAAGTTTACTGATATTGGTACTTCTCAAGATCAAAACCAACAAAAAATGAAGAAAGTTAATTTGAAGCAAGTAAAAAAAGATGTCTTCAAAGCTTAAAAAGTTCAACCTGAGAGGTTTTATAAGCTCAAAGGTTTGGAACAAATATTTTATGACAAGGAATTTCCGCTTCATTGCGTGGATGCTTAGAAAATATCAGAAATGTTTGTGATGAATGCTGATCCGGAGAACAAGTTGAGGCAATCTGCTAAATATTCTTCTGGAGGATCAAATTCTACTCCAAAAAGCCCATCATCCAAATGGGTTCATGATCAGCGGTTTTAGGTATATGATTGTTTTTATGATCATTTTGGAGAAAATATATTTGTGAAGCTTTACAGGTTCCAAAGAGACGAAATGTAAACAATCGCTTGTGTTATAATTGCCGACAAAAAGGGCATATGGCACAAGATTGTCCTGTCACTGCTGCTTCTAATCACAGAAAGGGAAATGTTCCTTTTGTTGGCAAATCTTCCAAATACAAATTTATTGATGAATATGGCAAAGTATTTGATGAATTTCAACCGACATTTTTCAAACGGCAAGGAAGGTTTTTACCTAAATTTCAAAATGATTCATTTTTCGGTTGTTCGTCACACTCAATTTTAACTTGCTCATCAAATACTGAATTACCAACACATCAAATTTGGAAACCTAGAGTGGTTTCAAAAGGTAATCAGGACACTGGTCGAACAGATGTGATTCGCTTCGGGTCATTTATAAACTAATGTGTTTGACCAGTGTGCAGGTACTTCTAGAAGACCTATTGGTGAATGAAAAATTACTCATGGAGGAATATTCTGCTGATTTAATTTAAATTACAAGTGATATCAAATTTCGAAAACTAAAATTTTTCTAAAAAGCTAAAACTGAAAGGTATCCATGTCGAAAGGTCTATTTTCTTTCTTTCCTGCATTCTGTATGTAGTTTAGGGGGAGAAAAAATGAAAATACCAAAAATAGTGTCTTTGTGTTTTTGTTAAAATGAAAAATCCAAAAATAGAGTTTTCATTTTTAAGAGGGAGAAAAACAGAAAAATACAAAAACATTGAAAAATGAGAAATTGATCCGACATAATTCGGAAATGATGGTACATTGGTTTGCTTGTCTAACTCATGGATAAATTAGATGAAAAAGCCATAAGATCATTGTTCGATGTGCTTGGTAGGCTCGGCATTAAATCAGAAAGTATTCAGATGTGATATGCATTAAATACTAATGCTTGAAAAAGTGGACAACATCTTGACGTGTGTCTCACGATATTGAAAAGATATGTGAAAAAGAAAATGAGAAGTCAACTGTGTATACATGTGTTCATTTTGCAAAGATTTAAACTTGTTTGACTTTCTTAATTTTGTCAAACGATCGGACTTTCTCTGCGTATCGAAAGTTCGACCTGATTATTGTTCGTTTGACGTTCTGCTTTATTTTCTTTGGTGTTTCATATAATTTATCAGACTTTCTCTGTGTGTCCACAAGACCGACCAGATTGTTGTTGAATTATACAATTTCAACTTGTTTTATTTTCTTATTTTGTTAAATCCGAGGCCTTATCTGTGTATCGAAAGATTGACCTTAAGGTAGACGATTTAACGTTCTTATTTCTTTTTGCAAATACACTGGTCAAAACGAATCTAACCAATACCTTAACATATCCAGATGTTATTTCTTTTTGCATGGAACACAGTTAACGATATCATAAATACAATCTCTATGTGTTAAATCACAAGTGAAATTACAAAGTGTACGTGATAAGCAAATACATATCTGAGTATGTCTGATAGTGTGGGGTACACTGGTCAAAACGAATCTAACCAATACCTTAACATATCCAGATGTTATGAGTATGATTGTTCTTGAGTTTAAGATGGACAAATTATACCAGTAATCGACATGACTTATGTGCTGAAATAATTGAAATTGAAGTGTAGTTCAGAATGTTATGTTCAATATGATCCCAAGTTGTGATCTTTCTCGCAAAAGACAAAAATAGTGTCTGATCCTGTATTGCATTTATGTTTCATATCTGAAAGTTCAAAAAGATTTTAGGTGTGTTTTAGTATAAAGTTAGAAAAATCAAAAATATTTTCGGTGTGTTTTGATGTAAAGTTTCAGAAAGCCAAAAAGATTTTGTTTCTTATTTTTTTCGACCGATCAACATGTGATACGAAATCAACTTTTCAAATCTATATCTTGGATTCTCGAAGAGAAGTTTTGCGCCAAGATTAATTGATTTTTAAAAGAAAAAGGAAACGGCGTTTTTGTCTTCTGAAATTGCAGGTTATGTGTGTTAAGACTCAAGCATGGTGAAAGGGGGAAATTGAAGTATCTTTCACAAGTGGATCTTGAAGTTCAAAGATTATTCTAGAGTGATCCAGCCTTGCAAGCTCTATTGTTGATAAGAAATTTCAAGTTGAAGATCAGATGCAACAATGCTGAAGATTGAAGACTGAAGTTTAGTTAGCTTAGATACACTACACGTTAAGGGGGAGTTTGTTAGAGCATATTCCTATGTTATAGAGTGTCTCGTGTATTGTATCAAAATGAGCGTGTGTGTGTGAGTCTTAGTGTCAACATACCAAGGTGGCCGTACCATCTGGTCCGCCGTACCAATTGGTACGCCCGTACCAATTGGTATGCTAGTTGGTACACCGGGTAAGTTGTTCACTATAAATAGTTCATGTTAGAATGAGAGCTTAACAGTTTTGTCATTCTACACCTTCTGTGTGTGTGTTCTAGAGAGAGAAACCAGGGAGAGTTCTTTGTAATCTTGTGTGATTCAATAAGAAATCTCTTATTTACTTTCTCGTGTTCACTAGATTGATCGAATCATGCAGTAGTAAGATAATTCCGTTCCTTTCATAAAGTTCCCATAGTTTTGACAGTTGAAACACCGCACTTTTGATTTATCAAAGCCTAGCTTTCCATCAGGATTTAAATGTTTCCTCCCGGTTCGGTTCATAAACTTCTTTCCTCTTCGGACTAACATGGTCATGGACCAGTTAATATCCATCAACTCCAAATCGTCAGTGTCAATTTGCTCATAATCTTCATCCGTCAGATCAGCACTTGTCAATTTTCCAGCAATCAAACCATCATAAGAACATACCATAGCTGAAAACAATTCCATAAAATCATTCGTCGTCTTTGCAGAAAACTGGCTTTGACTTATAGAAATAGCTTATTGATTTGAGTGAACCGGATATGTAACAGAAGGATTCCCAGTCGATGTATTTTCCACATAAAATGTAGTCGGTGTCGGATTTGAGATAGTCTTAGCCTTTGCATGAATGGTCGATGGATTCTCACTTATTTGACATCAGGGTTTTGACTTTGGGTTGGTAATGTCTTCACCCTTGTCATGTCTAATTCTCTTTCTAGAAAATTTCTAGTAAGATCATCATAACTCATCTCGTCAAAACCTTTATCATGAGTTAGTAATAACACATAACCCTCCCATTTTGCGGGCAAAGCATCAAGCATCTTCTCCTTCAGCCCATTGATTTGTTTCTTTTCACCTACAATCTCTAGTTTGCTTACCAGATGTGAGAGTCTTGAGACCAAATCATTAATGCTTTCATTTTGAACATTATAGAAATTATCATATTCTCGCAGTAAGACCTTTTTCTTGCTCTTTTTGTACTGAGCATTTCCTTCACATCTGTTGCACAAGGCTTCCCACAAATCTTTTGCATTTGTATCTTAAACTGATATAGAACTTCTTTGGGTAAAGCCATGGACAATGTAGCATACGCTTTCTTTTCAAGTTTGTATGTGTCTTTTTCATTCTCAACCATCTTATTATGTGGTTTATCAGCGTCATTCAGTTTTGGTGCTACATAACCATCAAGCATCGGCATCCATATACTCACATCGGTTACCCCAATATACGACCCATATCGTGTTTTCCAATTGTGAAAGTCCTATAATCCTAATAATTTAGGAACCTTTTTGGTTGTTCCTATCTCGTTATCGTAGTTTAGTAAAGCTTGGATAGACGTCGACATAGCTGCAAATGCTTGAAACGGATCCATTTTAAAACTTGTGTTGAACTGTTCTAGCGAACCAATCAATCTACCAATGAACCAACAATGTCAGGGAACCAACCCCGGAACAATGATAAACCAGCGAACCGTCAGTAATGAGCGAATCAATCATTGGACCACTAATCCAGCGAACCAATGATTAGGAGTAACTGTCGCGAACCAGCCAGTAACCCCCGTGAACCAACTATGCAAATTGCCTAGCGACCCAAGCTTCAGCGAGCCAAAAACTTAAAGATTACTTAAATATTGTCTAGTGACCCGATGGTCAGCAAACCAATAAACCTATGAAGATAGTCTAGCGAACCGTGAGATTCATCCAGCGAACTAGTGCATTCATCCAACGAACCAGTGAGAAATTAACTGAATACGATGAATTAGAGCAAACTTCACCGTACGAATGTGTCTCTAAGTGTAAGGAAGCATTCTATTAGATTAAAATCACTTAAACACACACAAAAATGAAGAATTTTGATGAAAAAGTGAGTTTTGAACAACTTTGACTCAAGAACACCAAAGTAGATCAGAAAACAAAGCTCTAATACCACTTGTAAGTGAGAGATCTGGATCGGCCTACTAGGTGTAGAGTCAAATGAGTGATCAAATCGTAAACGCAATGTAAATAAACTCTCAATTGTATTGATGAACATAAACAAGAGTACAATAAAAGCTCACAAGAAAGCTCTCAGAAACAGCACGGCTCACACAGTTATACCCTCGGTTCTAGCTGTTCTAATGAGAATGAGAAACACAACACCTATTTACAGTGTTGTTGGTCGGTGAACCATGCAAACCAGTGAACCATTGGTTAGCAGCATGGTTCGGTTAGAAGCATTCTTACAAAATTAACAACAAATGCAACACACACCTAGACCTAGCAATAGACACCAAAATATGTCCTAACAGGGAGCCCATCTTCTATCTCTAAGATGTCTTCCGGAGTAATTTTGCCCCTCCGAGGTAATTTTTACCTCGGGATAGTAACTTTTCCCATCCCAGGTAAATTTTACCTTGGGATCCAATTTTCTTCCTTTAGGAGCAGACATACTCCTAGAATTATGATTTTTATGAGGTCTTATAGAAAAATTGTATCCCAAGTCCTCATAATTGTCGTTTTCAAAAAAAACTGGTCAATGTTTACCTTTAGATCTTGAAGTTCTATATCCTGAATGATTGTTTGAGCTCCCAAAGTAATGCTTTGCCGGGTGCTCAAAGTTTCTTCTAGACTAAGATTGATCCGGATGAATTGACTATGTGAAGTTATTTTTCTTGTTGACAATATGATTATCACCATCAACCCGTGATTTCATTGATATTTCTAAATTGTTCACCATTTGACTTTTGACAGTTTGACTAATTTTGAAAAATGGTTTGTGGTGACATTCAATTGCAACATGATCAATTTTTTCACAAATGATGCATTCTTGAAACACTTTAGCTTTAGGAATTTCATCATACCTTTTCAGAAAAAGTGACTGAAGGTGCTTTCTTGTTTTTACTTGACATGTTTTGTAAATCAACCAATTCAATCCTTTCATCAGGTTTTAATTTTTTGAGATCGTTGACAATTTTATTAGGAAATAGGCTAATTGTGGTTTAACAGTTGGTGTGACTACCTTTTCTTGCTCAACACTTTCTAATATTGTTTCATTAGTTTTAGTTGTCAACACAGATTTCTCATTAGAAATTTTGTTATCATCAGCAACTTCAATAATGGGGTCAAGAGTGAGTTGAACTTTTGTTTCTTTATTTTTAACCTTCTCAACACACTCAGTTGAAATATCAGGGTTAGTGACCTTGCTATACCTAATCCCATTATTGTTTTTGTTCCCTATGGCCTTCTGACTTTGCCATAACTTGAGGTGTTTATCATTACTAGCTTGCGGATTCTCCCATTCAGAAATAAAATCAGAAAGATTAACTTATGTGATGCTCAATTCAGATTTAGTATCCTCACATTCTTTGTTTGCAATTTCTAATTTTGAAAGCAGGTCCTTAATTTGAGTAACAACATTGGATTTATCATGTTTAAGAATACTAATACTATTGATTAGTTCCTCATTCTTATTGTTGTAAGCAATGTCTACTTTCCTTGAATATTATTTTATTTCTTTAAAACTTGTCATTTCCTCAATAAGTTCCAAATTAGGCTTTCTATAGTTTTCAATTTGTTCTGTACAGGCAGGTTTGCAAAGTAGTGAGAGTACTTCAGTGGGAATTTCAATAATTACCACAGTATTTGAGGAGGTATCATCAGCAGATGAAGTAGATGAGTTATCAGGAGAGGTTGAAACTTCATTATCCATCAAAGCATGATTAATGGGAGCAAATTCCTACATGATATATTCCCAATCAACACAACTAGTTTGGTTGGCAACACCAGCAGTAGCATGGTTTTGGGTGATTGAACTTGATGTAGGAGCAGAGGGACCTTCAGTGTATGCAATCAATCATATCCAAAACTTGTCATCTAAATCGTGGTTTTTATATTAAAAAAAATTATCAAATTATTTTTAAAACGTTTAAAAAATCTTTAAACCAATACCAATCGAAAACATTAAAGTGGTTAATCAATAAGAAAATTCAAGAATTGGAACATTAACCAGTTTACCTCATCAAATCCGACCCGGTCCGATCCAGTGACCTAGCCTAAAACCTTCGGCTTAATTACTTTTCCTTTCCCTTCGGCCTAGCCCAACAGGCCCAATCCATTCCCCTTATTTCCTGATTCGGCCCAGCCAACCCATAACAAAATTTCTGCCCAATAAAAAGCCCGGCCCAGTCTCTTGGTTCAGCCCGATCAACCGGTTTATGGCCCATGATGGGTTCACGGCCAAGTGACCAGTTCACAGCTAAGTTGTCGTTCCCGGCCGTACTCACTCTTTCGGTCTCTTTCTTTCACCCGCCGAACCTGGTTCACTTTTCACTTCGGTCCAACCGATTTTCCCCTAAATCACTAGATATTCCTCCTAGTTTTCTCACGTGTCTAAAATTCTAGATCCTAATCAACTCATTAGGGACAATCTTGTCTCTAGACATAAGCCCCATTATCCAAAGGGTATTACCTCCCCTCCCATTTCTCTTGAAACCTCTCCCATTTCCCCCCTCTTTTCTTCCACTAGAACAAGCCCAAGGCCACGCCACACCCACCAACACTTTACCAACTCAAGAACTCTCATCATTTTCTTTCTTATGGTTCAGAACGAACCACCAAACACCCCTTCGAATCTCACTTAAACCGAAACCAAGCAACCCAAGCACCCTCATTTCTACTTAAACTTCTTTCTCACATTCAATTAACCATTCACAAGACCACAAAAAAACACTCTCTTCTCTCCTTCTTTCCTCTCGGATTCGTAGCCTATCTCCACCACCAAAAGCGATTTCTTCATTATTTCCACCTCCACTTTCAGTCACTACTTCATCACCATACCAAGCCTCTATCGAATTCTTCATCTCTCAAGGTTCAAGAGTGGGTTTGGAGCTTAACATTGGAAGAATTCAACAACCCACTTTGTCATAACCGATCCCGTGGAAGCTATAGTAAGACATCTCCTATCTTTATTCATATTTATATTCATAGACATATAATCATGTTCAACCCAAGTTCCTACAAGTCTTGATATATTTATACTTTTGACTAACTAATAAATGGAGCTTTATACTAGAAACATATTATGATGAGTTATGGTTGGATTATTATCATGTTATACTATCTTGAATAAATATATATGCATATTCATGCTTAGGATATTGTATAGGTGGTTAAAAAAGTCATATACGATTTCCATGACAAAACACTAGATTGATATATTTATGTTGCTAAGATGATGAAAAATGGTTACCTGACATTTATATATATATATATATATATATATATATATATATATATATATATATATATATATAGGGTTAGGTTCAAATGAGAACTTTTTGTTTTGAGAACTTTTAATAACTAAATCTCAACCACAAATTTCAGGGGGACCACTACAATTCATGGGAGGGTGATACATGTAAATAAAATTGTGGCTCAAATTAGTTCTTTTTAGTTCTCAAACCAAATTGGTTCTCAAATGATCCTCTCCCATATATATATATATATATATATATATATATATATATATATATATATATATATACTAGGATGGTGTCCGCGCGTTGCGGCGACGACGACAGTTTGTAGCGCGTTATTTGTCTTTTATTTGTGCGTAGCGGCGGCACCACAATTTACAACGTGGTATTTGTTTCCGTTAGTGCGTTGCGGTGCAGCACAATCTATAGCGTGGTACTTGTTTTCTATGTACGCAATGCAGCGGCGGTCACACTTTACAAGGTGGTACTCGTTTTTCTAGTTGGAACCCGCGTAATGCGGCCACAACAACAATCAACAAACGCGATACTTTTTTCTATTAGTTTATAAAATATCTCGTGTTGTATTGTACGTCCGTTACTTTTCTGATTCGTAACATCAGTGGAGTTAACTCTTTGTTTACCACTTTTAGATAATGATGAACTGAACAGCTGGTCATAAATATAGTAATTTAAAAATAAATATTCAAAACTCAGAAATAATAAAATATAAATCATAAACAAGAAAATTTTGAACGGTCTTCGTTAACTCACTTTATATCTTTGTGTTCTCTAGAAAGGTACTTTAGATTTCTATTAATAAATATTTTTTTTTTGAACGGTCAATGAATGCCCTGAAATATCCGGGGACTATTTATACCAGTTGAGCTCATTCTAGGGAAAATCCACCTCCGCGAGCGGCCGGGTGATAAAACCTGGGAGCTCAGGGATCGAAGTTGTGACCTTTCAGCCCCAAGTCTCCCCTCATAGCCAATGCCCCTTCCAAAGTGTTGCCCGTAAGAATCGAACCTGTGTCTCAAGTAGAGAAAAGAATCGAACATGTGTCTCAAGTAGAGAACACATGCTTCCTACCACTACACCATAATGGAAGTTGCATTGTTATTTAAATTACAACTAAATTTTCAATTTCTAAACATAAATAAATAACAATACGTACATTTTGGATATCTAGCTCAATAACAACTCATTTATCAGGAGTGACATTTTTTATTCATATACTTAGAAATTGTTTTATTCATATACTTAGAAATTGCTAATCCATGTTGTATTTTACACGTACTTACAAACTTATATAAAAATATAAAAGTTAAATATGTTGAAAGTGACTTAGAAGTGTATTTAAATGCTTATAAAATCCTCTTCGGTATCACTTCCTATCCCTTGCACACCTTCGTTAATTGTACTTTCATTCTAAGAATTATGTTCCTAATGTTTTCTGTAATATATACACTTTCACAATCCATTAAAATAGCCTTCAAATTTGACAAGTTTTCTGATAAATAACACTAATGCTATATTCCACATTTGTTAGTTTTTTCTTTTGTAGTATTAGTTACAAAGTTTTTTCATTCTTAACATTGGCTAGTTAAGAAAAAAAGAATTTAGCATGAGAACGGACTTGGATAATGATCAAAGGAAACTGATTGTGGGTTGTGCGTAAGAAAAGAAAACAAATTAATTTTTCAATTGTTTTGATGCATTTTTATAATGGTTCTTCAGATAATGTTGCTTTCAGTGTACCCATTATCTATTCAAGCAAAAGTAGTTCCTGTGAGAGGAAAAACTACTATTTAAGATCAAGATTAACCCATAAGTGTTAATTTGTACTTTTGGATGAATCTGGTCGTTGCTTGCATAGCTTTGTTCACAAGACCATTTCATCCCAGCTTTCCACTTTTGCCCGAATGGATGTAGCTGAGAACTTCCCATATCCTTATCTAGCTTCCATTGGCATTTATCTTTATTAACCGATAGCCCGAATTTATGGTTCTACATGAGCCATCGAACTCCTCCAGCTCGAGTGGTCCTCACAGCAGCATGAGTATTTAGCGTTACCTTTATGAACCACATCATGACCAGTTAGTTTTACATAACAAAAATACTATTAAAAATAGATGTGATGATTACAACTGAATAGAGATCATAGAAGACACTATCAAAAAGTAATTGTAGATATTATAATCAAAATATTTTTAAAAAACAGAGAATTTAGCTGATCACAAATTCAATAATCATCTATTCTAATAAACGAAAAGATTTTCAGATGAGGTGGCATCACCACATCCCTCTCTTGAGTCACCGCAATGCCTAACTTTTCATCAATTAAGGGCAAAAATTAAAAATCCTTCAGCCTCACTTTTATAAAAGACGCGGATCCTAAAATGCGGATCCTTATAACCCGAATTTAAGACCCGATCTATCACAATGTGAACAAATACCGATAAATCCTAATTTCGTGTCCAAGCAACTTAATCGACTCTCTCTCTCTCGGCCGATCTTCAACCTACGAAGAATCATCATCGGATTCGAATCTGTACTTCAATCAAGGTATGAAATCATATTCATGGTTGCGTTATTCGTGTTCAACCCTAATTTTGTGTGTAAATCACTTTATGTTCAATCGATTAAATGCGTTTGAGGGTTTCTATTTTTTTTTTCGTTCTGATTATACAACCTGGGTAAACATAGGGTTCTGCTTTGGATCCTCTCTCATTACGGCTCTTCAACATCATCCTCAGTCGCTTCATTCGATCTCTTGCAGCGTCTGGTATGTGTTCGTTTCATTCACCCTCCTAATTTGAATTCTATCGATTAACCCTAATTCTTCAAATACGTAGTATTGTTTAGAAAATCTTTTCATTCGAACGGTGCGATGGTATGCTTTATCTTTAATCGTTGATGTTTAATCATGATTTTTGATCTACATTGGTTAGATTGGAATTTCTTTAGCAAGCATGTTTAAAACTCTGTACAGGAAAAGTATTTTAGACTTTGTATGTGTTTGATTTTCTAACTATTTTTTGTGTTGCTTTAATTTTGTCGCAGCTACTAAACAACTCATTTTAGTTGTTGATCTCCAGTATTTGAAGTTACCTTTTAGTCATTTTGGTATTTGACTTTTAGTTTTATGTCGTTTGCTGAAGTTTAGTTGCATAGCGTTACATGCTCCTTCGTTTATTAAAGCTGAAACAATACTGTGGAAAAACTGTGTTGTTACAAGTACAAATGTTTAAAGACTAATATATAGTATAAGCTGCTACAAATTTTTCTGCAATGTTTTTTGGAAGTGTCTTTTCGTCTATTTGTTTTCTAAGGCTTCTTTTTATACAAGATAAAAGTTATCAACATGTGTGTGTATATAATATATATATATATATATATAATGGTTTAGTGTTTGTTTTTGAAGGTGGTGTTGTGTAACATGCTGCTTCGTGTTGATTAAAGTGGTGAATTCTTGGTAAAATGGTGTCAAAGTGTTTTTTAAATCTGGATTTTCTTTCTTATATCTTCTTAAGATTTTTTCATATAAGCTTTACTGTACTCTTACTGCATTGTATAGAAAAAAGGGTTGTTTACTCATAAGAGTCTCTTTAGAGTACAGTAGTGGCTAAACATTTGATATCAAATGGTGATGATTTTGACAAAACTCTTCAGAATAGTTTTATATGTAAAGTAATAATATTGAAAAATCTGTACAAGGAATTAAGATTGAAACTGGTACTGCATAATTTTGTTATTCCAGATGGTATTCTATATGGTTGTTAGTTTAGTATTTAGTTAGAGGTTACTCAAACAAATTCTCCTTAAGTTTTATGAGGAGTTGACTAACGATTATTATAATTCAGTAATTAATGTTTTGATGCTGAAGATTTATGTATTTCGGTTCACATTAAAGCGCGGGAGGGGTAACCAATTTGTTATAAATGAATGAAGTTTTTATGTTTCTGCAATGTATTAGTGACCCCCGCCGCAACGCGCGGGTGGTCAAATTCTTGTGATAATCAAATCATATGCTCAACTCAAATCAACCCCTACTATTGCTCGCTATTGATCCCTCCTGCTCACTTTTGATCCCTGCTACTACTACCGCTACTCGCTATTGATCTATGATGGCTTAATTTTCATCCATGTACATGCTTACTTCTCAGTCTTGTATGGTTGTATTTCGCAGCCTTATACGACTGTATAAAAGGCCCATTTTAAAGATATGTATGACACATTCTATCAAAACGCTCAAGTCGTGATTTTAACTACCCAGAACTGTAATGGTTCACACATTCTGAAATCCAAAAATGTGTAGGAAAAAATATATGCATCACCCTATAAGATGGTGATGATGCAAAGTTTCTCAGTGCATATAACCAAAATCCACCAAGCTAATAACAAGAACAAATGAAAAAATATATAAAAGAGCTGGTTTAGAGACACTGATAAAGAAATTCAAGGAGCGGTATATTCATTACATGTACTCATTTCTGAGATCAAGCTGTCTCGAATGAAAGAACTCGATTGATAGTACAGTCACTCTCTCCTCTGCATTGGTATCCATAATGTATGACATATACCTAGTATGAAGTGAAAGTTAATATAAGAAGGCATTTAAAGAAAAATACCTCATTCAAAACCAAAAAACAACACAAGCATCATTTGTTGCAAGAATAAAAAAGAATATAATTATTATTATTATCCTTTCCAATCGTAACCTCCAGACCGTTTAACCCCCTCATTCATTGAATTCATTGAATTAAGAATCTCAGGTGGTGAAGTGGAACGTATCAATTGGGGATTACTAAAGTCTTTGATAATTTCCTGCATTGCGGTAATCAATTTGGGTTCTTAGTCTCCAATTTCTACTTAGTTCAACCATACGAAAATCAGATAACCATTTGTTCTTCCAAGCTCCAACGTACTCTTGCTTTCCTACGATTCAAGTAAGTTTTTTGTTTAGGTTTCAGTCGATTTTTCACCTTTCTAGATTTCTCCCTTTTGGTTTATTCAGTTGTAATTTGTTTACTGAGTCTGTTCGATCCATCCATTACATATTAGGCTTTGATTTTGTACCTTATTCTTTTAACATGTTTATTTTGTCTAAATTTCAAGACTACCCTAAGGCATCATTGTTACTATCAATTGTTATAGGGATCAATTGTTATAGAAGAGTAGGATTGCCTACTAATTGTTATTTCAGTTTTAAACTATTTAATATCATTAGGATCATTTTTTGTTCATAATGTTGATATTTAGTAATAGTACATTATGTTTTCATATTAATTTAAGAATCATGAGTATAATACTGTGCTAATGGTGCTTTAAGATGTACACCTAAATGATTTTCAGTAAGCATTGTCACATTTAGTTTGTATGTGTGATGAAACTTTTCATCTGTTAGTATGTAATCATTGAAATTATTTAAAAAAAATCTTTGATTTTGACTTTCTATTGTTATGCTTGATAAACTAATATTTGTGTTGATTAATCTTTCAGATTTGTGTCCAACTGTCCATGTTTTAAAATCAATTTCTACCCCCCCCCCCCCCCCCCCCCCTCTTACAACTTCCATTTTCTTGATTGATTTTGCTTGGTTTTCTTCTTAAGGTCTAATAATCTTCATTTTATATAGAACTTGTGAAAGAACACACGGATGCTTCTTAAAGTGATATATGGGGATGTTTGGAGATACCTGATCTCAGATCTCATCATTTTTTATATTTTAAATCATTCTCAGCAATACTTTGGTAACTTGGTTGGAGCAGCATAGTGCAACTGGTTGTTTTTTTATTGATCAGATAAATCTCTTCTTCAAAGATTGAAATCTTGTGGTTTGTTGGTTGATTTATTTTATAGTGCAACTGGTTGTTTTTTACCGGTATGTCTTTTAACCCCCCCCCCCCCCCCCCCCCCCCCACAAAAAATAAAATAATAATATATAAATTTATCCATCTCTCCGACTCAATAGATGAGATTGTATCCCCTATTGGTTTATTAGAAACGTAAGGGTGTTGCCCTTTTTGGTTTTCAAAAATGACTGAATATGTCTAAAGAGTGAGTTTAATTCATACCAAGAGTTTATGACTTAATAATCCATGTTGTCATTTTCACTTCCTATAGTTTATGCGATAATTAGAATGCGTTGGTCAAGGTTTATTCAACAGCCATGCTGTGTACGGGTTATGATTTTAAATTGGGTGTTATTTGAAAGGTAATAAGAAAGTAGGTGAAAGTTCATATACAAAGGGTTTTTTCTGTGCGAAGCGTGCGAAGGAAGGAGAGGCCGACGCGTGGCGTTTTCTTTCTGGACGGGGAGGGGCATTTTGTCAATTTAAAGTTTTTAATTAAAATAGACGGTAGATTACGTCACAGCGTTTCTTCATGTGTTTTGCGTGATTTGTTGTAAGGTGTTTTATATCGAGTTTCTTCATGCGTCAAAATAAAAACAATATGCGTGATTATAGAAAGTCAATTAATTAATTTTTTTAACTTATGTTCATGTTTTTTTTCTTTTTGTAAGAGTTTTTCTGTTTGTGTTTTTATTTAATAATTGCGTAATTTTATTTTTTTGTATTTTTTTGTTTTTATTGTTTTGCTTGAATATTATATTTTTTGTCTTTTAATTAGGTTTTAATTATATGTCGTTGCGTGTTTTGTTACAACCTTAATTTCATGAGTTACTTCATGCGTGAAATTACAAGTAAAATGCGTGATAATAGAATCTCAAAATTTTTGAACATATGTTCATGTATTTTTAGCGGGAGTCATACACAATTATAGTGTGCATAATAATGTTGTATTTTATTGTTACACTTGCGTATTTTTAAAGTTGATTTTGTTTTTTGCAAAATCCTTGATAAAGTTGAAGTAGTTTTGTTTTAGTTTTTTACTAGAGTTTTCTGTGTGTGCGTGATTTATTTTAATATGTGAGTAATTTTATCGTTTGCGTGATTAGTTGTTGTTTGCGTAATTCTAAGTTCGAATTGTTTTTTATATATTACTGGTTAGTTTTTTTTTTAAATAATCATTTTTGATGTGTTTTTTATTTTTAATAATTTGCATAAATTAAAGTAAACATAAACCAACATAAATGAAGAATAAAATGAAGAAATACAAAAATTATTATTATTATTATTATTATTATTATTATTATTATTTGATAACAGGGATACATTCTACTGATAGGCTTGTAAAAAAGACTTTTTTAATTAAAGAGAGGCACTCATAGCCTCGAGTATTATGTTTATTGTTTCCATCTGCTCCATATCCGTTTTGTCCTGGTCTATCATGAACAAACGGACAATGTCTTGAAGTGAATTCTTTGACAGACTGCTTATCTTCTGCGTAATTTCTTCTCTAGCTTGCGTGTTTTCTTGGAGGCTTTCGAAATTTTGTTCGAGGATGTCTATCAGCAGTTTCTCCTTGTTGTACTCTAGCATTATTTGCCGAGTTAGTTTTTCTTGAGAGCGTTGTTGTTGGATTCTGTGGTGTTGGAGGAAGATGAAGACATTTTTTCGTTTATCTGTGTTTTTGTGATTTGTTGTGTAATTTAATGAACTGTGTTTGCGTGAATTCAAAATGCAATCGAGTGTCTAGTTTTATAGACGGTGGATGATGAGATTCGCCTGGTATTAAATGCGTCACCTGTATTTTTATTTATTACCATATTAATGTGGACGGGTTGGGGAGGTGAAATGGAAGCGACTTAAGTTTTTTTAATTTTTGAGTTTATTATGTAAATTCTTTTTTATCCGACGTTTCATTTTCCCTCCATTTTTTCTGTTTCTGTATATATATATATATATATTCCGTCTTTCTTCATGCACATTCCTTACTCGACGCACAAAGTCCTCAAATCCCCCATATATCCCAGACCTAAATTCAATCTTCTCATCCTTTTAACATAAAAAAAATAGTGTCTTCTTCATCTAACCCTAACTCTGCGTCTAAAAACGTAGTCATTCAAATTGTTGAACAAATGCATACGAAAAAATCGAAGGATGATCGCATAATGCACAATTCTTTCGTCTGTCAACAGGATCCAAGGCCACATCAGGATGCTTCACGAGCTTGTTGATGAGCCGGAGTCCGCGATGAAAGAGGCTGCTGCTAAGTATATTACTCAGCAGCTGGAGCTAAAAGAGGAGATGCATACCCTCCTTAGTGGTGTTGTCGACATCAATATTAGGCACCCATTTTTTTTAATGTTTTTTGATCTTTAGTAGTATATTCCACTTGTAAATTTTTATAAATATTAATTAATGGCAGTCTTTTTCTTTTTTATCTATTTTATGCTGTATTATATTGTTTGCGTTATTTTATTTCAACAAAATGCGTTATTTTTATTAAGTGTGAAAACAAGTGGTTTTTGTTAGTTTTCTGGAGTGTATGCGTGATTTTTAGAACAACGTGCGTGATTTTTAAATATAATGCGTGAATTTTTAAGTATCTTAGGCTATTAAAGAGTGATTTTTTAACAGGTGCGATTATGTTCTGTGTGTTTGCGTTATTTTTATTAACAACATGCGTTTTTTTAAGTGTAATACAGGTAGATGTGTTTTGTGAGTTTTTTAGAGTGTATGCGTTATTTTTATATCAAATATGCGTTATTTTATGTATAAAACGTAAAGGGTGCATTATTTATTTTGAATACATGCGTTTTTGTTAGGTGTAAGACAGTTTAGGTTGTGTTTTTGTGAGTTTTTTAGAGTGTATGCGTTATTTTATCTATAAAACGTAAGGATGCGTTATTTTATTGGAATACATGCGTTTTTTATTAAAGTGTAAGACATTTTTAGTTAGGTTTGTGTTTTTGTGAGTTTTTAAAAGTGTATGCATGATTTTTATTTCAAATATGCGTTATTTGTTTAAAGGTTAAAGGTTTGCGTTGTTTTTTTGTGTTGATGCGTAAATATTTTTTGCGTATGCGTGTTTTCATTTAAAGTTGAAAAGACTTTAATACCCTTTGTAATGACTCCACGTCCTTTTTTTTTAAATTAATTAAGCGTGTTTTATTTTAGCGTCGTCAGATTAAAAAAACCCGCATATGAGCGACGGAGATCCCTTCGCACACTTCGCACGGAAAACGTCATTTGTACAATAACTTTCCCCTAAGAAAGTATGTATTTAGGATAGTTGGTCTCTATCTCAAATATAGATCATTATCTAGTTTGTTAATTTTTAGGTTTGGTCTAATAAGTAAAGAAAAAAATATGCACTTACAAACCTGACCCATCTGGTAAGAAGTCCTCAATAAATTTTTTTGACAAGCTAAAGAGTTTCCTAAGTGTCAATATTAAACAACAAATAAAGTTAATATTTGAAGAAGCAAATTCTACTACTAAACACAAACAAAAGACCTACCTGCCTTCTGGTCAACAAGATCAAGTGCATAAAAGATAAAGAACCTTATACCAAATTTTGATGCCAGCCCTTATTGTTGTCTTGAGATGGGTATAGTGTATAAATATCACATTTTGATGTTACACAAATACTTGCAGCAAAAAGAAAACGAAAAGAATCAGTTACCATTGCAAATGCTGGCTATGATGAAGTTGAAAGAAAACCTGAAAATGCTATTCCAATATCTTATCACAAGTTTAACCAAGAGTCAAAGATAGATGAAACAATCAGCCTAGGAAGTGTTATGTTTGATCAAGAAAGGAGCCGGATTGACTTGGCACGTATGATCATGTTACATTATTATCCACCATCTATGGTGGAACATGTCGGATTCAGAATATTTGTTAAAAATATTGCCACCAAATTTGATCTTTATACACTATACCCATCTCAAGACAGGAAAATTTGATCTTTATACATGTTTTGGAGTCTGACTGTTTGACCATTTATGCAAAAGAAAGACAAAAGGTGTTTGAAGTTGTAAGAAATCTACAAGGCAGAGTTAGTCCTGCTGTTGGTTTTTGGTCTTCGAGAACGTTGACTACCTAAGTTTGAAATAGGCAGGCTAACAAAAAAGTTTTGTTAAACAAAATAGATGGATTGCTGTCTTGAGATGGGTATAGTAGCATGTTCAACCAAATATTTGGAAAATGGAGAAGAGTTTTTTTTAACAAACAACAGTTATATTAGCATGAACTTGTTATCTATTTAACAGTACCTCATATAGCTAACATAAACATAAAATGTTCATATGCACAAAGCAGCATTCATATAAGAAGTAAAAAATATTCACTATTGAGAGAAATTAAAAGTAGAACACAACACACAGGTAGAGATGTGAGTTATTGTGTGGATGGTATTGTGACACCCCACCCGGATTAGGCAACAAGAGTGGTCACTCATTGGATTTACTCATAAACACATGGCATAAATAGAGATAACAAAGCAGCGGAAACTATTAAAAACATACTACATAATGCCAAGTCCATCATCCAAGGTGAAATGCAAACATAATTACAAATACTATTGAAACTTCCATCACAGCTAAACTAACTATACCAGCCTGCCGATAGCTATCCCTTCCTGATGTGCCTCATACCCTGCTCACGCATGAGCATTTCCTTTGCTACCTGAAGCCCCTTCTTCCCCTGATATGCATACTTTGAAAAGTCAGCTTACTCTGGTGAGTTCTAAGCTTTAAAACCATTACATTTCCTTTAAAACCCTGCATTAAAACCCTTGGGTCCCCTGACCCCTTAGCAAAACATTCATACATATAAAACATTCAAACATTCATTTTATAAACACAATTACAACTTTCACAAGAAAACATTACCCAGGTGTAATCTCCCATTACACCCCTTGTCCCTATAACATTTACCTCAGGCACAATCCCCCGTTGTACCCCTTATCCCTATACCTTTAACCCTAGGAACAATCCCCCATTTTACCCCTTAGTCCTCACAAGTTACTGCTAAAGCATAATCCTACTCTAGCTTGCGTACCACTTAAGGCAATCGTCATCGCCTTTGAAAATAGTCAGTCGTCACCAACTCCGAGTGTTCGCAAGGACACCCAGTCCTAACTGTACAGTCTGACAGTTCCACTTTACCCCCTTGTAAGTGTCCCTCTCCGCTCCCCAAGAGAGGCCCCACCCCCTAGTGAGGTTTTATATCTCATTCCAAGAACAAGGTAGTAGATTAGCTTAGCCTTGCCCTTAGACCATTATCCCATTTCCATCACGCCTCCCTAGAATTAGATGGCTCCCAGTCAAGATGTTTCCCCCTCTTGACCCTGCCTAGCACAATGAACATTTGCCCCTAGGTACAATGTTCGTGGGTTAAGACCATAGTCAGAACCCTTCTCATCCCCTAAGCCTCTCACCAGTTTACCCAACAGATGATCCCTGCATATAAACACTATTGCTTCCGTCCCACTGTGGCCCGTGAGTTCTTCTTGCGTGGGATAAAATTCAACGTCATCTCCTATTCTACCTCAAAGGTTTATATATAGGATGTACCAGCGGCATATCCACCACCCCCTTGATACAACTAGAGATGGGTTGTCCTCAATCCGATGCAGGACGATTCCACTGTTTTTACCACGACATGAACCAACGTGATTTATATGCAACCACCAGCTATTACATAAACCCGCTTAGACTTCCTTACCCTAGCCCCCACACCGCAGTTTGATAACTCAAACCATTACATTAGAATTTCCCCTTGCAATACCCGTTACCATTAACCTTCCATAAATAATTTCGAAACAGGTATTCATAACTCTATAAATAGTTCATGTATTTAAATCTAACACATATGCATATCAGCCCAAAACATTAAAAACACTTAAAAAGCGGGTGTAAGTACCTGATGGATCTTACTGCTGCATGATTCGGTCAATCGATAACAACGAGAGTAAATAAAGCTTTGGCTTTATTGATTCACTAAGAGATTTACACAAAGTCTAGAGAGAGAGAGAGAGAGAGAGAGAGAGAGTTACACACAGTTAAGAGTATAGACATGACAGAACTAACTGAGCTCTCTCTAAAACGAACTATTTATACTTATCACTAAGTCAAGCGTACCATTAGTACGTGGCTCCGTACCAACTGGTACGACCCTTGGTACATACACCCTAAGACTCACTCGAACAACTTTAATCTAGATACAATACACGAGACACATGGTAGCATATAAATATGCTCTAACAAACTCCTCCTTAACGTGTAGTGTATCTATCTATCTATCTATCTATCTATCCAACTAAACTTCAGTCTTCAATCTTCAGCATTGCTGCATCTGATCTTTAACTTGAAATCTTGTTAGAAATAGAGCTTGCATGGCGGGATCAGTCTTGAACACTTGTTGAACTTCAAGATCCACTTGTGAAAGATACTTCATACTCCCCCTTTCACAGTGCTCGAGTCTGGGAACACATAACCTGCAATTTCAGAAGACAGAAACGTGGCTTTCTTTTCTTTTATGAAAAATTAATTTAATATTGGTGCAAAATTTCTATTCGAGAATCCAAGATATAGTTTTGAAAACATGTTTTTGTATCTTGTATCGACCGGTCGAAAATAAATAAGAAACAAAATATTTTTGGCTTTTTGAAACGTTACATCCAAACACACCGAAAATCTTTTTGATTTTTCTATGTTTATGCTAAAACACACCTAAAAACTTTTTGGATTTTTTTCAGATAAGAACATAAATGCAATATAGAATCAAACACTATTTTTGTCTTTTTCGAGAAAGATCACAACTTGGGATCATATTGAACATAACATGCTGAACTACACTTCAATTTCAATTACTTCAGCACACAAGTCATATTGATTGCTGGTATAATTTGTTCATCTTAAACTCAGGCACAATCATACTCATAACATCTGGATATGTTATTGTATTGATTAGATTGCTTTGACTAGTGTACCCCACACTATCAGACATACTCAGATATGTATTGGCTTATCACACTTTGTGATTTCATTTGTGATTTAACAAAAAATGATTGAATTTATGATATTGTCAACTGTGTTCCATGCAAAAAGAAATAAGAACGTCAAATCGTCTACCTTAAGGTCGATCTTTCGATACACAGATAAGACCTTGGATTTAACAAAATAAGAAAATAAAAACAAGTTGAAATTGTATAACCCAACAACAATCAGGTCGGTACTCCCGTACACGCAGAGAAAGTCCGATGAGTTATACGAAACACCAAAGAAAATAAAGCAAAACGTCAAACGAACAACAATCAGGTAGGTCTTGTGGACACGCAGAGAATGTCTGATCGTTTGATAAAATAAAGAAAATCAAACAAGTTTAAATCTTTGCAAAATGAACACATGTATACACAGTGACTTCTCATTTTCTTTTTCACACATCTTTTCAATATCTTGAGATACGCATCAAGATGTTGTCCACGTGGTCAAGTATTTGTATTTAATTTATATCACATCTGAATACTTTCTGATTTATTGTCAAGCCTACCAAGCACATCGAACAATGATCTTATGACTTTTTCATCTAATTTATCCATGAGTCAGACACGTAAGCCAATGTACCATCATTTACCAATTATGTCGGATACAATTTCTTATTTGTTAATGTTTTTGTATTTTCTGTTTTTAATGTTTTTGTATTTTTCCTTTTTCTCCCCCTTAAAATGAAAACTCTATTTTTGGATTTTCATTTCAACAGAAACACAAAGACACTATTTTTTGTTTATCAATTTTCTCCCCTAAACTACATACGAAAAGCATTGAAGAAAGAAAACTGACCAATCCATACTGATACCTTTTAATTTTTAGCTTTCAGAAAAAACTTTCAGTTTTGTAAGATGAATCATTGAACTTAAATTACGCAAGAAACTCCATTATCAGCAACTGCTTGAAGCGTGAACTTCACAATCACCGACGGGTTTTCTTGAAGTACCTACATAATGGATTTAAATGATTAGTATTCAAATGACCCAAAGTACACAACTTCTGGTCGACCAGTGTCTTCAAAAAAATCATTTGCAGCCGTGCGGACCACCTTAGGTTGCCACTGCATTTTTGTTTGTTCAGTTTTAACTGAGTCATCATCCGGTGATGAACTACCTACACTAGAATCAAATTTGAAAAATTGTTTCGTTTTAGATTTTGATTTGAAAGGTGTGGACTCAGTAAAAATACTGCCTGATTCATCAATAAACATGGCAGATTTGTTAGAAAATGGTCTTTTGGTAATTTCAGGACAATCCTGTGCCATGTGTCCCTTTCGACGACATTAATAACACAAACGATATGATCGTTTAGATTGTGGTTTGCCCTGAAATTCATGACACCTTTCATCAGACTCATAATCATCAGAATAATCATCAAAAACTTGAAACCCATTTGTATGCACCCATTTGGAAGTAGGACTTCGAGGTGTACAATTAGATCCAAATAACGAAAATTCTTTTGGAGAACTTTCAGATGAATCCTTCTCCATTTGTTTGCCTCCGAATCCCTTTTCCATGGTTGAAATGAATACCTCTGCCAAATGATAGATTTGTCTAAGATTGGTATCCTTTTTCTCCTTTGGTATGTTCTTCTTAACATTCTTCTCAAATCTCTGATTTTTATTACCCAAACCGGATCGTTTGTAACCGGGTAATTTTGACAACTCGATCTGAGCCTTAGAAGAACTATCTTGAGCAACCTGGGTAAATTTAGCTTTAATACCCTTCAAGTTGTTAGCTTTTACCAACCAGTAGCCAATTCTTCCTCAGACACCATCTTTTCATCTTTCTCCACCATCTTGTCATCTGAAATATCTTTATCAGTGACACCAGTTCCACCAGAAACAAACTTAACAGATGTGGTTTCACCAGTTGTTGAAGATTTCACTTTCTTGTTGGAAGGCTTTGAATTCTTCTTCTCCGATTTCTCAGACACAAATTCAGAATAATCTCCAATTATATCAGAAGAATGAATATCAGCTAGAGCATCAGATTGAATAACTGGGTGTGGAATTTGATTATGCTCTTCACTTCCAAAAACCTTTTCGAAATTCTCATCTTTGCACAAGTAACTTGTGAAAGAATGTGAAATCTTCAAATTATTCAACTGTCGCTTTAGATCCAAAACTTCAACATTCAAATCAGATATTTTCTTTTGAGCTTCACCCAATGCTTTTTCTGAATCAATCAATTGCTCAGAAGCTCTATTAGACAAAAACTTTTCCGATCTCATCTGATCATGGGCATCATAAACTTCTTGAGTAATCTTCTTCACCCTGCCCTCATGAATCTCAATTATTTCTTTTCAGCAATTGATTTTCTTCTTTCAAATTTATAACTTTGTCTTGTAATTCAGAATGAATTAATTAATGTTGATTTTCTGCAGTAGTAACTTCATCAAACTCTTTCTTGAGTTCATCATAAGATTTCTTCAGCGATTCGACTCTTGTTGTTGATTTCTGAAACAAGGCATCAAAATCACCACTGACATCTTTTGCTTCACTCTCCCACTTCTCAACACTTTTAACCAACTCTTAGTGCTTAGTTTGTAACTTCAAAATTTGTTCTTTGTCTTCAACAACTATCCCATCCAATTTTTTCTAGAGCTCTACAAACTCTTCCATCAAAATATTCTTTTCCTTGATTAATTTCTCATGAGAATCTCATCAGAATCTTCAAACTTCTTCTTGAAACTTTCTAATTCTTCTTCCTTCTTTGACCTTTCAACAACCAACCCTTCTATTTCTTGAAACAATGTCGGAATCTTTCTATCTTTTTGAGAACAAATTCACAAGTAATTCGTAACCACTAACACTTGAATCAGAATCACTTGAATCAACTTGCACAGTTGCTATAAAGGCAGATTCATCAGGAAAATCTTTAGACCAATCATAACCTTCAGCAGTTTGAGATATCATAGCTTTAACTTCTTTATTATGATCATGCTTATCTGAAGTACTCGGTTCAGATAATGATTGATTGCATTCACGAGCAAAATGTCCGAATTCGGAACATATGAAACATTTAAGCTTTGATTTATCTAATCCAAGTTTGTCTCCGTTAATAATAGACTTCTTGCCATGTTTCTTCATAAACCTTCTTCCTCTTTCAACTAGCATAGCAAACTGCCAATCTAAATCTAACTTATGCAGCTGATCATCATCCATCTGAGATAAGTCATCTGGAAACAAACCAGATTTACCAATTTGGCTAAAAATTGACCCAGAAGAAGATGATATAAAAGCAGATGGCAATGCAGCTAGATCTTTAGTTGTTTGAGCAGAACTAGAATTGTTTGTTGATTTCTCAGGAATAGTGAACCGATAACTTGAAGAATGACTAGAATTATCAGAATGTCCAGCAAGCAACGCAGTTGGAGCTGGATTAGAACTTGAACTAGGAAGTGGTAGATTTATCATGCACGGTAGAAAATTTTCTCCAAAATATAATTCAGGATGTTGAACAGATGGACGTGTGGACTTCTTCACAGTTAATTCCATTTCACGAGCTTGCAACTTGCTTGTAAATTGATTGAATGTCAAACCGGCATAACTCGGATCATTAGTCAGCATCATAACATAATTTTCCCACTTATCGGGTAAGGCTTCCAGAAATTTCTCTTTCAATTCATCATTGGTCTTCTTGACTTTTACAACCTCAAGTTCATTTATCAAGTGTGAAAACCTTGCAATCAAATCAACCACCTTTTCATTATCACAATGTCCAAAGTTATCAAATTCTTTCTCTAACACTTTCTTTCGAGTCATCTTATATTGCTCATTACCCTCACACCTTTCTGCAATAGCATCCCACAATGCTTTAGCCGTTGAATAGTTCTTAAATTGATGCATTAGATCTTTTGGTAATGCCATCGTAAGATAACTATATGTTTTCTTCCCTCTTGCAAACAATTTTCGTTCTTCCGCATCAAAACTACCAACCATCTTTGGCATGTTGCCACTAAGCATTTGATACTTATATTCCTTTTCAAGTGGAATCCAACAATCAACATCTTGTGAAAAGATGTAAGATTCAAACCGACTCCTCCAATTATGGTAATCTTCCAATCGTAGCAACTTAGGAACCGTCTGAGTTGTCCTATCTCGTTATCATAGTTCATCATGAGTTGCATCGATGTTTGAGCAGCTGAAAACGCTTGAAAATCGCTCATTTTGAAGTTAAAAATCGAACATCAAAACTTTGAACTAAAAAACGAAGTTCTTAGATGCGGATTTTTGGGGGCAAACCGGAGGGTACTGGCTGTTAGGCAACTAAAAGTGTAGATCTCGGCAAGATGATCGTTTTGGCTGGTATTGGGTTCCGTAACTCAAAACGGTTCTCAAGTTACGTCAGTTTTAATGAACACAACTATTCTTCCAGCGTACCAAAAAAAATCTCAGCAGACCAAAACTTTGACCACCGTACCAAAAAATTTGACCGGACCAAAGACTCAGCGTACCACCAACCTTAGCATACCAAACACTAGCATACCACCTTGGTACGGCGTAACTGTCTGTGTACCAAAGGATAACCGTCGTGTACCAACGATGAAGATTGCCTTCCGTACCAATGAGCAGCGTACCAACAAACCTATGAAGATTCCCTTGAGTACCAGTGGATCATCCGACGTACCGTCATCTTCATCGGGCGTACCAACAACGTACCAAACTGAAATCGACGGATTTTTGTGATTTTCGACTTTTTGAGCTGGAAATTGCAACAGTAAGGCACGAAAACACTTTAGGAAGCTTTAGGAATCAATTTTGACATCAGAAACACTCAGAATTGGAAAAATTTTGAGAAAAATGGCCAAAACCCAACTTTCTCTCACTAGGAATCTCAAATTAGACAAAATCACAGCTGTAGAGCAACTTGGATTGCTCTGAAACCACTTGTAAGTACCTGACAGATCTAACTAGTGCATGATTCAGTCAATCGATAACAACGAGAGTAAATAAAGCTTTGGCTCTATTGTTTCACTAAGAGTTTTACACAAAGTCTAGAGAGAGAGAGCTACACACGGTTAAGAGTATAGAAATGACAGAACTAACTGAGCTCTCTCTAAAACGAATTATTTATACGTATCACTAAGTGAAGCGTACCAACCAGCGTACCATTGGTACGTGACTCCGTACCAACTGGTACGACCCTTGGTACGTACACCCTAAGACTCACTAGAACAACTCTGATCTTGATATATTACACGAGACACACGGTAGCATAGAAATATGCTCTAACAATGGGCTCTTAGAACTCACCTTAGCTAGCCAAGGAACTGCCCGGTTAATCCCTTGCTAATCAATTGTGCACCCCGATATCCCAATGTCTTCGCTAAGACTCCCTTAAAGGCACCACAATGATTACAGATTAACCCTCTAACTCGAACCTAACCCTACGAGCTCAAATTATCAAACTAAAACAACTTTAACGTTCTGGTCACCCTGGATACGGCTGTATTACCTTTACCCAATACGGCCGTATCGCGAGTCTTACGAATTCTCAACTGCATGTTTTATCGACATGCAATACGGCCCTTAATACCCTTCCTGATACGTTCGGCACATGAGTATGGCCGTATAAACATAACCCAATACGGGTGTATTCATCTTTTCCCATGAATACGGCCGTATAACCCAAGCCTCATACGGGCGTATTCATCCCATCAGAACTCAAATATTTAGATTTTGGCTATTTCCAGTGGTCGTTTACCCTATTCTTGTTACCAGATTCATTCCCAACTCAATTCAACATTTACCCCTTAGCCAAACCACTAGAAACAACCCAATCACCCTTGATCTTACATGCAACTCAAAAGTTTCCAAAATTAAAAATCATGCATGCATGTTGCAACTAACCTTATTTCTGCATTTCTTTGATGACCTGAATCCCTCTAGTAACCTCTGATCATCCACTAATATTGTCAAACTGATCAAAATCACAGAATTCATGATCAAAACCCTCTACTTTCAAAATCATGAGATTAAACTTGAAATCACTTACCCTTGTGATTCTTGATGAATTCTGGCCTCCCACTTCGATATAGACACTCTGGAACACCACAGTAACTCTCAAGGTCGGAGAGATTGAAGAAACACTGAATTATGACCAAAAAAGGCCAAACACCCATTTTTATACTTCTGGACGAATACGGGCGTATCTACTAGAGGCCAATACGACCGTATCGCGACTTGCGGGCATGTCGGCTCGGATCCGATCCACTCGATACGGGCGTATCCACTTAACTGGATACGGTCGTATCCCCTTAGGAACTTAGAAAATCTCTCATTTTCTAATTTCTTGATTCGTTCTGACTTCCCAACCCTTCACCTCCATACATATCCATTCATAATCATTCCCAAACCTCACTCTTAGCCTGTTGCTTAAAACCGGGGTGTTACAATTCTACCCCCCTTAAATTATGCTTCATCCTCGAAACCTGCCTCAATCATACAAACAGTTCAGGATGAGATTCTCTCATCTTATCTTCCCTTTCCTATGTCGACTCTGGCCTTTTTCTGTGCATCCATTGCACCCTAACCATTGGAACCACCTTGTTCCGAAGTTTCTTCTCACTGCGATCCAAAATCGCAATTGGTCTTTCGACATATGACAATTTGTCATCCACCTCAATCTCTTCCAACAAAACTATCTCTGACTCATCTGCCACACATTTTCTCAAATAGGAAGCATAAAATGTCGGATGAATCCCGGACAACCTCTCAGGCAGATCTATCCTGTAGGCCACCTCTGCTACCTGTTCCTTTATCTGGAAAGGTCCAATATACCTTGAACCCATCTTGCCTCTCTTCCGAAACCGAATTATTCCTTTCCATGGGGATAACTTCAACAATACATAATCCCCAACCTTGAACTCTATCGGTCTCCTTCTTTTTTCAACATATGACTTCTGCCGATCTTGAGCTGCCTTTAATCGTGCCTTTACTATATCAAGTTTCCTAGCCATATTTTCCACTTCATCTTTTCTTCCCAACTCTCTTTAGCCAACCTCACCCCAACACACTGGTATCCTACACTTTCTTCCATACAACATTTCATACGGTGGCATACTGATACTAGCATGATAGCTATTGTTGTAGGAAAATTCTACCAGTGGTAGGTGGTTGTCCCAACTCCCTCCGAAGTCAATGCTACAAGCATGCAACATATCTTCCAATGTCTGAATCGTCCTTCACTCTGCCTGTGACATCCGAGAATTTCAAGGTTAACTTCCGTTAGACAATCTCCGTTAGTTACATTATAAGTGTTAACTTAGTAACTAATGCTTAACTAGACCGAATACGTCCACGACCTTTGGTTGATCACCGAACCCGACCATATGTGTTATGTGTTTATTTATTTATTGTTATTATGTGCAACGTGTTTAATTAATTAATTTTGTAAATTGGCCCTTTTGGTTGCCAGCGAAACTACCGAGCGAAATTGTAGATTCGCTCGGTAGACAAACTTTCGATTTACACGAATTCAGAGTCAGTTTCGCTTGGCCAGCGAAACTGCCAGCGAAACTAGCTCCTGACCTATATATTTTATAAAACCCTAATCTTCTCATTTTACTTACATCATTTCTCAAAAACACACACACACTCTCCTGAATTCTGGTCAGCCGAGAAACACCACGAGCCGTCGTGATCTCAGCCTCGAGACATCACCAATTTGGATCCTAGATCAAACCGTGAGTCTCCAAAACCATTTTCATGCATATTCTATGTGTTTCCTTAAAAAGCATGCTTAGATCTTCATGAAATCGCGTATGCTTGTAGTATGATGCTTAGGAATGCTAGATCTATCATAAAGTCTGTAACTTTACGTGTGAAATCAAGCCATAATGAAGATTCATGCTAGTTAGGTTAACTTTGTGCTAAAAATGAGCTTTGAGGTGTTTTTGGTGATTTGATGATGAAAACTCATGTTTAAGGTGTCAAAATTGCCTCTGTGATGTTGGTAAATGTTTATGCATGCTAGATAATGAATTACATGAAGTATGGAAGCTGTTAGATTGATTTTTGGTCTTAAAAACGAGTTTTCTGCGCTTAGCGAAACTGTGTGTTCGCTGGGCGAAACTATACAGCGAAACTGTATAGATATCCTTCCAGCGACACTATACAGCGAAACTATAGTGTCGCCTGCGAAACTAAGTATACCTGCTCGAACGAAACTACCGAGCGAAACAACCATAGACCCCTGAACGAAAGTTCAAACCAGTTTCGAGCGAATCTATGCTAGCGAAACTGTGTCATCAGTTTCGAGCGAAACTAGCTAGCGAAACTGTGTCATCGGGTATTCCCTAGCGAAAGTGCTGCCCGTGCACATAGCGAAACTGTGTAGCGAAACTGTGTAGCGAAACTGAGCCAAGACCAAAACCCAAACTTGTGCAACTTATTTGAATATTATGCCCCGACTTACATGATCATGCAATAATGAAACATGCCTTGAATTCTGAGTTATGTGAACCCTCGTTTATGATCAACCATCGGTGTTGTGTGTCGGTATGTCGTGTCATAGTTCCAACATGCTATGTTATGGGCCATAGTGACGTAAGTTAAATATTAGACACAAACTAATACTTAAGACCTAAACGTGTTCTTAGGTCTTCGTTAAGCAAACAATACTTGGATTATTTAGCAAGTGTAGCAGTGCAACCAAAGGTGAGTGTCACTAACCCGTTTACTGTGAGCCCGTTTGGGACACACTGAATAACTTAATGAAAAACAATGCTGACAATCTTATGAGTGCTATGCACCTCTTTTATGAACTTGAAACCTTATGAGTGCCACGCACCTCTTTGATAAACTTGAAGTGTTTTATGGGAAACGCTTGTGAAACTGAAGCAAACTATTTCTGAAACGACACTGAAAACATTTTGAGATTCATGAGAATCCGGTAAACCGTTTTAATATGGCTAGTGTAGGTTAAAGTCTAAACCACATGATATCACATGATTTCTAAGGATTGCCTTTTAACTGAAAAAGTCCTCAACTTAATTGTGCCATTAATTGTAAAGCGAGGGGATGTTGGGTAGATCTACTGGAGTTTGACAAACTCCGCCTCGTGACACTGGAGGTGCACGGAGGTACAATATCAGCCTATCTGACCGTGATCCCGAGAGGACACGGGGGAGGCAAAGCCGCGGTGACGTATGTCCGCAAAACAAAATAGATGATGACGATGCCACTACAATACTTATTAGTCAGCTTTGGTACAAACTTCCTTAGTGCATGGAACAACGGATTAGCTACCCGCGATATCGGTTGAGCACTTTAATTTTACAAAACTAGTACATACCCGATAACGCATGTTACGGACAATACTTTTACTAAATCACGCTACTATGATTATGGACCGGTGTATTATCACTGAGCATTGCTTTTCACAAATAAATATTACATAAGTATATGTTGACACAATATGATTATGTGACCGGGCCACTGCGTGACAAGCCCACTGTGAACTCACCAACCGTTAGGTTGACACTTGCGTGGTTTAAACTTTTGCAGATCGCTGAGGAGTATCCGGAGCGGGTTGGCATGGCGCATGAAGACATTTTACTTTTGTTTAAACTAAATTGGGAATTTAAAACAATGATTTTGTAAAGCACGTGGTTAGTGCTAAGACAATATTTTCCGCTGCGTATTTTGAGACTTTATTTTATGATATATATTTGGACTTACTCTGATTCGTTTAGTATTTGTAACTAATGGTTGTGGTCCTGGTTTGCTCGCACCCCTTAACGGTATGAACTCCGTTAGTGGTTAATTGGGGGTGTGACACTGCCCCTCTGTCTGCGGACGATATGTCGTGCTGATATGCAATCTGGTTCCCATCTTCTCATGAAACTTCTTCCAAAATCGCGAAGTAAACCGCGTATCTCTATCTGACACAATAGACACTGGCACCCCCCCCCATGACGAGCAATTACTTCTTTAACAAACAGCTTTGCTAACATCTCCGTGGAATGACTCTCACTAATAGGCAGAAAGTGAACACTTTTTGTTAACCTATCCACAATTACCCAGATGGTATCATTTCCTGAACTGGTTGTTGGCAATTTGGTTATAAAATCCAACGTGATATGTTCCCACTTCCACTCCAGAATCTCTAATGGCTGAAGCTTCCCATAAGGCTTCCGATGCTCATCCTTAACCTTTCCACAAGTCAAACATCTGTTTACATATTGCATAACACTAAACTTCATTCCTGGCCACCAATAATCCCTCTTCAGATCTTGATACATTTTGGTCGCACCCGGATGAATGGAATAACGCGACTTGTGTGCTTCATCTAAGATTTTACTACGAACCTCATCGAGCGGTTGCAGCCACATCTTACCAAATCTGGTCTTTACACCATATTCATTTTCTTACAAGGAATCAACCTGAGCCATCATTCTTTCCTTCTTAATATTTTCTCCCTTCAAAGCCTCGCATTGGTCTCCTCTAAGCCGAACCAAGAAATTTTGGGGTAATAACCAGCTTATAAGACTACACCCGAATTGGAGGATGTTCCTCCCTTCTACTCAAAGCATCGGCCAATGCGTTAGCCTTACCCGGGTGATACAAGATCTCGCAATCATAATCCTTAATCAACTCCAACCATCTACGCTGCCTCATATTCAAATCTTTCTACTCAAATAAATACTTTAAACTCTTATGATCAGTATAGATGGTACACTTCACCCCATACGGATAATGCCTCCATATCTTAAAGGCAAACACAACAGCTGCTAACTCCAGATCATGAGTTGGATAATTTATCTCATGAGTTTTCAACTGTCGTGATGCATAAGAAATTACTTTACCCCTTTGCATCAACACACATCCCACCCCTTGGTAAGAAGCATCTGAATACACTACCAAATCTTCCGTCCCATCTGGTAAATCTAACACCGAAGCTTGGGTCAAGTTAGTCTTCAACTCTTCAAAAGCATTTTGTTGACTTGGGCCCATACAAACTTCACATCTTTCTTTGTCAATTTCGTTAATGGCATAGCAATCTTCGAAAAGTCTTGAATGAATCTACGGAAATAGCCCGCGAAACCCAAGAAACTACGAATTTCCGAGGGTGTTTTAGGCGGCTTCCAACTCATTACCGTTTCTATTTTAGATAGATCTACAAGAACACCATCTGCATTTATCACATGACCTAGGAATTGCACTTTCCTCAGCCAAAAGGCACATTTGGAGAACTTTGCATACAACTTCTCCGTTCTCAAAGTTTCCAAAACCTCCTTCAGATGCATAGCATGGTCAGCTTTACTTCAAGAGTATACTAAAATGTCGTCAATAACACAATAACAGATCTGTCTAACATTAGTCGACATACCCGATTCATGAGATCCATGAAGGCTGCTGGAGCATTTGTCAAACGAAACAACATTACTAGAAACTCATAGTTACCATAACGTGTTCGAAATGCCGTCTTAGGTATATCTTCTTCTCGGACTTTAAGCTGATGATATCCCGACCCCAAATCGATCTTGGAAAACCAACTTGCTCTTTGCAATTGGTCGAAGAGATCATCGATCCTTGGTGATACTTATTCATCACTGTCAGCTTGTTCAATTCTCTGTAATCTATACACATTCTCATACTCCCATCCTTCTTTCTGACGAACAGCACCGGAGCAACCCAAGGCGAGATACTCGGCCAAATGAACCCCTTATCAAGCAACTCTTGCAACTGAGACATCAATTCTTTCATCTCTGACGGAGCCAACCAATATGGTGCTTTTGCAACGGGTATTGAACCCGGTAGATCTTCTAGAAATACATCTAGAAACTGACATACTACCGGCACATCCTTCAGTTCCATCGACTTTGCCTGCGTATCTATAGCATATTCCAAATATTCCTTACATACCCGATTCATGAACTTCCGTGCCTTGATCATTGAAATGATCCTTACAGCTGACCCATCATGATCCCCATACACAGATGGATTCCCCATTAAGCACCTAAAGTCGAACTTCCTTCTGATTACATACAATCTGAGCATCATGCTCCGCTAGCCAATCCATGCCTAATACTACATCAAACCCACCTAAGGCCATAGGAAATAACCTAACAGGTAGTTTATGTCCCTCTAAGTCTATCAGGAATCCATTAATCATATCTGAAATCATTACCCTCTTTCCTAATGCGGTCTCAGCCTCAAAAGGTCTCTCAATCCTAACCTTTGGTCTACCAAGCAGTACACAGAACCTAGGCGATACAAAACTTCTACTAGCACCAGAGTCAAATAACACAGAAGCAGGCACATCGTTAATAAAAAACATACCTGAGACGACATCTGGTATTGCCTTCGCTTCAGCAGCTGCAATGGTGAAAGCTCTTGCGACAGCTCTTGGTACCTCTATCACCCTCAATTGTTCCGGACTCTTGATCAACTTAGGACAATTCGCCTTAACATACTCGGCATTCCCACATTCATAACATACCTTCACCTCAGGACAAGCATTGGAATAATGTCCCTCCTTACCACATCTATAACAACTAGTTTTGCCCACTCTACATTCCCCTGAATGATTCTTATTACACGTCCGGCACTTTGCTCTGTTTCCAGAAGAACCCCCTCTAACCCTCTTTTGATGACCTCTGTCACCCTTCTTGGAACTCCTTTCTGAATCAGACCACTTCCTCTTCTGCTCCCCAGGCCTACCTTCGTCCCCATACTCCTCCACATACACTATGGCACTCAGATCGATTGCCTCTTGATAGGTATTTGGAGCATGTGCCTTTACAATCTTTCTCATTGTTGCAGGAAGGGCCTGGATATATCTTTTCACCTTATCCTCATCAGGTGTCACCAGCTTAGGTACCAATCTAGCCATCTCATCAAATTTGCTGGTAAACTCCTGATGGGTAATATTGCCCACTTCAAACCTTAAAAAATTCAATTCGATCCTTTCCAGCTCTTGCCTCGGGCAAAATTTTCCCATAACCAACTCTTTCAGATCGTTCCATCCACTACTAGAAACAGGGCCTTTCTTGACACGCGGATGATGACACTCGGTTGTGTAATGAAGCGCAAAAACACGTGTCATAAACCTCCCTAATCTCAGTTTATTGGACATCAACGCCGAAACACTGCTGGTCAATTCGCAGCTCACGGCGACATCCATTGCTCCCCAATCTTCGCATCTGGTTTCTTCCTCAACTGAACCATTGTCGTATGCTGCTCCCTAATTCTCATGCATATTCCTCCTCCTATTCTCTCATCTTTCTCATACAATTATGCTCAGTCGAACGTTGTGGCCTCCAATCGACCTTCACAGCTGCCTAATCATCCATCAAAGGTACCTATTCACTATTCGATCTCATCTTTCTCTTTTTGTCCTTATTTTGCTATAACTAGCTACAAATTTGAACCTCACTCTGATATTCGAATTGCACCCCAACCTCTCAAAAATCAACAGTATTCATTCCCTGAATCCCTCTTATTGTTGTAGTAATTGCATCGATTACAGTCTATTTTTGCCTGGTCACTAAATTGTACTAACTATAAGTATGTTATTTATTCATGACACTTTCAAGTCACACTACGTCAAAATTCACCTTTGGCCACGGAAAAAAACCGTGACCAAAGGTGTTTGGTCACATTTTTTTTTCATTCCAATCGACACCAAAGGTCCCGTCACCTTATGTATCCTACGACCACGTTACAATATCAGTGGCTGAAGCCACCTAGAAGCGTGGCTAAAGGGTACCAATATTTGTTGTTGTAATCAAACAATTCTTCCGAAAAGTGTGGACAAAGGGTCCCAACGGCCACATGTGTTTGTTTAACGTGGCCTTTGGTATTATATGGTCACGTATATTTGTGTTTTAGCCACATATGTTATAAAAAACGTGGCCAAATGGGTTGCTGAAATTATAATTTTTGTCCCAATACGCGTGGCCAAAGGGTGGCAACCGCCACGTTAAAGTATGAATAGCGTGGCCTTTGGTATTATATGGTCACGTATATTTGTCTTTTAGCCACATATGATATGAAAAAACGTGGCCAAATGAGTTGCTGAAATCACTACGTCAAAAAGTGGCTTTGGCCACGGTTTTTTTGATATCGCATAGCCACTGTTTTGTAAAAAACGTGGCCAAAGGTAAGAAATTCTCGTTTTAGCCACATATATTTTGTACCCGTGGCCAAATATATAGCCTTTGGACCCTTTTAGCCACGTATTTTTTTGTTTATGTGACAACAACAATCAGTTGCAGTGGCTTTAGCCACTGTTTTACAAAAACATGTGGCACTTATTTGTCACACTTAAAAAAGAGTGGCGAAATGCACCAAACGGCGACGGAATTTTTATGATTTTTTATTCGTGTGACCAAAAAGGAATGTATGGCCACGCTTAAATAATGTTGTGTGACGAAAGAGTAGATTTTATTACTTAGTAAATTAAAAGAAAACAAAACTATTAAGTATATATTATGTGTGGCTAAATGTGAGCAATGGCCACGCTTTTTACTTAGTTATGTGGCTAAAAGCTAGTACATATGGCCACTGTTATTAGGTTGTGTGACTAAATATTAGATGACTAATGGTCACGGTAGGTTGTGAGTGACAAAAATCTATTACCTATGGCCACATATATTAACCGTGACTAAATGGTAGGTTGTGAGTGACAAAAATCTATTTTATGGTCACGGTAATATTAAACGCGTGGCGAAAAAGAGAAGATTTGTGTTTATATGTTTATCATTTTTTATTATCTTGTGATATGGCCACTCATATTAAACATTGGTTGCGTGACAAATTATGACAAATGGTCACGGTATATTAATTTTAGGTGGCTAAAAGAAGACAAACAGTCGACGGCGCTTGTAATCATGATTATTTCATTTACTTATCTCTGTATCAGTTTTCATCATCATCTCCACCATGCCCCTTTTCTCCCAGTCTCTCTCTCTCTGTTTTTCGTCCATCATCGCCGGAAAAAAATGTGGAATTGGTGTCATCCGTATGTGGAAAACGGTAAGTTATCATCTTCACCACTGAAGTTCGATTGAAATTTTCGTCTCAGATTTGGTAATTTTTTCTTATGCAGGGAAAGATTGCGCTCTGTATCTCCTGGGAGCAGATTTTAAGTTATTGTGGAAACCATGGAGACGAGGAGTCTCTAATGGTTCATACAAATGCTTTACTGAGAGCAGATTTTAAGTTATTATATAATTTTATAACAATCAGCAGTAAGGGCCCATATGAGGTTTGCATGCCCTGTTTGTTGCAACCCTAAACTTGAACAAGGTAGTTGATCTCACTACCCTCCTTTCTTTCTTTTACTCATTCCTTGATTAATTTATAATGTGCTTGATAAATTATGATTTATTATTGTTATTAATAATAGATCTAACTTTAGTTGCAACATTGGGTGGTACCAATCACTCAAATGGCCCGGATAACGATGTTGGATTGTGGAAGGGGAACGATGTAGGAGATGTAGCAAAAGAGATGCTTCTTCACCATTTTCAGTTCCCTCAGCCCCAGACAATCTGAAAACGAAAATGGCGGACGAAGGCGGTAGGAAATCAGGTACCGTGAAGTGGTTCAACGACACCAAGGGTTTCGGCTTCATAACTCCTGGGAGCAGATTTTAAGTTATTATATAATTTTGTAAAGTCAGCGGCAAGGGCCGGCACATGTTGTGGTTTGCAGCACCTGTATTGTCCAGGTGCTTCTCTCGCTTCTGGCCCCATGAACCTGATTTCTTCCAGCCACTTCTTCACCATTTTCAGTTGATCAGAAGCAAGTGCATGTGAGAAAGCAGCAAGTAGCCGTTAATTATATGATGATTCTCAGACAATCTCTCTAGAGCACCATGTGAGAAGCAAAGAGGGATTTGTCTTCAGCCGCTTCTTTTCCCTTTAAGTTAGTAGTTTTAAAGTTGTAATTTTATAGATCAATGTATTAATGGAATCATACCCCCTTTGGATTATGTGTATGTAATTGTGTTTGTTAAAGCAACCATGTGAGAAAGCAAAGAGGGATTTGTCTTCAGCCGCTTCTTTTCCCTTTTATGTAATGAATTGATTTTTAATTTAATATAATGTATTTTCATCCGTTTCTGTTCATCTTCTCTCAATCCGGATGAAATCTTCTCCCTAAGGTTATAGTCTTCTACATATATATATTAGGTTGTGTGACTAAATATTAGTGTATAAAGAATTGTATTCAACCAGAATGATTTTAATTCACTAGATAATGGGTTTAAATACATGGGAATATCCAATAGACTACGAACAGAAATAACAACTATAGTATATATAGTTCATCCTGAAGAACTCTAGTTTATCCGGTTCATCCTGAAGAACTGTAGTTCATCCTGTTCTATTACTGAATAATTACTCTTGATCCTGAAGAACTCTAGTTCATCCGGTTCTATTCTTCCTGTTCTTCCTGAGGAATTATAGTTCATACGGTTCTGTTCTTGTTAGTTCATACGGTTTTGTTCTTGTTCCAATTTATTGAAGAATTAAAATCTAGCCTGTTTATAAATCCTGTCATCCACTATTAGACAATCAAAAATTATAAATTGTAGCAAACAAGGCTTGAACCTTCATACGGTTCTGTTCTTGTTAGTTCATACGGTTTTGTTCTTGTTCCAATTTATTGAAGAATTAAAATCTAGCCAGTTTATAAATCCTGTCATCCACTATTAGACAATCAAAAATTATAAATTGTAGCAAACAAGGCTTGAACCTGGGTCAGTCAAAAGAAAGGAACTCACTACAAGATTAAGAAGAACCATTGAGACAGAAGTGTTAATTGGTTATATTTTAACCAGAACTTATTTAATTACTCCCATCACATAAGAAATAATTGATAAACAAAATTTGCGTTGCTAAAGGTAATAAATAGACACGGTAAAAACAGGATTTGCGTGGTAAAGGTAATAAATATACACGGTTATCTTGGCCTGACCTTTCCACTTCTTCCCACCATAGCTGGTAGCGTGCCCTGTCTGCCTTTAAATTTCCACTTTTTCACCACCAAAATCTTCTGTACGAACGTATTTCCTGATCAACAAGAAAAAAAACTTCGATCGATCAATGGCTGCCTTTGGTAAACAATGGAGGATTAGGTGTGTTAATGAACCAGCACCCTACTACGGCAAGACTCCCCGTAAGTGTATTTTCACTCAACAATGGCTGTACGTTTTTATTTTTAGGGTTTTATGTTTTTTAGTTACTTACTCTCTACTCTGCATTTGGGTTTTTTACAGGTGGTCGGAGGTTCACCCTAAAGGTCCATCACTGTGGCGATTTCCACCGGAATGCCGCCGGCCAGGATGTGTGGAAGGGAAAGGTAGATTATGTCGACTATGTCGACATTCGCAAATTTGATTGTCATGATCTGGATCAAATGGTGCAATACCTAAACCACACATCGATTGGGTATTTCCTCATTTACTGGAGGATCCCACCTCTGTCCATCAAATACGGGCTTGAGTACGCTGATTTCATCACTCCCGAAGTTGTAAGGGATATGAAACTTCATCTCCAGGGACCAGAGGGGGAGAGAGAGCTGGATGTGTTTTTAATCCGGAACAGGGATTCCACCTACAGAACCTCCGAGTTGGGACCGAGATTGCCGCCTGGTCAAAAGTTGTTTCCTGATGACAGCAGCAGCAGCAGCAGCTTCTTGGATGATGAAGACTATATGTCGGATGCTAGGTCTTAGCTAGTTAGATAGATTTTTGTATAGGATCTGATGAAAATCTTTGTATAAAGATCAATATATATATATATATATATATATATATATATATATATATATATATATATGAAAGTTTTTGTAAGCTCTTCCTCATGTTTTGTTTTGGTTAACACCATTAATTATATAGACAGATTTTATCTCAATCATTTAAGTTGATTTTATTCTAAATTTGATTGTTGCAAGTAGATTTTACAGTCAACTGATGTGATTTTATCCAATTTAGAAGTAAAATTTATCCTGTTTATAAATCATCTCATCCAACCATATCAAAATGCCAACATATACTAACATAACATATGAATATATACTTCATGTAAGATCACAGTACGTTATGAGTAAAATGGAGTCTGCTATGATTCATTGAAAATGTGTATGTATTTATAATAGAAGAAAACTGGTTAACCATCCTGAAGAACTTTAGAACTCTAGTTTATCCGGTTCATCCTTAAGAACTCTAGTTCATCTTCTCTCAATCCTCATGAACTCTTCTTCCTGAAGAATTGTAGTTCATCCGGTTTTCTCTTCTTCCAATTTACTTAAGAAGTAAAATTTATCCTGTTTATATATCATCTCATCCCACCATATCAAAATGCCAACATATACTACACTAACATAGCATATGAATATATCCTTCATGTAAGATCACAGTTATGAGTGAAATGGAGGTCTGCTATGATTCATTGAAAATGTGTATGTTATTAATTATAGATGAAAAGTGTATGAATAAAACTGTAACAACTATCATGTTAACATACAAACTGGAACAACTTATGCAATTGTACACAAATACAGGGATCAACTCTTCTTCCAGCCAAGTTCATCCGGTTCCCATCTTGTTCTCCTCTTCAATAGCTTGTAACCGAAATTTGGCCTTGTTACATAGGAGACTTTCATGAAAGGTCCGTGTCATTATTCTGCTCTCAGTATCACCAATCCTGACAATATCTCGTATCTCATCTTCAGAAAGCCCATTTAGAGCATCCTGTAAGCTTCTAATTGTCTCACCTTCACTGGTGAAAATGTGATACATGTTTGTTTCTTTCTTATACTCCCAGTTGGTCACCCTTTTTCTCTTAATAAAAACCTGATGAAGCCTGTTACTTGTCATTATTAAATGGATTCGGTCTTTGTCATCCTGGCTCCATTCTGGATCTGGAACTGTACTATGCGTTGTGAATGACCCATCAGCTCTATAGACTACCAAATTTCCATCCTTATCAACTTCAAGTGTCGAAACAGGATTGTCAATGCTGCGTTGTGTGGCTTCGTCTACTTCCCCGTATAACTCATCCAAATACATCCTTATCCTCAGCATTAAGGATTCCTCTTGTGAACACGCACCCTTCATATCACCACGTGACTGTCTAACATCACCCAACTCATGGTCAGTGAGGTTGTACATAGCTTCTTCAGCTGTAAACTTTAGTACCTCACATGAACTGGTTGTGAACAGGTATACTTTCGCTTCATCATCATACCTCCAGGAGATGATTCTTCTCCTTTCAGCATGGACATCTCTGTATTCATCCTCCTCATTGATCACTTTTCCTTTTCCCTTCCTAGCCACTAACTTCATTCTCTTGGTGGGTGGTTTTTCTGGTGACTTGGGTGGAGATGAGGGTTTTCGGGGTTTGTTTAGGTGAGGATGTGGTACAATGGGTGTGAAGTTATCTGCTCTAAACTTTGGTGGAATAGGCTTTAATTTTACAGGTTTAGGATTTTTTTCTGGTCTACTAGTTCTAGCAGCAGGGTTTCTTCTGGGTTGCTGTGAGGCTAGAGTTCTATTCAGACCAGAAAATGCACCTGGTAATGAGGGAGCAGTCGGTTGTGAGGCTGTGGTGGAGGGTTGAGATGATGAGAGATGAGGATCAGAGACAGTGTCAAACATTTCCTTGATAATGTTGATCATTGGCTTCTTTTGCTGAGTAGTTTGCACATGAGCTTTACTCTTCTTTTCTTTGAGGTAGCTGATACCTTCAGGATGTATGGAGTCAAACAGAGCATGCATACCTGGTGGCCTTTTCACACCAGTAACTCTTTCCTTTTCAATTTGGCTCTTCCTGATAGCATCATAGTCGTTTCTCAGCCTTGGCAATTTGCAAGAGTTGATTATTTTTGGGTCCCTCGCCAAGATTTCCTTGAAGTACCATTTATGAATCAGCAAGTCATCCTCCTCAGATAGAGTTTGATATCTAGTACCTTGCTTCTCTTGTTGATCCTGTTCTAAAGAGCTATCAACAAATCTCTTTACATTCATCTCATTGGCTTGATCAGCTCTGATGACTAGGATCATGTACATCCATCTGATCAAGTCATCACCGTTCATTTCATCAACCCATGCATCAGTAAAGCATTCCTTGCTTCTGAGCATCACACTGAACTGACATAGGAAAATTTTGTTATCTTCATTTCTCTTCATCCGAATCATCCTATACTCATTACATAAGAGCTTTCTGTACATCTCAACTCTGTCTGAAAGACCTTTCTCTTCGGCTTTGGCAATTCTTTCTTCTATGTACAGATCAGATCTTCTCCTTGCTGCATTGATGAAGAACATTAGGTCTGCATTGTTGATGACATACTCATAAATACCTTCTTCTATGAGTAGTCGTTTCTGTTCTTCAAACTCTGCAATTTCCTTCTGTTCTTGGAACTTCTTTCGTATCTCAGCATTCTCCTTTTCATACTGATCCAACAGAGCCTTTGTAACAGGGTCCATGTCTTCTCTCTGACCTCCTGTGCTCAGATTATCATCATCCTCCATGTCAGTGAAACCAGAGATACTTCTCTCATCAAGAGAATCATCATCAGCAGGTTTTGGAGACTCATGAAGTGAAGTTGCAGCATTGGGACTGGCTTCCGAGATAACTTGCTCAGGAATTTCCTCAGCAGTGATTGGCTTTAAAACAGGAATGATGGGCAGAGATGGAGCACTAGGCTTTAAAAGAGGAATGGTGGGCAGAGATGGAGCACTCCTAAACCAAGTGCAGTTAAGAGTATTCCTAATCATCATTTTTCTCATGAAAGATAGAGCTTCAGGAGCTATATCCACATTTGTGGTTTGCAGATCACTCATCACGCTTGTGATAATCTGATTATCAGCAGTCACTTGCACCTGATGAAGTTGTTCAACCGGATCAACTAGTTCAACCTGATCAACATGGCCTTCTTCCTCCGGATGAAGTTGTTCAACCGGATCAACTAGTTCAACCTGATCAACATGGCCTTCTTCCTCCGGATGAAGTTGTTCAACCGGATCAACTAGTTCAACCTGATCAACATGGCCTTCTTCCTCCGGATGAAGTTGTTCAACCGGATCAACTTGTTCAACCGGATCAACATGGCCTTCTTCCTCCGGATGAAGTTGTTCCACCGGATCAACTTGTTCAACTTCATCAACATCTGAGGAAGACACCCTGTGCAAGATCCTATTTTGAATTAAATCTAGTTTTGCATGTGAATTTCATTTCAACGTATGCATGGTTGACAACCTTACCTATCAGTGGCTTTCACAGATTGTCCTGCCTTCAACCGTTCAATTTCTTCTCCTTGAGCTCTCACAATTGCACGGAGAGCTGCCAATTCATTTTCAAGTTTTGTACATCGAACCGTCAATTCATGCTCAGCACCCATGGTTTCTTGGCACCTGGGATTCCTGTTGTCAATCAAAGGTTCCTGAATAGGTTCCCTGACAGAAACAGTTGCCGTGGATTGGGTCTTAATGATGTTGGCACTGTCCTCAGGGTCCAGTGGGACTTCATGAGTAGTGTCAGCCCTTTCCACCTGACTTGCTTCATCACTACTGCAAGTCACCTTATCACCAGAATGTCGGTTGGGTGATTGAACCAAGTCCAGCAGTATATTCCCTGCAATAAGGGTTGGGGAATCTACTTCACGTGGCCTAGGTGATATACCACCCTCATTCTGAGGTAGTCCTGTGGAGGGTCTAGGTAAAGGAGACCTAGTCCTCTTCCTTCTGGGTGATTGTGGAGTGCGTGTGGTATTTTTGGGTGTGGTTTTTGATGTGGACATCCTCTTCCTTTTGGTGGGAATGGTGGGAATTTGTATATCAGTGGAAGAGGATGGTCGGTCTGGTGTGGGCTCAACACTTGTTGGTGTAACAATGTTGTCACCAGGAGCAGTTTGCTCAGGAGCAGTCCTGGCCTTAGGAATAGGGTGTGATGTGTCTTTACCAAGGAAAACAGTTTTGTTCACTTGCATGTTAGAAAATGTTTTACTTGTAAAAGATTTTAGTTCAAGATGTTGATCAGAGATTTGCAGATTTGGAAATTCACAATTGAGAATGTGTTGGATGAATCTGGGGTACATGTAAAAGATCCTTTTAGGTTTTAGATTTTCCAGCATTCCATCAAATATCATTTTTGAAAAGTTAAAGTTGAGCCCATTTACCAATCCATGAAAAGCGGATGATTGAGGTGCAGCAAGTTCATCCCACGCAGTTTTCTTGTGAGACAGGCAGTGGAGAATGGTATGAGCAAGATATCGCCAAACATAGGGTAGTTGTCCCTTTTTGATGGTCCCACAAGTTAAGTCACCCCCATACCCAATTGCTTCGTACGTCTTCAAGTACAATTCAGACTTGTAATCAGGATCACCTCCTGCATCATTGAATTTCATGTGCTTCCGGATCATTTCTTCAGTCAAACTAATCTCATTCCCATTGACTCTAGAGTCAATTTTACCAACCCCGTTGCTATCAACAGATTTTTTGGCTGAGTCCCAAAATTCAGCAATTCTCTGCTTGCATATTACAGGATTCACAGTTAAAGCAAAATGAGTGTTGGATTTCTCGAGGAAATCGTTCATTTCATCAAATAGCTTTGACTTATCAGACTTCTCGAAGTACGCTACAACATTGTGTTCGGCGAAGAACAGTTGAGTAGCCTTTGATGCAGCCTTTCGATTCAATTTGGGTGCCATTTGGTAGAAATTACAGAGTAAGGTTTAGGTTTAAATCGCCAATTAGAAACCTGGAGAGAAAATAGAGGGTAACTGTTTTTCGAAAATGCAGTTTTACACTAACGGCAGTTCTTCTGGATCACAATGAACCCTAAGAATTGAAACAGGGGAAGTAATTGGAGTTTGCCCATTTAGTTGAAATTGGGATGGGGGAAATTTTTGATAATTTAATTTGGTTTAGAAAAATATTATTAATTTATTTTAATTGAATCCACATCAATTAGGGTCGATTAAGACCGATGAGGACAAATGAAGATAAAGTAGGACCAATTAGGACCAACGAAGCCACGAGGCCCAATTAGGGTAAATTGGGGTCAATTTGGGTCAATGAGGATCAATTAGGGTCACTGATGAAGACCAGTTATAACTAATTAACGAGGGTCGATTTTGCTCAATGTCGATGCCTTATGAGGACCAAATATGACCAGTTAGGGTCTATTAGGCCGATTGAGGGCCAAATTACGCTCAATGAGGACCAGTAGACTGAATTAAGGTCAACCATGGTCATTTATGACAAATGAGTACCAATGAGGGCCAGTGAACACTCAGTTAGGATGAATTAGGGCCAATGAAGGTCAATTATAGTCTATTCGGCTCGGTTAGGTTCAATGAAGATCATTTACGGTCAATTACGATCAATTAGGCTCATTTAGGACCAATTATAATCAATTGGGGTCAATTAGGCCTAATTGACTCAAATTTGTTGTACTACAAAAGTAAATGGTAAACGATAAGTCTAGTAGGTCCTTATTGAGGTTAACTGACACTAATTGGTCCTTATTGGTCCATTTTGTGCAAATTGCTCCTCATTAACCCGAATTGAGCCATATTGGTACTTATTCTGTCTAATTGGCCCTCATCGGTCCTAACTGGCCCTAATAAGTCATAATTCATCCTTATTGGTCCTAATCGAGCATATTCGACCATCATTGGTCCTAATTGGTCCTCATTGACCCTAATTGAACCTAATTGGTCTTAATCGACCATCACTAACCCTGATTTACCCTTATTGGTATCATTGGTCCTCATTTTAACTAATTGGCCCCAATTAGTCCTAATTGGTCATACTTGATTATCAATCCTCATTAGTCACTTCCTTCATGCTCCGTCCTTATCGGTCCTATGAGCATAATCGACCTTCTCAGTTGAACTGGTCCTAATTCGTATTCATTGACCATATTAATTGACCATAACTGGTCTTCACTAAAGTATCTTAAATGACGCTAATTGTCAGTATTTAGTCCTCATTGAGTCTAGTTGGTCCTAATTGCTCCTAATTGCTCCTCACCATCCTAATTGGACGTCGTTTAATATTTTTGGAAACAAAATTATTATACATGAGAAATTCACAACATGGCGGTCTTTTGGTATTTTTGTTCTGAATTGCATAGTAATTTATCATTTTCATTTTTGAGTTGTGTTTTAGTAATGTATCCGTTTTTTGTAGTTGCGTTATCACGGCCACAAGGCACGTGTTATTAAAATCTTGTTTATTATATCTAAAAGAAAATAATAAAGTTAATATATATATATATTAAAACATAATTTTGTTAATTAGGGCTTTTAACTCCGATCGTCATCCAGATCTGCTTAAAGGATCACAGTTATGAATTTCATCTTCAAGAAGAACCCGCTGGAAGAGCCACGTGGAGACATTTAATTAATTAATTAATTATGTTTATGTTTAATTTTAGGTTTAATTATGTTTAATATACATATTGTTTATATTAATTTTGGGTTTTATTATCAGTTTGAACAATTCCCTCCCTTTTAATTAAAAATTTTCACCAAAAAATTTGAATTTCCCACCATTAGTTCAAACTACACCCAAAATTTCGAACTAAATTTACTTATTATCGATTCATCAGATACTTTTCCCTCTCACTTTATCAGAAAATTTCCAATTAAAAACCTCCAGCGAATAACTAGGTCTTCTTTCTCATCCATATCATTCACATCTTCCATGGAGCTTCAACAACGAATAGCTTCAACAGACAGCGCTAGCGATTCTTCAGAAGTGGGATGTGATTTGGGAGACCAATCAGTCCAGAAAACGGTAATTGTCAAGTTATTCCGTTTCATTAATTACAATCTGTTTTCATAAAATTGTTTCTTTTGTTTATTATTGATACACGTTTAACTTGGGATCCCTGTATTTGTGTACAGTTACAGTTACAGATCGATAAAATTTCGTTTCATACAGAATTGATTAGGAAGGGGTATATATTGCAGATATCCTCTCCATTCATTTCAACCCATTCATTTTATGCTAAATTAGTTATTTACCTTCTTAAATGACTGGGGGAGCATGCTAAATTAGTTATTTTTATGCTAGGAATGTTGAGGTCAAGCATATGCACATGTGTGTAGATTCATGTTACTAGTGAACCTCCTTTCTTCTTTATGTACACTGCTAGAAATGGTGAACTGTTTGTTTAATTATATCCACTGAAGACATGATGTGTTCTGCTCTTCCCTTTGGATGTCTTTAATTTGTGTATAACATATCAAATAATTAGTCAATAGGGTCTTTATGTGATGTATTAATAACTAAGAACTAATTTACGTTACTCTGGTCATTACTAGCTAGGAAATGATCCTAGAGGACATATATAGGAATGTTTCCAACATTTTTTGTAGGTTCATGTTAGAGGGGTACAAAATAAAGAAATTGTAGTTTAAATCCCCTGTAGAAGAATAGAAGAATGTTGATGTCATGCATCTGCTACTTTGCTAGAAATGGTGAACTGTTTGTTTATATACACTGAAGACATGATGTGTTCCACTCTTCCCTTTATATGTCTTTAATTTGTGTATAACATATCAAATAATTAATCAATAGGGTCTTTATGTGATATATTAATAATTAAGAACTAACTAAGAGATAATGAATCAATAGGGTCTGCATGCTTTCCTATTTATGTACTTTGTTAAAAAGCATCTAACTACATTCTGTTAATTGTACAAAATTCAAGGATCGATCCAACTACATTCTGTTAATTGTAAAAAATTTAAGGCCCTCTTCTTGAAGATTCAAGAATCGGAGAAAAAACTTGATCTACTTATAGCTCATCTATCTGCAATTGGACCACCGTTACCACACAAACTTAATGCTCCAGCATCTACAGAGGTGAATTCTTTACATCACAACTTAATCATACTATTTTCAAGTACCTTATAATCACATACACTCTTGTTCATGAAGAACACAATCCGGATGAACTCTTGTTCCTGAAGAACACAAATAGATGCAATTTCCTGGTACATAAGAATATATACTTCATGTAAGAACAAAGTTATGAGTTAAATGGGGCCCTGCTATGATTCATTGAAAATGTATGTTAATATGAAAAAAATAGAGTATATACATAATCTGTATGAATAAAACTGGAACAACTTATGTTAGATTAAAAAAACAGAATAAATACTTTCATGATAGGTCTGCGTCATTATTCTGCTCTAACTTTTTACCAATTCAAAAACATTGTTCTAGGAAAATTCTAAGGAGATTTTTGTTGGATCTAGCCACAGCACTAATCATGCTGACATACACACAACGGTTAGTATTTGTCAAACTCATTATAGGTTTGATTGCTCATTTACATAAAGTAATTAATTGAACTGTAGGGCGTGAAATCGGTGGTCGATCAACCTTGTCTGAAACGGTTGAAAATAAAAAGGTAAATATTTTCCAGTCAAGTTTCATTCCATTCTATAGTTTCACAGTAATCTGTTTGGTAATGTCATGTAGTCCCATTTTAAATGTTATTTGGTACCTCAAACACTTGGGCCAGCTAGGGATTGTTGGAACAAATGGTGAGATGTGTAGCAAACAAAGTTCAACTGACTTTGAAGTTGATCTGGAACTTAATGTGATCTTCATCCGGATGTCTTAAGTTCATCTGGATATCTAATGTTCATCTGGAAATCAATTGAACTGTAGGACCTGATGACCCATACTACTTGCAATAAAATGACACTCCTCAGTCCATATCCATCATGGTGGTAAGTATTTCAAAATTGCTATATATATTATGATCAATTTCCATAACCTAATTATCAATTATATGTTTTGGTATAGGAAGGAATACAATAAAAATGGTCCTAATTAAGCTCAAATCTGGACAGTTGAAGATGAAGACCACGTACGCGGTAGTGTTGTTGACTTGTAATTGAATTAGATTGAGAATAATGCTTGTATGCAGTGTAATTTTCTTTAATTTTTTATTTTATTTCATTTGTATTGACTTGTAATTGAATTTTATTTGATTTGTAATTAATATTTTGTAATAGCTTTTAAATTGGCCATGCGTATAGCAAGGACCCATCTGATTTCAACAACCTTTTGGTTACTTTTTCTTCTTCCCAAATATATGTGGCTAAAACACAAATATACGTGACCATATAATACCAAAGGTCACGCTTTTTATATCTTAACGTGGCCGTTGCCACCATTTGGCCACCCGTATTGAGACAATATGTATGATTTCAACTACCCTTTGGCCACTTTCTTTTTCCAAATATATGTGGCTAAAACACAAATATACGTGACCATATAATACCAAAGGTCACGCTTTTTATATCTTAACGTGGCCGTTGCCACCATTTGGCCACGCGTATTGGGACAAAATATCTGATTTCAACTACCCTTTAGCCACTTTTTTTTTCCAAATATATGTGGCTAAAACACAAATATACATGACCATATAATACCAAAGGCCACGCTTTTTATATTTTAATGTGACCGTTGCCACCCTTTGGCCACGCGTATTTGGACAAAATTTATGATTTCAGCAACCCATTTGGCCACGTTATTTCATATCATATGTGGCTAAAACACAAATATAAGTGACCATATAATACCAAAGGCCACGCTATTCATATTTTAACGTGGCGGTTGCCACCCTTTGGCCACGCGTATTGGGACAAAAATTATAATTTCAACAACCCATTTGGCCACGTTTTTTTATAACATATGTGGCTAAAACACAAATATACGTGACCATATAATACCAAAGGCCACGCTTTTGATATTTTAACGTGGCCGTTGCCACCCTTTGGCCACTCGTACTGTGACAAAATGTATGATTTCAGCAACCCTTTGGCCACGTATTTTTATAATGTATGTGGCTAAAACACAAATATACGTGACCATAAAATACCAAAGGCCACGTTAAAAAAACACATGTGGCCGTTGGGACCCTTTCGCCACGCTTTTCTGAAGAATTGTTTGATTACAACAACAAATATTGGTACCCTTTAGCCACGCTTATAGGTGGCTTCAGCCACTGATATTGTAACGTGGCCGTAGAGTACATATGGTCACGACACCTATGTTGTCGGTTGGAATGGAAGAAAAAAACGTGACCAAACACCTTTTGTCACGGTTTTTTTCCGTGGCCAAAGGTGAATTTTGACGTAGTGAATCATACATTTTGTCCCAATACGCGTGGCCAAAGGGTGACAACGGCCACATTAAAATATAAAAAGCGTGGCTTTTGGTATTATATGGTCACGTATATTTGTGTTTTAGCCACATATATTTGGAAAAAAAAGTGGCCAAAGGGTAGTTGAAATCAGATATTTTGTCCCAATACACGTGGCCAAATGGTGGCAACGGCCACATTAAAATATAAAAAGTATGGCCTTTGGTATTATATGGTCACGTATATTTGTGTTTTAGCCACATATATTTGGAAAAAAAAAAGTGGCCAAGGGGTAGTTTAAGTCATGCATTTTGTCCGAATACGCGTGGCCGAAGGGTGGCAACAGCCACGTTATAATATATAAATAGCGTGGCCTTTGGTATTATATGGTCACGTATTTGTGTTTTAGCCACATATGTTGTAAAAAAACGTGGCCAAATGGGTTGCTGAAATCATACATTTTGTCCCAATACGGGTGGCCAAAGGGTGGCAACGGCCACATTAAAATATAAAAAACGTGGCCTTTGGTATTATATGGTCACATATATTTGTGTTTTAGCCACATATATTTGGAAAAAAAAAAGTGGCCAAAGGGTAGTTGAAATTAGATAATTTGTCCCAATACACGTGGCCAAATGGTGGCAACGGCCACGTTAAAATATAAAAAGTGTGGCCTTTGGTATTATATATATGGTCACATATATTTTCTTAATTACAATTAATTATATATTAATTAATTAATATAGACAAACCTTAAAAATCATATATTATAATTAAAAATTAATGTACATACACTAATCATGATGCTGTTCAAAAAGATAACATAGACACTAATCAAAGTTTGATTTCTATAATATTTAATTATAATTTCTTGTACGTGCTGATCAGCTGCTTCTGCTGGATCCGTGTACTGAGTTTCCTGTTTATCAGATTTTGATTCAGCTGGTTTGGTGTTACGTACACTTTCGGCATCTTTTTCCGATCATTATTTACCTGGAAACATGACAAATAAAACCGACCAGATATATATAATATATATATATAAAGTTAATTAATTAGCGGATACGATTAATTAATGTATTAATTACCTGTGGTTGTTCTAGTACTTTTTGAACCGTAGAATGATCAACCGGCTGTGATCAATCTGACTTCTTATTAGAATGAAGGATCATTCGGTTCATCGGTCATGCAATAATATATTTATTTTCAACCTCCGAAAGCGTTGTTTTATCATCTAATGGGAATGGTAAAAATGTTGCACCCTTATTGACCTGATAAGCTGTAATTCTACGGCAACCAGGAGGTAATGGACTTCCATGAATCTTCTCATCTTTTTCTTTTGGATATAATCTAGTCTTTCCCACGACGTTCATTGGATCCCCCTCCATGTGCAACGTCGCAGTTTGGCTCCCCTGATCACAAGTGACATAATAATAATAATATTAATTATAGCATATATATAAACAATTAATTAATTAAAGTCAAAAATAGAATAAAAAAATTGTGGTATATACTAATCTATATACCTCTTGGATTACTGGCTGATCGATAGGAGCTGCAATGGCATCATAATTATTTGGTTTTTCCAACCGATCACTCTTAGGTACTTTACGAGCTGCAGGTTTTACTGGTTTTGCATGTCTCTTATTCTTTTCCTAAATTGACACCATGTAATTAACTGATTAGAAACTATATATCTTAATTAGCGATAATTCCGGATGAACTGCAATTTGTCCGGAACATTGACCTGAGTTGTCCTAATTTATTATATTTTTGGAAGCGCTATAATCTTCCTATTCCTAATGAACTCTCCTGATGAACCTACTATGAATTTCAGGTTGAAAAGGAGATGGCGGAGTCCCCAGAAACTATATCAGAGACCGTTAGGTGGATTTCACATGGTCCGCACAGAAGCGTGAGGAAATATGAAGTATATGACATCAATGGCTATTCATTTCGTACAAAATCTCGAGACGGTAGGGTTTACCAGAACAGCGGGGTTGGTGTAGAGGTAAATGACATGCACATCTCTAACGAGGTCTTAACCTATGGAAAAAAACCTTACTATGGGGTTTTAAAAGAGATATGGCTACTAGATTACCATATTAAAACCATCCCTCTATTTATGTGCGACTGGGTTGAGAATACACAGGGGGTCAAAAAAGATAGTCTTGGTTACACTTTGGTCAACCTTAAAAGACTAGGTCACAAGGAGGACCCGTTCATTTTCGCGTCACAAGCACAACAGTTGTTTTACGTCAAAGACCAGCTGGATAAAAAACTGCATATTGTCTTTATGACACCTCCCAGAAATTACAGAGATTATTATGAAGACGATGCCAATGAAGAATTTAGTACGGTAGTTTTTCCTCACAACGATAATGTATTGCCATCCGTAGATGCACGTCACAATGTTTACCATAGAGCTGACTGTACTGGAATGATATTACGAAAAACCACCGATTAATTGATCATCATTGTAATGTTTTTGAATCTTAGCAAACTACAGTATCAACAATATTTGTTTTTTTTCTTTATGTATTCTGGAATATATATAATTATGGATCTTAATTTTGAGTCAAGTGTTTCCTTTTTTTGATTGTGCCTGCAGGTCTCCTCTCTTTGACCAAACCAGAGTCAATAAAAGTCAAAAATAAACAAACAAAATCAACTGCTGCTTTAACAAACACAATTACATACATAATCCAAAGGTTATGATTCCATTAATACATTGATCTATAAAATTACAACTGAAAAACTACTAACTTAAAATGGAGAAGAAGCGGCTGAAGAAAAATCCCTCTTTTGCTTTCTCACATGCACTTGCTTCTGATCAAGTGAAAAGAGAGAACAAGTCCCTCTTTGCTTTCTCACATGCAATTGCTTATGATCAACTGAAAATGGTGAAGAAGTGGCTGAAGATAAATCGGGTTCATGGGGCCAAAAGGGAGAAGAAGTGGCCGAAGAAAAATCAGGCTCGTGGGGCCAGAAGGGAGAGAAGCACCTGAAGAATACAAGTCCTGCAAACCTCAACATGTGCCCTTACTGCTGACTCTTATAGAATTACACAATAACTTAAAATCTGCTCTCAGTAAAGCATTTGTATGAACCATTAGAGACTCCTCGTCTCCATGGTTTCCACAATAACTTAAAATCTGCTCGCAGGAGATACAGAGTGCAATCTTTCCCTGCACATGATAAAATTACCAAATCTGAGACGAAAATTTCAATCGAATTTCAGTGGTGAAGATGATAACTTACCGTTTTCCACATACGGATGATGCCAATTCCACATTTTTTGCCGTCGATGATGGACGAAAAACAGAGAGAGAAAGACTGGGAGAAAAGGGTCATGGTGGAGATGATGATGAAAACTGATACAGAGATAGTATATATCGATACTCGAGGGGCGTGGTAGATGGAGATTTGAAAGATAAAGTAAATGAAATAGTAATGATTACAAGCGCCGTACACTGTTGGTATTCTTCTTTTAGCCACCTAAAATTAATATACCGTGACCATTTGTCATAATTTGTCACGCAACCAATGTTTAATATGAGTGGCCATATCACAAGATAATATCATAACTAAAAATAAACATATAAAACAGTGTTCTTAATTTGTTCATAATTCAACACAAACATCCATTAATTAATAATCCGGATCACTGCAATCTTCGGATATGTATGATCCTGATGAACTTGCATCGTCATCATCATGATCATCATCATCATCATCTTCTTCTTCTTCTTCTTCTTCTTCTTCTTCTTCTTCATCTGCTTCATCTGCTTCTTCATGATCTTCTTCATCTTCTTCTTCATCTTCTTCTTCAGGTTCATTGAATTTTGTATCAAGGACACGAAATAATTTCGCTGTCTCAACATGGTAGGCAAAACAATCAGGAATCTTCTGCGCATATAGTTGCTTCAGGATGTTCTCATCGTTGTGTTTAATCACAGATTTGTGGGACTTGAAGGATCTTCTTCTCCTGTTACTGTAAACCAAAAAAATACGGTTATGCTTCACATACCAGTAATTAAGGGAGCGTTGATTATCGGCCATTTGATACAAGAATTGGTGTAGAGAATTTGAGAGAATTGGTGTAGAGAATTTGAGATCAAGAAAGGGATGGCGGTAAAAAGGAAAATAACAATGATGATGATATATAGGGTAGCAGATTTTAACCCGCTCGAATTAATGGTACAATTGAAAAAAGCGCGTTGTTTTAGAGGGAAACAAATCTTCTATTTTTCGCCACGCATTTAATATTTTACCGTGACCATAAAATACATTTTTGTCACTCACAACCTACCATTTAGTCACGGTTAATATATGTGGCCATAGGTAATAGATTTTTGTCACTCACAACCTACCGTGACCATTAGTCATCTAATATTTAGTCACACAACCTAATAACAGTGGCCATATGTACTAGCTTTTAGCCACATAACTAAGTAAAAAGCGTGGCCATTGCTCACATTTAGCCACGCATAAATAGTTTTGTTTTATTTTAATTTACTAAGTAATAAAATCTACTCTTCCGTCACACAACATTATTTAAGCGTGGCTATACATTCCTTTTTGGTCACACGAATAAAAAATCATAAAAATTCCGTGGCCGTTTGGTGCATTTCGCCACTCTTTTTTAAGTGTGACAAATAAGTGCCACATGTTTTTGTAAAACAGTGGCTAAAGCCACTGCACCTGATTGTTGTTGTCACATAAACAAAAAAATACGTGGCTAAAAGGGTCCAAAGGCTATATATTTGGCCACGGGTACACAATATGTGTGGCTAAAACGAGAATTTCTTACCTTTGGCCACGCTTTTTTCAAAACAGTGGCTATGCGTTATTAAAAAAACCGTGGCCAAAGCCACTTTTTGACGTAGTGTGTATAAAAGTATGTTTGTGACAATCAACATTCACATGATTCTCAATGGTCTTAGAAGAAGGAAAATAAACACGTTTCATTGGATGATTATACCCAACAAAAACACCTTCAACAACTTTAGCTGCAAACTTCCCACCTTCCTTAAGAACCGTGCATAAACACCCAAATGGTTCTAAAAAGTTTAAACTTGGCTTTCGACCTTTAAGTAACTCATAACTTGTTTTGTTAAAACGCTTAACAATTAGAACACGATTATTAACATAGCATGCAATATGCACTGCTTCAAACCAAAACTTTATTGGTAAATTCACATCAGCCAGCAAAGTTCGAGCCGTTTCAATCAATGTGCGATTCTTTCTTTCTGCTACTCCATTTTGTTGTGGAGTATACGGCGCACTGAATTCTTGTTTGATTCCAAGTGAATCACAAAAAGCTGTCATCTTAGCATTTCTGAATTCAGTACCATTATCAGTACGAATACGACAGACTTTGAATTTGTATATTGATTCAAACTTGGATAACAGCTTCTGAATTGACTCTGGAGTTTCATCCTTTGAAGCTAGAGACACCACCCACGAAAACCGAGAAAAATCATCCGTAATAACCAAACAATAATAACTTCCCTCAATACTACGAATATTCACAGGACCAAACAGATCCATATGAAGCAGTTCCAAAGGAGTTACAATTGAATTCAAACGCTTGGACGGATGAGACTTCTTTCTCTGTTTACCTTTCTTGCAAGAGACACACACATCATTGATAGAAAATCTATTCTTTGAAACTCCGTCAACCAGATTATGATTAACCAAGTAGTTCATTTTCCGGTAATTGATGTGCCCCATGCAACGATGCCACATAATGGATTCTTTTTCTGTAGCTTTTGAAATAAAACATGTAGCAGATACCGCAGATGAAGTCTGATTCATATTCAACACATATAGATCACGAAATCTAGGAGCTCGCATAACTATCCAATCGTCAGGTATTTGAATACCAGGTTTCAGAATCAAGCACTCAGAACTAGTGAAAGCAGCCGTATACTGCTTATCACAAATTTGAGATACACTCAGCAAGTTGTGCTGCAACTCTTGAACAAATTGAACATTTTCAAATGAGATCTTCTCGTTACCCAACTTTCCTTCACCAGTAATTCGTCCACCTTTATTGCCAGCGAAAGTAACATTTCCTCCTTGAATTGGTTTGACTTCAGAAAGCAAGGAAATATTACCCGTCATGTGCCTGGATGCTCCACTATCAACGACCCAAAAGTTGTTAACAGCTGGCTTTCGAGCACCCTGCACATTTCAGCAAAACAATTAGTGAGCATCTGGACCCAAGCTTTCAGCTTTGGGTCGACCGGTGTCTTCAGAAAAGTCCTCAGTGGCTTTTGAAGTCAATTTAGGCAGCCACTTTTGCCTTAACCCAGAAGTAGATGAATCTGTGGTAACATCACTTGAAGATGAACATCCAAATGATTGTTGATTTTTTAAAAAAATTTCTCGTTTGAAAAATTGTTTTGTGACCACCTTTTCATCTATCTGTTTTGGCTCAGAAACAATTTTCAGATTTTTCAAAACTAACAGCGGAAGCTCGTTTCTCAGCCAAAACCAGGACATCTTTTTCTTAGATGACCCTTTTGGTAACAATGATAACACCTCCTACGATCAACAAAAACTGTAGGAACACGACCTCCTGAATCAGTTGAGGTGTTATCATCAATTGATTGTCTAACCACCTTCCTAGGTGCCTTAGCACTAAATCGGCGAGATTTGTGCTTTGGAAGTGGTTTAAACAATGGACTAACATATCCAAATTGATTGTAAAATCCATATTCATCAAATCCACAATGATCAGAATACCCATTTGGTTTGACATGGTTGTTTTTTATTTCCTCAAATTTTCCAAAATTTTGTTCATAATGACCAAAGTCATCATAGAAATCATAATCCTCACAGAATCCATAAGATTCATAATCAAAACTGTTTGTTTTAGCAGAAAATCTACCATCAGAATTATAAAAACTCTTAGGTGAATATTTTGAAGTTTTTGATTTAAATGACATCTTTTGATCTTTTGGAGTGTGAGAAATCTGATCATCGGGACTTTTTCTAAGCTTCAATAATGAACCTTTTGCCACAGGTTCACAATCAGACACATTCTTTACATCAGAATCAGCACAGAACACTTTTGCAACTCTTTTTGAGTCAACACAACTCAACAGAAATGTCTCATGTGAGAATATGGTATCACTACCTTTGAGACAATATAATCTCACTTTCTGAGAAGATTCACCTATCTCAGTCTTACCTTTCAGTTTGTCAGCAGACTTCTCAGATGTGACATCTTTCTTAGTATTCTGTTGAACTTTCTGAGGTTTCTTTTGATTGACCTTAGAAACTTCATCAGGGTGTCCAAACCCGATGCCATTGAATTTTGTCGATCTCGACGGAGGCACCGGTATTGAGTGAACATCAGGTGTGGTTGTGTTGCTCACAGTTACAGAATCACGTTCAAAAAACAAGTCACGACCTTTTGCAAAATTTGTGTTTTCAAAATCTTTCATTGTTTTTCCTGTTTCAATGATTTTCTGAGCAACCTCTAAAGGTGTAAGAGTTACACATTTAGGTTTTTCAACCACCGATTCATGAGATTCAGATTGTTTGGTAACCTCATTGACAGATTTGGTCACATTTTTAACAGGCTTTCTCTTATGAGTGCCCTTGGACTTATCAAATGAGCCCTCAGTAAACATAGAATAATCAAACACAACAGTTGGTTTGATCTCAGAATCATTTGGTCCTAGACCATGAACAATCGGTGGAGGAACTGAATTACAACCTGATTCTTTAAGCACTTCTTTGAAATTTTCATCTTTGCAAAGAAAACTTGCAAAGGAAGATGAATTTCTGAAATTTTCAAGTTGCCTTTAAAGATCCAAGATTTCAATTTGTAAATCAGAAATTTTAGCATTTGCTTCTGCAAGCTTTTTCTCACAAAAGATATAATCTTCAGTTTTGTTATTTAATTCTATTTTTGTGCTTAGAATCAAGGCATGCTCGCTTTTAAGTTCAGCCTTAACAGCCTCCCACCTTTGTTTGTAAATTTTGACATTTTTTTCTGCTAACATGTATTTATCATAATACATGCCTTTCTCATCAGAAAGCTCTTTCATTTGGTTAGCAGTTGTCATGCAAAAATCACATATTTTAGAGTCTACCTGAATGTCGTCCATAAAAGCTTGTTGGCCTTCAGCAAAGAAATCTTCACAAGGAAGATCAGGATCATCTTCAGCTGCTACATCTCTTTCAACAGTGCATAAGAATGCAGATTCATCGGGAAAATCATCAGCCCAATCATAACTGTCACCAGTTTGTGAGACCAAAGCTTTAGTATCTAAGTTTGACCCACTAGTATTTGCATTTGAATTACTTCCCGAAGCTTTGTTACTTTGAGCAGCATACTTTTGATATAACTTTGAAGTTTCCTGTTTCTTGGCCTTGTTGCATTCTTTAGCAAAGTGACCATAATTTTGACAATTGTAGCACCGAACCTTAGATTTATCAAATCCAAGTTAGCCTTCAGGATTGAGATCTTTACGGCCTGTTCTTTTCATAAACTTTTTGCCTCTTCTGACAATCATAGACATCGACCAATTAATATCCATCAATTCTAAATCATCAGGGTCGATTTGTTCATAATCTTCATCTGTCAACTCAGCACTGGTCAATTTTCATGCTATCACCCCATCATATGACGAAATCATTGCTGAAAATAGTGCCATAAAATCATTTGTGGTTTTAGCTGAAAATGCACTTTGATTTGATGTTGGAGTAGAGGATGATTGACTTGAGTAAACTGGGTATGTCACCGCAGCTTTGTGAGTAAAAATTTCACTTGAATAACCCTGAGACATATTTGCATGTCCACTTGAAGTATTTTCCACATAAAATGCAGTCGTTGGTGGATTTGAGTTTGCTTTTGCCTTTGCATGCATAGTTGAAGCATTCTCACCAAAATACACATTGGGATTTTGAACTTGAGTTGGTAGAGTTTTAACTCGCTTCATATCTAATTCCTGAGCTTGCAAGTTTCTTGTTAGATCATCATAGGTTAAATCATCAAATCCCTTATCATGTGTTAACAACAAAATATATCATTCCCATGATGCAGGTAGAGCATCTAACAATTTTTCCTTCAATTCACCTGCTTCTTTACATCACCCCAACTATGTCAAGTTCACTTACCAAATGTGTAATCTTGAAATCAGATCATTTATGGTTTCATTTGGAACATGACAGAATTATCAAATTCCTTCAACAACACCTTTTCTTACTTTTTTGTATTGAGCATTGCCTTCACATTGTGACACAATGCATCCCATAACGCTTTTGAGGTTGTGTGCATTTTGAACTGATGTAGGAATCTTTTGGTAAAGCCATTGATAAGTTTGAATAGGCTTTCTTTTCCAGTTTAAAAGATTCTTTCTCAGCATCATTCATCTTGTTATACGGCTTGATTTGACCAGCAGATTCACCAGTTGTGAACTTTGGTATTTGGTAACCATCCAACATTGGAGTCCATACTGTTACATCCGTCACACCAAAGAGTGATTCATAACGAGTTTTCCAATTATGGAAATCTTCAAATTTCATCAATTTAGGAACTTTGTTTGTAGTTCCTATCTCGTTATCATAATTCAGTATAGCTTGAACGGTCGAAGACATTGCTGCAAACGCTTGAAACTGATCCATGATTGTAAAGTCAAAAACCGACCCAACAAACCAAAATGTCGATCTACGTACCAATCTTCAACCCAACGTACCAACAGACTTAACGAACCAAACACGAACCAGAATAACACTGAACGTACCACTAACGGACCAATTATATTGAACGAACCAACTGGTACGTCCCAACTGCCACGAACGAGTCTGTTACAGCTACGAAGCAACCTTTGAAGATTCTCCTGCGTACCAGTGCTACGTACCAAACCTTCTGTTGAAGATTGCTGTGCGTACCATGTTGTTTTTGATGCGTACCAGTTACGTACCAACCAAAATTCGACTGTTTTTCAAAATACCGGCTTGCATGATGTGTAATCAATGCAGAACTCACAGGAACCACTCACAGACCATTTTGAACGCAAAACATAGACTGAATGCACATAAAACAGATGAGAATTGATGAATTTCTTACCAAAAGTTTGTTTCTCTCTCTAAAAACCAAAACCAACTAGAAATTACGAGCAAACCTGCTCTGACACCACTTGTAAATCACGTATACGATCTTGCTAAGACATGATTGCTATCGGATTTGGTACACAATGACTAAATAATGATTCTTCGATTGATTCACTAGCTCGTTTAACAGAGAGATTACACCTTAAGAAACACACAGTTAACAGATTAACTCTCACAAACTTTCACTCTCTAAACGAACTAAACAACTTATAGTAAACTGTCCAGCGTACCAACTAACCAACGTACCAGATGCTTCGTGCATACAATCTGGTCCGCAACTGGTATGCTGAGATTAGGTTTTACAAAACACTTAATTACAAAGACCTAGCACTAGACATACAAACATGCTCTAACATGCTAGCATACCAAAAATTTCTCAACGTACCAAAATCTTCCAACGTACCAAAATCTTCTAACGTACCAATCTACGTACCCGACCAATTTGAGTAACTTGGATCATTAGTCAACATCATCACATAATTTTCCCACTTTTCGGGTAGAGCTTCCAGAAACTTCTCTTTCAATTCATCACTCTCTTTCTTGACACCTACAACGTCGAGTTCATTGATTAAGTATGAAAAAATTGCAATCAAATCCGACACTTTTTCATTATCACAATGTCCAAAATTATCAATTTCTTTCTTCAATACTTTCTTCCGAGTCTTCTTGTATTGCTCATTACCCTCACATCTTTCAGCAATAGCATCCCACAATTCCTTACAAGTTGTGTAATTCTTAAATTAATGCATCAAATATTTAGGTGAAGCCATTGTAGAAAACTATACGTTTTCTTCTATAGCAAAAAATTTCTTTTCATCGGCATCAAAATCACATATCATCTTTGGCTTTCTTGGGCTTATCATCGGATACTCATCTTCTTTTTCAATTGGGATCCAAGAATCAACATCTTGAGAAAATATGTATGATTCAAATCGTTTCTTCCACTTGTGATAATCTACCAATTTTAACAACTTAGGAACCTTTTGAGTTGTTCCTATCTCGTTATCATAATTCATCATTGCTTGCAACTATGTTTGAGCAGCTGAAAATGCGTGAAAATCGCTCTTGAATTAAAAAGATGAATGTCAAAACTTCGAACTCAAAAACGAAGGTCTTCCAAGTGGATTTTGGGGGTCAAACCGGAGAGTACTAGCCATTAGCAGTAAAAGTATAGATCTCGTCGAGGCGAACATTTTAGCTGGTATTAGCTCATGTAACTCTTAACGGAACTCAAGTTACGTCAGTTTTAGTGAAGACAACTATTCTGCTATCATACCAAAAACTTCTCAACGTACCAAAATCTTCCAACGTACCAATCTACGTACCAGCCCAATTAAATAACTTGGATCATTAGTCAACATCATCACATAATTTTCCCACTTTTCGGGTAGAGCTTCCAGAAACTTCTCTTTCAATTCATCAATCTCTTTCTTGACACCTACAACGTCAAGTTCATTGACCAAGTATGAAATCCTTGCAATCAAATCCGACACTTTTTCATTATCACAATGTCCAAAATTATCAATTTCTTTCTTCATTACTTTCTTCCGAGTCTTCTTGTATTGCTCATTACCCTCACATCTTTCAGCAATAGCATCCCATAATTCCTTACAAGTTGTGTAATTCTTAAACTGATGCATCAAATCTTTAGGTAAAGCCATTGTAAGAAAACTATACATTTTCTTCTCTCTAGCAAAAAATTTCTTTTCACCGGCATCAAAATCACTTATCATCTTTGGCTTACTCGGATTATCATCGGATACTCATCCTTTTTTTTAATTGGGATCCAAGAATCAACATCTTGAGAAAATATGTATGATTTAAATCGTTTATTCCATTTGTGATAAACTTCTAATTTTAACAACTTAGGAAACTTTTGAGTTGTTCCTATCTCGTTATCATAATTCATCATTGCTTGCAACGATGTTTGAGCAGCTGAAAATGCGTGAAAATTGCTCTTGAAGTTAAAAAGTTGAAGGTCAAAACTACAAACTCAAAAACGAAGGTCTTCCAAGCGGATTTTTGGGGTCAAACCGGAGGGTACATGCCGTTAGCAGTAAAAGTATAGATCTCGTCGAGACGAACGTTTTGGCTGGTATTAGCTCCCGTAACTCTTAACGGAACTCAAGTTACGTCAGTTTTAGTGAAGACAACTATTCTGCTAGCATACCAAAAATTTCTCAACATACCAAAATCTTCCAACGTACCAATCTACGTACCAGACCAATTTGAGTAACTTGGATCATTAGTCAACATCATCACATAATTTTTCCACTTTTCGGGTAGAGCTTCCAGAAACTTCTCTTTCAATTCATCACTCTCTTTCTTGACACCTACAACGTCAAGTTCATTGATCAAGTATGAAAACCTTGCAATCAAATCCGACACTTTTCATTATCACAATGTCCAAAATTATAAATTTCTTTCTTCATTACTTTCTTCTGAGTTTTCTTGTATTGCTCATTACCCTCACATCTTTCAGCAATGGCATCCCACATATCCTTACAAGTTGTGTAATTCTTAAACTGATGCATCAAATCTTTAGGTAAAGCTATTGTAAGAAACTATACATTTTCATCTCTCTAGCAAAAAAATTCTTTTCATCGGCATCAAAATCATTTATCATCTTTGGCTTTCTCGGTCTTGTCATCGGATACTCATCTTCTTTTTCAATTAGGATCCAAGAATCAAGATCTTGAGAAAATATGTATGATTTGAATCGTTTCTTCCATTTGCGATAATCTTCCAGTTTTAACAACTTAGGAACCTTTTGAGTTGTTCCTATCTCGTTAACATAATTCATCATTGCTTGCAACTATGTTTGAGCAGCTGAAAATGCGTGAAAATCGCTCATTTTGAAGTTAAAAAGTTGAACGTCAAACTTCGAATTCAAAAACGAAGGTCTTTTAAGCGGATTTTTGTTAGAACCTTTTTGTTAGCAACACAAACTCATTTTTGTCTTATCATTGTAATTGATACTTTGTTTTATAATTCTCTTTTGATATGTACTTGGAGAACTTTGTGTATTTGTTAACAAACTTGTTTTGCTTCTTAGCGTACTTGTTATTCATGCTCTTAACGGACTTGATTGATTACTCTTAGTGAACTTGTCATTGTACTTAGCGTACTTGTTTGTTAACTGTCCTAGCGAACTTGTTTTGCTCCTAGCGAACTTGATTTGTTCCTAGCGAACTTAAACTGTTCCTAGCGTACTGAAGTTGTGCTTAGCGTACTTGTTAGCGGACTTGTTTGTATCTAGCGAACTTGTTAGCGAACTTGACAATGCTTAGCGTACTTCTTAGCGAACTTCACAAGTTCTAGCGAACTTGTTTAATTCTTAGCGTACTTCTCTTATATGCTTAGCGTACTTATTATTCTGTTAGAATATTTTGCTGAATTCTAGGTAATGATTGGTTTGTGTCAAACATTCTATTTCTCCCAGGCTCTCTTGTAGTATAAATACTAAAGTGAAAACCCTAAAACGTGTTCCTCCTGGTCATTTCTACAAGAGAGCCTTTGTGTGTGTGTTCTTGGTGTATTTAGTGCGTGTTTTTGAGTTTCAGAGATCTATGGGGTGAAATCAACCAAGATTGATCATCACACATGTTTTCCGCACCTGTGTGATGAATCGAATGAGAACATTGTGCTAAAATCTACGTACCAGACCAATCGAATGATTGGTTTTCAACAATGCTC